>CM037780.1:37196178-37246178 GCA_021229015.1 Solen grandis | reverse complement strand
GTGCTTATCATTTAATTCCACACTGGCGCATGTTGACGTCATTTGTAAACATTGAGTAAAGTTGTTTAAATAATCATGTTTATATACACATTAACATAAGAATGAAGAGCTTTCGGAAATATTTTCGCAAAATGATGATTACCAGCTCAATCCAAACGGACTCCTATGCTAAAATAAATATTAAAATACAAGGATAATTTTTTGTTGTTTATTATGTTTAACGTCCCACCGACAGTATTTAAGTCATTTGGAGACGATGTCTACTTGAGACGGATGTAGTGCTGTCACACTGCACAGTATCACGCCGTTGACAGTTGGCATGATGCCACACACAATCAAATTATCCTGACACCAGGCCAACCAGTCCTGGAACTACCCTTATTATGTTGAGCGCCAAGCAAGGGAGCTATAACCAGTGCCTATGTTTACGACATTGGTAAATACAAGAATTGAAATTGATAAAACGTTCATAAACAATTTACAGATCATGTATTAACTCGTTTGATTTGGTATTTCCAGGGTATTCCTAGCCTTGATATCTTCCGCTGACAGAGGCTATTATATAGATCTACGATTATTATCCACATATTTCGTTCTTTACTTAACGTCAATCAGTTGCTGTGTACTGATGTCTTAACTAATAAAAATAAAATAAATAAATAAATAAAAAAAAACAGTCATCACTCAAGCTAAATTTTCATACTTCATTATTGAAATCTGAAAAAGAAATGAGCCGACAGTGAAAAAACGCGCGAAATGTATGTGTTACATCCATATTTGGAAAGCACGTGCACGTGTGTGAATACTTTAACAACACGCTGACGTAACAATTTTATATATTTTAACTATAACTAAAAGAGAAATCTACAATCCATAATAAAAACAGAATGATACTAAAACCTGCGCTGTGTAATAGGTTAAGATGACGAATAAATGTAATTTAATGCTATTTTTTTTCAATTTTTGATTATTTTTTTCTTACTAACATGATCTGAAGAATTCGATATATTTTCATTGCGCAAGACTGAAATAAAATTGCATTTTTTTTATTTCCATTTACGTCATTCACTTTTTCTTCCTGAAATTGAAGACATTATACAATACATTAAATCAAATATCAGGCTATAATATACATTGAGTTTTAGATTGAGACCGTAAAATAGGTTCTCTTATTTTTTGCCATATTCAATTACGTCTTATTTAATATGATGTTATGTTTTAGAGTTCATATTGATATTTTATTTGTTAGTTTTTACTTAGCATGAATGACATAAGGTTTTAAAGCTGTTGTGTTTTATAGTTCAATCGCACTTTAATTGTTTGTTTTTTTCCGTAATGATTTAAGTCTTGTTTAATCTATTTTAATCTAACGACACAAACGCGCGCGCGCGTGTTTATATGTATTTCCCTGTATGTGGATGTGCACACATACCTTTTATATGTGTATGTGAATGTAAGAGTATAAACTACATAGGCTTTTCATATTTTGTGTCAATCAATTCTCATGTATTTCGACCAATTTCATATTTCTATGATTTTTTTACACTCGGAAATACATATAAATATATGTATGCGTCTGTCTTCTTGCAGCAAAACGAAATAATAGAATAATACAAAATATTATATGGGGAAAGAAAATACAAATTAGATTGATTAATATTACTAGATTTTCATATTTAGACTAATTCCTTAAAGCAAAGTGACAAGAAAGGTCGTTCAATCCTTTTCTGAAATATAGTTATATGATAATAAAATTCATAGCTGGCAGCATTATGGATATGGACGAAGACTCTAAATCAAATGCAAGTGATCATATTAACGTACTACTGGAACAGGAAATCACGTTTGGAATGAAAATAAATCGTATGCGGAATCAGCAATAAATCTCAAAGAATGTTTTAGTTCTGATAATGCTGCAGATGAAAGGAATGAAACTGCTCTGGATCAGGGCCTGTAAGAATAGAATCATATTTTGCCAAATTGTCAGAAGGGTTTTGGACGAATATGTGACCCCCACCCCACCCCCATGCTCTGGGTCAAAGGTTTAAGATCAAAAGCTATGTGTGTAGGGTGGGGTGGTTGGGGTTTGGATAGGAGACTCAAGGGTTGAATACAGAGGTTCTTGTTTTACCAAACTCCCGGGGGTGAGGCGTTATGGAGACTATTCCGAGCCAAAAGATGCAAGTTTTTTTTGTTTTGTTTTTCCATCAAAGAATACTGTTTTTCACTAATTTTGTAGAAGAAGGCGTCAATATGGAGGATATTTCTGCAATTTGTCAATATAGTTTTCACGATAAACACCTGTCATGATTCACTGAATAAAGAAGATAACAAACAGTAAAATAGACGCTTTCATGCTCAACGAAGTCTGCAATCATCCGATGTTAAGTGAACGCTAGCAATTTACTGTACCATATATTCTATCGGTTCTAGAAACCATAAAATGGAGGATTGCAGCTTTACAGGTTTGCGTTTATACAAATTGAATGAAAGATGATTTGCTAATACCATGTATTGAATATGAATACTAGTAGTGGAGCTAGCAAATCTGGCGCATTTTCAGTGAGGTAGTTTTTTTTTTTTTGGCAAGGAGGTAGAGTAATCAACTGTCATGCCGAAATGCCGTGTTTAGTCCCTAGAATGAGACAGTAGAAATACGTAAGGGAGTCAACAGTTTCTTATTTGTCAAGTTTGGAATAACTTTAAGGTAATCCATTGATATTAAGTTATAATCATTTCAAATACTTAAAACGATTTCATTGCACATGCAAGCATCCATTGATTTGGAGTTAAAGGCTCACTAGCTCAAAGTCTATAACGGTTTGCAATCATATTAAACTCATATGGACACTAAAAGGACCATGACCCCAATATAATGATGGATGAATTAACTTATATTAAATAAACTTATTATTTATTAATTATCTTTGATGTAATAGCAGTCCATCAGCTGAGTAATTTTTCAACTCAAATTGGTGTACCTCCATATTTTTTTTATTGAATTTCTCTCATCGTTAAGTCTAGTATAATAATATAATTACAATATCATAAAACTTTCTCTGTAAATTAATTTTCTGAATCTCTCGCTTGGTTCGTTTCAACAAATAGATCCTAGATTGTGGGTTTGAACCCTACTTTTCACAGAATTCCTTTATAGTTTTGAAGTTCTCAATCGCAATCGCAAAGTACTGGTCCAATCCTGGAACTGCTGTCAAAATGATAGAAATAAGTTAAACGCATTTTAAATGTCTTGAAAGAAATAAACAGGAGTTTATTATAAAACTTCAAATTGATATTCATAAGTCAGAGAGAGAGAGAGAGAGAGAAGGGGGAGATAAGAGGGAGAAGAGAGAGAAGGTGAAAAAGTATGGCCCTCTCGATTGAAAAACTAGTAAGGACTATAGATACCGAGGAGATTATATTTATGTATGGGAAGAAGATATATATATATATATAACATTGATATTTATCCGCCTACCAACCACATATGACCACATATTTACACTTAGCTGTCTAACTGAAAATATGAAGAAACGTGAGAAAAGTTATTTTGGGCATGTGTAGACTTCACAAACGTTCGACAAAGTATGGAAAACTGGCCTATGGCATAAACTATTAAAGAATAATATAAATAGGCAATTTTACTCAGTTATAAACAACATAATAACATTAAATCACGCATTTTATAAATGGATCATTTTCCCCAACGATTATATCATACACAGGCCTTAGACAGGGTGAAAACTTGTCCCCAGTCCTTTCTTCCTTATTTTTAAACGATCTACAAACACGACTGCTTAGTGATGATTGTAAAGGCATAGAACTTCGAGATGATGGCGACTTTGAACAATGGCTTAAACTATTAATCTTCTCTATGCCGATGATACTATTATTATTTCAGACTCAGCTAGCGATTTTCAATCTTGCCTTAACTTGTTTTATGACTACTGCAATGAATGGCACTTGAAAGTTAATACATCAAGGTTGTTGTTTTTGGCGCTAGGCAGCTTCAAAACTTTGACTTCAAACATGGAAATCAATCGTTAGAACTCGTTGATCAATATTATTATCTAGTTGTGACATTCTCAATAAATGGCTCTTTTCTTAAAGCTAGAAAACATGTTGCCCAGCAAGCAAATAAAGCACTACATCTTCTGTACTACCGATCTATAAATGCTGATCTCCCAACCGACCTACAAATAAATTATTTGACCACACTGTTTTACCGATCTTAACCTATGGTTCTGAAGTATTTGGTTTCGAAAATGTTGAGATGCTAGAAAATATTCATATCGATTTTTTGAGGAAAATAACACAATCCAGAAAATCTACACCCATTAATTTCCTCTATGGTGAGCAAGGAAGATATCCAATATCCATTAATATAAAATATCTTATGTTATCTCTTTGATCCCGCAGTATCAATAGAAAAACAGATAAGATATAGAATTTACAAATTTATATTAAATCAGACAAATACTTACAAATGGCCTCAGCGTATTAAATAAATTTCGTTTTGACTTATTTATAGGATAACCAGTTCCAAATACGAACTATCAATATACATAAATCAGTCAAACAAATATGATCGATCAGTTCAAACAAGAATGGCATGCACAACTGCAACAAACAAAGGCCGAATATACACTCTTTCAAAATCGAACATAAATTTTAAACTTACATTACATCCTTAAATGCACATGAAGCAGAGAGCCTTTATAAATTTCGTACTGCTGATCATTGCTTACCTATTGAGACAGGTCGTTATGATTTAACTCCATATGAAGAAAGAATATGTACACTATGTAACGCTAGAAATATTGGCACTGAGGAATATTACTTACTTTATTGTAGCTACTTCCAAACTGAACGATCCTCTATCCTTAACACCCATACCCCGAACATTTAAACTCATGTATCCATAAGAACCCTCCTCATAGAAGCAGATGTAGTACCCTGAAAAATGTGTGTAAATTCTTATCTATAGTCATGAGAAATGTCAACAATAACAGCCATGCCAATAACTCCCACTTTAAACTTAAGTATTTCAAAGATATTTTCGCTAGAAATGTTGAAAAACTCTTTTTATTATTATCATCATCAGGGTCTTTTAACACAGTATATGTATAACATGTTATCATTATAACTATTATTAGTAGTAGTATCTAAGAGTGTAGACGTAAATACACTGCTTACTTGCTACAGTGACATTGATCGAGACTCTCATTGACTTTATCCATCTTATTTGCATCAAAGGTATCCTGTACGTTGATCTGATCAAAAAACTGCTGCATTTAAAAAAAATCTTATATATAATAAGGTAGGTAACTTTTTCCATGAAATCGTACATTATGTCGTTTCAGTTGCCATAACTACTTTGATTATTGATAGATTTTCATAAAATTGGTCTTATTTTGGAAGGGATGAATAAAGATATACAGGGACGAAGAAACACCCCCTTGTCTGAGGAATCGCCCTAACAAATTTCGCGAATTCAAAAACACGTCTGGTCGGAAGAGATCTGACCGACAGAATCTCGCCAATTTCTCCCGTGTAAAACTATAGAAAAGCTAAAGCCACAATATCAGTGTTGAATTGTATGGACAGGTACTGATGACAGAAACAAATATACCTGAAATGAACACTGTGCTGACTTGAAATCCATTGTTTTGAAAATATTTTGTGACTAAATCGAAAACAAAACTACATCAGCAATGTCACCGAGACGCTCGATAGAAACTGTAGAGAATTGTTAACTGATAATTTTATTTTCATAAAAAGGCAGAAAAAATGCTGAATAAGATGAAAAGTGAAATAAAAAGTATTCCTTTTTGGTTAATGTGTTTCTTTTATCAGTATCTGTTCATACAATTCAATGCTGATATTGTAGCTTTAGTTTTTCTTTAGCTTTACACGGTAGGGATTAGCGAGATTCCGTCGGTCAGATCTCTTCCGACCAAACACGTTTTTGACTTCGGCAAGGTAGTGCTTCTTGTACCTGACTGTCTTTATTCATCCCCTCCACGCAAAATAAGACAAATTTTATGAATTTTGAAGCACAGGCAGACTCTCTGCAATTACCACAGGCAGGCTCTCTGCATTTGCCAGCGATGTTTTTTTTTTCAAAGCATACTGCTAGCGTACTTTGTGTTTCATTGTTGAGAAATAACAGTTTCATGCTTCTTGCCATTCCAGTGATTTTTTCACTGTTGGGGGAAAGGAATCCGGACCCAAAGGGGTGAGGGATGAGCTTAAAAGGGGGGATTTTTCTTCTATGTATTATGTAAGCCACTTATTTAATGATGCTTTATTGCATGAAATATAATAAGACCAATGATACAACATGTTTGAACAGTTTTATTAAGAATATAACATTTAAAAAAAAAGGAGTCCATGCACACAGTGGTAGGTAAATTGTCATAGTAATGAGGGGGATGAAAGAAAATAGAAAATGGGGGATGGGAGGTGCCGCCTATATTCTCCGAATATTTTGAACAAAAAACAACAACAACAACAAAACACTGCATTCAATTGTTCCAATACACACCGTTCATTCTCTCCTATGTAAGAAGTAGGATAAGTTGTCAGTTTTTGGCGAAATATTTCAACTTATTACACATTCGATTAGTATTAAAACTCTTTGGCTGCAAATTGCCGTGAGATATGAGGTATTTCTTCTCACAGTTATATCGTTCATTCAAACTGAAAAAAAAAAAAAAAAAAAAAAAAAAACTAAGCCTATCGCGTTGCTACGGCAACTGAAAGTGATATTAAAGTCAATATGTAAAACAGATAAATTAATATTTATTTTCTTAAAAAAATGTGACATAGGCCTTGTAAAATCCGAAATCTGTCAAACATATAAACAACAATATAAATTGCTGCATAAATACTCTTAGACTTTGAAATTACACAAGTAAATCTGTTGTAAATTTAATGGATTAACAGTGACGTATCTGTTCTACGCGACAATCACAATTTTCGAAATACGCTTATAACATAAATTTACTTTCTTCAGTGCGATGTTTAAGAATAATAAAATGATTATATAAAATGCATATTATTTATAATCATTATATTGTATGTTGGTTACGTCCCTAGTGGCCTTGTTTTTGACAAAGTTATATAGAGTTAATATTCATTTGTTACTTTAAATCATGGACGCATTTATTCATTTATGTATTTACTTTCTCTATGTCAAGCATGTTAATGTGTAAACTGATAAAGTTAGCACAAAGTTAAAATTAATAGACTCATTAATACAATATCTTCTCTCTCTCTCTCTTTTTTTTTTTTTTTTTTTTGGAAGGAACATGCAAGTATGGCGATTCAATTTAAAATTATGAGAATTATTGTAATAAACAATACCCTAGAGGAAATTTAACTTTTATATTTTATATCAACAAAAAAGTAAAAAAAAAGTAAGTAACACATAAATACTTTTAACAGATTTATATCTGACAACGAAAACAATACAATAAATTACATGTAAAGTACGAAATTAAAAACACAAATTAGGGGTAAGGACGAAATTATTCATTTTCCGTAAACAATAAGATAAACCATAGCTTGCAGAGAGCCTGCCTGTGGTAAATGCAGAGAGTCTGCCTGGGCTTCAAAAAGTGATGTTCAGAGAGACCTCCCGTGCAACGACAAAACCGAAAGAAGGGGGTTTTCAAGAAATTTAGATTAAAATCGGCCAATTTATTGGTATCTTCTTGAAGAATATACTTAAAAGAATACATTCGATGGTCATATTATAGACATAATCAAAGCAATAACTTGCTGAAGACTGTAGAAAGTGTCGAGCTTGTGCTTATGTTGGTACATCACTTAACTGTTCGGCCGAGTTTCAGGTGGCAGTCGCTGATAATTGAAACATTTACACGCATATACATAGCTAAGATACTCTAATATTCCGTGCAATACTTAATATTGAGCAACTCACCTTTGAAAAGTTACCATTGGTCTGTTTCTTTCCCTTTCGTCCAGCGTTTGCTATTGTTTATGGCAGAGAATGACCGGTGCGAACGCAGAGGGCCTGCCGATATAGCGATTTCCGCAGAGAGCCCGCCGATATGATTATGCACCGTGAATAGGTTTCACTTTTGCCAATGGAGCCGCATAACAAAACAGGGAGCAGCCACTGTTATTATTGTAAAATAAAAACATGTAAAATGTATAAAAGAAACATTTTATGAATCAATTACTTGTATTAACTGATAAAATTAATAACAAGATTCAAACTATGTAAGTCTTCAATCGTTATTAAAAAGAAACTGGACACATATAATGTGTATCTGATGACTTCTCCTTAAATTCGTAGGCAACGGGTTTTAAAACTTGGTTAACGTACCTTGCAAGCAACCCGATTCCTCAAAGTTCAGAATTTATTTTTTCAAAGATGTTTTGAGATCTGAAAATATTCAGTATTCAGATACAATCAGTCAACTGGAAAACTCAATGAAAAAGCAGTTTAATTTAAGTATTACAGCATAATTTAGAATGTGTAAAAACACACAAACGCTATACACATGGCCGTAGCGGACATGTCTAATTTACGGCCCCAGTATGTTTAGTGCTTGAAATGGGTAAATTTAACTGAACATTACATAGCTTATGCTGTAAAACCTTGTAAATATATATTTATTTTAATACATATCATCAATTATACAAAAATAATGCCATATACTCCTACGTCACGCTACATTATCGAGGGAAGTAGATTGTTAATCAATACGCGGACTTGTACCTAATTCCCTTACCAAATAAAAAACGTGTGCTGTATTTTCGTCACCATTGCCCTTGTTCTTGCTGCTGATGATAATTTTACGTTGACATTAATACCGCCTTAGTAGCTTACTGTCTGGAAATTGCATGCATCTTGCAGACCCTAACTATTCCAATAATTATATAAGAAATGAATTACCTGTTTTAAAATGAATATTCATTGCTCTATAGATTAGTTAATTTATATTATCTTAAATCATCTTAATTCATCATCATATAATGTGTCTACTATAATAAACGTATTTTCTGTACATTTTTGTTCAATATTTCCGAATAATCTGATAATATCAGTTTTTATGTTGTTCTTGGACCTTTTCTGTATGACTTTGCTTTATATAAGTTGTGCTTCAAAAACATGCGCGGCGTCTTTGATGCTTGGCATCAAAATAAGTCTTGTACTTTGTTTATGTATGCTATGTACCTAAAATGACCACGTGTATATTTACCGCATTATATCAATATATGTCTCTCCCTGAACCCTATAATAATAGCTAATAATAACACATTTTGTATAAGTCGAAATAACATACTAGCTAACTATGTAACTATGTTTTGAACTTATTTATTTACTTTATTTTACATACATGTTCGATGTTAATATGCAGTATATATATTATATATACCGTTTACCTTTGCTTGCATAGATCTACATTTGTGGGTCATCTGCTGACATGTATAGATACATCCTTATAATTATTAAATCTGATTGACACGTACTACATGTCAGCAATACGTCGTTTACATGTACTGACCTTATAATTACCATTTGACCTGCTTTGTTTTCTTAGGTCTATATAAATGACACTATTTGTTTTGCTTATTATGTTTAGCTATGTTCTGTTCTGTGTAAATCATTTAAAATTTAACGCACAATTGCTCATTCTGAATCTCCGTTAATGACAAGACACCCTCGTCCTCTCTTCTCCTCACCCCCCCCCCCCCCCCCCCCCCCAACGATTTTATACCCATTCGTCTTTCTTTCTATTACCTTATTGTCTATACGAATATCCTTACCTGCCTAAGCTGAACTGAAATTGTTATCGGGACTTTTGTATTTCATTTATAAATCAAAGCATGTAAATACTCAATATTGTACAATAATTTTGTACTTGGAAGAAATACAGTTCTGTTCTGTTTTTGAATGAGCATGGCTCATTAGAAGTAGCTTAAATGTGTAATATTAAATATGTTTAATCTATAGACTATTCCACTCTGAAATGAGACGTTCATCTACGTAAATCAACGAGCACTTCCCGAAAACCTACTCTACATGCTGGTGTTAATTCCTCTGACACATTGAAAAATAAACATACATTTGAATTTGTTACCAGTTACTAATGGTCAATTTCAATCAGCGAAATATTCCGAGTATTGCCGAACCCCTGGTAAAATGGCCTGTTAATAACTCTACACTGATGCCCTTTAGAACTATGAAAAGCATAGGCTTCACAAAATCGATATCAGATCTTTTATGAAATGACAGAAATGCATTTGCAATACAGCTATGTTTAATCAATCATTCAGTTTTGAGTAGGCTACATTAGTGGTGCAATTAAGTAGTGTGACGGCTGATAAAAAAAAATAGTGCATATGAAGTGCGAAGTTGAAAGGGAAAATGCTAAATAGTTTCTAATCGATTGTTATTTTAAATGGGTTTACTTCCTTATAACAGTAGTTCACTATTATATAGTCATATAGCGACGTCCTATTTATTACAGAGGAAGGAAGGTCTCAAAGGCCTCCGGGAGGAATCATCAATTTAACACAAACCATCTGGATGGCTTCCTCACATGAGCAATTCGAGTGACAATACCAGGACTTGAACCCTAAACCCTGAAAAAATGACAGTAAGCCAGATACTCCGGTCACCCAGTCAGGAAGGCCCATATCTAAAATCAACACCAACAACAAAAAGAACAAAAATATTTAATGGACAATAATATGATGCACAATTAATTCTGCTCCAAAAAGAGATAAATATCAAAGATAATGTATAAATCATGACATTCTCCTTTAGTTAGAGAAAATATCGCAATAGTCCCCTGTGGTTAGTTTAATTTAAACTTCTATTTTAAGCGCTTCTATACAATTATTTAATTAAATCATAGATTTTTTGTCTTCAAAATGCTGGGTCGAACAGTAGCTTATAGAAACGTATGATGTGTTATCATAATCCAAGTGACATTCAAGTACAAACATTTATCATTCATACTGCTGTTTTGATATTTAATTATTGACCTTGCTCATCAGTTTCACAGCAAATCATCCAATACTGAGGCATTCAATATACAGGACTTGGCGGTATACCTTTTTCCAGTTGATTATGGTTTTCCTTAATGGCGAAAATGACGGAAACAAATCACCGAGACAATAAATAGAAGACAGCAAACACATATTTTTTTTTTCTTTTCATGAACAGTAGTAATCTAATCACCCCGTCACAATGATGACATGATAAGTCAATATACTTCAGCTGCTTAACTGAGATATCACGTTGTAGAGAGGTATTATGGTACAAGTTACATAAACCTAATTCCGGACCAACCAGTTCTGGAGGCTTGAATTAACCTTATATGCCGATCGCATGGCTACCTTTATATGAATGCTCATCTACCATTTATAATTTATAACATAGAGCATATACCATTACAAGAGTTGTCCGTAAGCCAACGCACTCTAATATGTTAATGCTCGTCAATATAGAAACATATTGCAGTTTAAGGGAAAATAAGAATCTTTGTATTATCAAAAAGTAAACATGGGCAATTAACATGTATATGATAGCAAGTTTCAAAGCAATATCTGAAAGGTTTCAGTGAAAAAGTGAGCTAGTACGAAAAATGTTAACTGTAACCTTAATTGGTAACCTCCAAACTCAATAGAAATGGTACATTTAATTGTCTTGATTACAACAATTCCGTGGAATTGATAAATGATGTAATCTGAATAGAGACTTGTGTGAGAAAGTTAGTTTTGTTTGTTTCATGCCTTAGAAGAAGTATATACCTTGGATAATGATCCACGAAATTGCTTCCAAAAAACTTAATGGAGTACACAAATTAGTATTTTCAAGGCTAACGATCCGTTAATTACTTATTTCATTCATATTTAATGACGCTGACTTATACAAAAAATCACAGATGCATTTGTAAGCATTTAGGTCATCTCTCAACATGCATGGGAGCACCGGAAAACACTTGCACGTTTTCTGTATGGGAAATAATTTGAACATGTGAATATCATTGGTTTACAGAGATCTCAAACGTGGACTTTGTTGTTTTGTTTCTAGAAATTATATAAACAGTGTCTATTTAGAGACGTCAAGCTAATTACCGTCTCAGATGGCCAAGGGGCTACGCCGATCATATTGGGAGCTCGAAGCCATGGGTTCGATCGGCCAAGGGCAAAGCTGTGTGCGTAATTGACAAACTGCAAACTGTTATCGTTTATATTTCTAATTTCATGATATTTTGGCAGGGCTCCGCTTCGCTTCTCTTGCATTAAATTCCATGAAATTTAATAGGTAATCGATAAGTAGTACTGGTTTTAAAATTCCACCGGTTTTTGAACAGGGTTGCTTGCAACCCTGTTCTATGGAAGCAACAATTTTGTACTACACAACATTCAGATTTCCCGCTTGTTTACTGCGCGGAAAAAATAGTTCCAAATTCTTCTTCCTTTATAATTTCTCAATGATGATTAATTCTTTGTTTATTTCAATACGGCTGCATTATGTATATCAATGCTAAATTGAAATGTGTTTGAAATTGGTGCTGGGATTCACAATTAATAAATTGTAATAAAAAAATTAATGCGCAAAGTGGCACAAATCGCAACAAAATTCGGAGATTTTTCAGGTCAGCATCCCTTATAGGGCGCGTAAGTTTCGTTTACTTTCACTTTTGAAATTCCACTTCCGGGTACATCGGCAGACGATGGTGTACTGTTTCGCCTACGGATGTTCCCACCGAACCGGCGGAAAACAGACCTGTAGTCTGTTTCGCTTCCCCACGAACGTCAAGGAAAGGAAAAAAATGGGTCGACCGCTGTAGGTATAGCGATGATCTAACAATATTTAACGTTTAGATTTCAGTGTTTAAATAAAACAGCCCTATTTCGGGTGGTGACTATTGCTTCGGATATTTTAAAAAAGTTTATGAATTTTCGTGGTTTTAATGATTTTCATCATAATAAACCTATATTGAGGGGGAAAATATGTTTCTAAATTTAGTTTTGTCCATATCTGACCAAATGAAACCCTTTATTTATATCGTATTTATAAATGTCGCCCTATTTCGGAAATGGAACAGTACTTCGGATATTTCTCACAAATGACTCCGATATTATCCAAAATGGATATTATAACTATTATTAGCGTTAACCAAAGGATTTGAAAATTATTTCAACGAGAGTATTTAAGACAGCGGTTATTAGCATATTTAAATATGCAAGTGAATGTAAATACCCCAAGTATATAAGCATATCAATATACATACCTTCATTTATTTAAAGCTTGAAGATCAACATGTAGAATCCATTCATTACATGTATTAAACATCACCCTGGCAGTGATGAAACTTAATGTTTTTTTGCGAAAATGACATGGCACTAAATAAGCAGTGCTTTTGCTTATACATATGTAATCATACTATGAAATGTTGATTCATCATTGTATGAACTATTTTTGTTGGACCTATTCAGACGTGCAGACAGGGAGGTCAACAAAAATGACCGAATTTGCAGCTGTCACTTCATTGATGGCAAGAAGGAAAATGGACCAACCATTTTCACATTCAGCAAAAATGTTGGCAGCTTTCCAGAGATACCCACACCACAAAGGTATACATGAATAAGAATGTTTTATTATTTTCAACCAGAAATAATTGTCTAAAAAAATATTATAATAATATTATCATTCCAGATAGAACTTTATAAAAGCAAATGTTTAAACTGATGAACCTCGCACTCAGTTCCAGAAAATGATTGACACAGTGTCAGGATAATGAGACTGCATGGGTTAGGTATCATGTCACATATCTCTTGTGGCAACACTATATCACAGTAATAATCTGTCTCAATAGGACTTCAAATTATTGACTAACTCCTAGTTTCAATTAGACTGAGTCTTCAAATGACTGAAATATTGTTGCTTGGACGTTAAACCTGAGAAACAAAACTGATTGAAGCAGAATAAAGGTACTTACCAATATTCCTGTAGGCATAATATTTGCACTAGCTAGCAGCGTATTGGCTTTACAAAATGATTTTTGATTTGTAAAGTTTCCAGACAGCACTCATTTAATTGAAATATGTTTTTAGTACACACACCACATGTTGTAATTAATATTTCAATAAAAAAGGCAAAGTTTACAAAAGTTGAAAACCATCATCCCTTTAACAAAAACAGCTTTTAGGTTTTTATTTATCAAAATGATATTACAGTGACTGCTTCTTTCCAATATAGACGAAAAAGACAAAAGGTAGAGTCAGTTAGTGAGATAGTGTCCACAACTGAGGAACATGGAGCTATAGGGGATGGAGCTTCAGCTCTTGATCACAGCTACCATCTACAAATTCCTGACTGTGAGGATACAGATGGAGAACACACAGTACAAGTGAAATCTGGTATATATGAATAAATATAATAAACTTGTTTATGCAAATATCATTCCTTTTATATTTAACTTGATCACTTGCTGTCTGACTGAATTAAGGAAAAAAGCATCTTAAGAAAGTTAATACAATCTTCAGTTATTGAGTTGAAAGAGCAGTTGCTTGAAGTAGGTTTATGTTGAATACCCATATTAAGAATATATTATGAAGCTGGAAATTTGGCTTTGCACAGCCGGGGATTGAACTTGGGTCTCTGGATAACAGGTCCAACATTATAACCACAAAATGACCACAATCTCATGTTCATTTGACTTAAAAAGTAAACACAAGATGCGAGAACTACTCTGTGCCGAAGTACATGGTGACTTAAAGGGTCTCCAAATGCCAAGTTATAATCTGCCCAAAATATCTTTATGATAGGGGTTTTAACCATTAACTGTTTTTTTAGTTCAAGACCTGGAAATGGAAATACATGTAGCTGGTCTGGAAAGAGAAGTAGAAATGTTACGGCTGCGAAAACCAAAAATGAAGTTACAGGACATCATTCAAGACATAGATAAGGTTAGCCTCTATATAATTATTCAATGCTAATTTCCTCCCCATCTAAAGCAAATATATTTCTGGTAAATATGATGATTTTTAACGATATGAAGGAAAATGTATTGTTTTGCATTAATTATTTCCTGTCTCTGCCATAAGTACAAACACACTTTTGGGCAATGGTAGATATACTAATCAAATCGTCATATAGAGGCAGATCCAGAGGGGGGTACCGTGGGTCCTGACCATACCTGAGAATTGGCTAATATGCCTTAATCATGCATAAAATAGTGGGGAAAAGCGGCATGACCCCCCTGGAATTTGGCATCCCCTCCTCGTACCGTGATTTTCAGGTATGGTCTCCCCCATCCCCCATGTACAGTTAGTGAATTTCATACTTAGAACTGGGCATGGTAATTATCCCTTTCAGCCCCACCCCCAACAAATTTCTGGGTCCACACATCTACGATTTGTCTTCATCATATCAACAAAATGCTTTTGTTTTATTCACAGATGTTGCTGTATACTTCCTTGCCAGCGGATGTTTTCAACGTGTTGGCCAACATGCTTAAAAGAATGGCACCTTTCAATTATTACCTGTTTCAGTCTAGAAGACCAACTCTTAATGGTCCTGATGAAGTTAAGGTTAAACTGCAAGGACTTAGATTTAACAGAGAGATTCAATACAAGCAGGGCAACTGTGTCAAATGTTATCAACACTTACATTTCTGTGCTGCATGAAATTTTATATGATGGTGTCTTGAAAGCTGTTGGTATCCCTAGTCAGTTGAAATGTAAGGGGTCTATGCCAAAATCTTTTGAAGACTTTAGTTCTGCCAGGATAGCTATGGATGCTGCAGAGGTCTTTCAAGATGTTCCATCTGACATGAACTGTCAGTCTCTTTCGTACAGTAACTACAAAAGTAGGCATACTGTCAAAGCCGTTACCTGTGTTGCTCCTAATGCAGCATTAGTATATTGTTCTGATTTGTATCCAGGGTCAACATCAGATGCAGCCATTGTAGAACACTCTAGGTTACTAGACCAGTTACAGCCAGGCAACATGATATTGGCTGACAAAGGTTTCAATATATTTGACAAACTGCCTGCTGGCGTTTCATTAAATATACCTCCTTTCATGTCAAGCAAGGGTCATTTTACCAAAGAGGAGGCAGAACTTTGTTTTAAGATTGGAAGAAGTAGGATTCATGTTGAGCGAGCTAATGAACGTATAAAGAATTATGACATTTTAAGTCAGCCCAATACTGGCATTTATCAACAAAAAAATTTCAGGTTTGCTGCTGTCTTGTAAATCTTCAAGCACCATTGTTAAAGGAAATTGCAGATAAATATGAAATTGTCCAGACTTAAAAGTGTCAAAAAAAATCTTAAATATATCACTTTGAGAACATAGTTTGTTGAGTAAACCTGGTACATGTATAATATCCAATTCACAGTATTTCAGTTATTTTGAGACTGTGTACTTGAGACAGATATAGCGCTGCCACATTGCAGTATTACTTCAAAAACATGGCAGGATACTGTACACAGTCATATTATCCTGACACTGGGTCAACCAGTTTTGGATATACCGGTACCTTTAAATGGTTAGCGCCATTCAAAGGAACTATACCAGTACCACTTGACCAGTTTGAGAATATTAATCCTAGCATTTATTTTTTATTGTAATTCATATGCAGCAAAGAAATGTAATGTTTATTTGTTTGTTGGATTTAATGTCCCGCCAACAGTATTTCAGTAATTTGGAGACAATGTCTATTTGAGACAAATATAGTGCTGCCACACTGCAGTATCATGCCGTAGACATTTGGCATGATACCACACCCAGTCACATTTTCCTTACACCAGGCAAACTACCCGTATATGCTGAGTGCCAAGCAAGGGAGCTATAACAGTAGTATAACTGTCAGTACCATTTTTTATGAATTTGGTATGTCGTTGCTGGGGACTGAACCACCGACCTCCTGCTCCCACAGTGGATGCTCTAACCACTTGGCCAACTGGGTAGGTCAAAGAGGATAATATTTAAATATCATTCTTTGTAAAAGCATGGTCCGAAATAAAGGCTGTAAGCATCATCTGTAAACATGGATGTTTCGTAAGAACAGAATTGACTGTTAAAACTTATTCTCATATTATTTTGAGGCCTATTTTCACTTTTTGTTTTCTCTGGCTTGATAACTTATTGTATTCCAAAACCAATGTACTTAAGCATTTTTTTTTCAAATGTACATTTGATCTTTTACTTTAAGCATTTTTCTTTCAGATGTGCATTTGATACTTTACTTTTGCAATATTTGCAGCTGCTATCATTTTAGGTAGTGGCAATAATCAGAAAAATATTTAATGTTAAAAGGATTTCCAATACTGTCAAACAGTAAAGTCTTCGCTATCTTGTTTGTTTTGCATACTCGACTATAGATTCAAAGTTTGTAGATTAGATACCCATTTTTGACAAAGATTTTTCAAGACCTTCCCAGGTGCAAAGTACTGATCCAACCCAGGAACTATTAATGTAAGCTTTAAGAACCTTTTTCCCAATCAGTGTAAAATATTTAAGTTCAAAATATTTGTTACTAATCTATGTCTCAAAGTATAAAAACATGGATAATAAGCTTATCAATTTTATTGTTAAGTATTGCATCCCCCCCCCACACACACACACAAAAAAAACAACAACACATTTTTATATTAAAATGAGGAAATGTTCACAAACTTTACAATGTCATTGTGATTAAAGAACTTATTGTTTGTGCTTGTCTATTATCGCCCAAACATTCACAAAAGAAACTATTAAGTGTTCAAACAATATTTTAAGTGCCATGTTTACCTTAATAACAAGTCATTTGTTCCATATAATTGGAAAAATGTGAATGTGATAAATTTGCATAACAATGAAATGTTCCTTGTTAAGGGTGTCAAAATGCATCTGTATGAGGTAAAGGGTTAATATACCCCATATTTAGAATCTGAGGGCACTATATATAGAAGTTGCATCTTTCCATCAGATTGTAGGCAAACTATGTACTATTTCTCTGCTACCAAAAGTCAGATTTTGATAAAACTTCACAATATTTTAGTATCATGTCTAGTTTCACATATTGTTGGAACATCTTGATTGAATACATTTTAAAGGAGTTGTGGCCCTTGCTTGTATTTATTTAGCATAAATTGTCCACACTATATACATGTATCTGTTACCATTTGTTGGATTTATATTTAACTTCATTGTAGATGAAAGTATCAGTATAATTTTGCACATTGTTGGCACATCTTGATTGGCTACATTTTAAAGGAGTTTTGACGCTATTTTATATAAATTTAAAATATCTTGTCCATGCTATTTTTTTCAGCTACCATTATTTAGATTTTGATATAACTTTACTTCAAGTTGTTCCTATATGTAAATGAGTTATTTTGTTAAATTTATTCTATATATTTTGTCTACACTGTTTCTCGGCTACAGTTAGACTGATTTTAATTTTTACATTAGTGTATTTTGTAACTACCCTTGATTAGATATTCAGTAATAAGTACAAAGCCCACAAGTGCATATATTAGGTGTGTCATGCTTACATCAATTTTCATTGATGTATGGCCTTTTGTCATTTTTCTGTAGAACTGTTTTTAGCTCACCTGAGCACAACGTGCTCATGGTGAGCTTTTGTGATCGCCTTTTGTCCGTCGTCCGTGCGTGCATGCGTGCGTGCGTCTATTGTCAACAATTTCTTTAAACAACATCTCCTTCTAAACTACTCACTGGATTTTGATAAAACTTCACAGGAATGTTCATTATGGGGCCCTTTACCAAAGTTGTTAAAATTATTTTGATTGGTCAAAAGTCTAGGTCAAAGGAGCTAAAAAAAGATTTTAAAAATGAAAATTTTAAAAATCTTCTTCTCCGAAACCACAAGGCCTAGCCTTTTGATTTTTGGTATGTAGCATGATCTTATGATTCTCTACCAAGATTGTTCAAATTATGACCCTGGGGTCAAAATTGACCCCGCCCCAGGGGTCACTTGATTTAACATAGGCTAATATAGGAAAAACTTGCACAAGGCCTAGCTTTTATTTTTGGTATGTAGCATGATCTTATGACTCTCTACCAAGATTGTTCAAATCATGACCCTGGGGTCAAAATTGGCCCCGCCCCAGGGGTCACGATTTAACATAGGCTAATATAGGAAAAACTTGAAAAATCTTCTTCTCAGAAACCACAAGGCCTGGGGTTTAGATATTTGGTGTGCAGCATTGTCTAGTAGATCACTACCAAGTTTGTTCAAATCATGGCCCTGGGTCAAATTTGGCCCCGCCAAAGGGTCACCTGATTTTACATAGGCTAATATAGAAAAAAAAACTTGAAAAATCTTCTTCTCAGAAACCACAAGGCCTGGTGTTTAGATATTTGGTATGTAACATGGGCTAATAGACTTCTACCCAGTTTGTTCAAATCATGATTCATGCATTGTTTAGTGGATCTATATTTAGTTTGTTCAAATCATGGCCCTGGGGTCAAATTTGGCCCCGCCATTGGGGTCACCTGATTTTACATAGGCTAATATAGAAATAACTTGAAAATTCTTCGTTTTAAGAAACTAGAAAACACATGGCCTGGTGTTTAGATATTTGGTGAAAATTGGCCCTGCCCCAGGGATCACTTGATTTTACATAGACTTATTTTGGAAAAAAGCTAGAAAAATTTCTTCTCAGAAAGCACAAGGTCTGGAGTTAAGATATTTGGTATGTAACATGGGCTAATAGACCTCTACCCAGTTTGTTCAAATCATGACCCTGGGGTCAAAATTGGCTCTGGCCCAGGGGTCACTTGATTTTACATAGCCTAATGATATCAGGTGAGCGATCCAGGGCCATCATGGCCCTCTTGTTATTACTTTTTATGCCTTGTGCTATTTTACCATATCATATCAGCAGTTTAATGTTTCAATATGTATAAGATCTATCAGTCATGCGTGTGTTTTTTCATTACTCAGCTGTATTCATTTTAATCTGATGTGTTTACAATAACTGTCAAAGCAGCATCATTTTCATTGATAGTTTTTGTTATTTATAATTCTTAGCTCACCTGAGCACGAACTTGTAAAAGTACAAAAACTGAAAGTTTATTTTTAGCTTGACAATTAAGAGAACAGGCCAAGCTATTGTGGTCACCTATTCGTCGGTGTCGGACTGCTGTCCATGTAAAACATATTTGTCAACTTTCCTTGCATTAATCCTTATATAAAAAATTCATATGATCTTTTGTGCCAAATGCATGTAAATATGTTCTTGATTTTAACATGTTCTTTAAACTTGATCTTTTGTGCCAAATGCATTGAGCCAAATGCATGTAAATATTTTGATTTTAAAAAGTTCTTTCAGTTTGATCTTGTGCCAAATGCATGTAACAAGTTCTTTTGATCTTTTGTGCCTGTATGTAAATGTTCTATATTCATATCAGACCCACTTCAGACATCAGCATTCTTACAGATTATTTCACTCATTAGTAATGGCTTATTATAAAGAGATAAACTTATTTCAGAAATATATATGCATGTTACCGGTACTTTAAACTTTTAGTATTAAAGGTATCAACATGAAACTTCATATGTGGATAGATCTCATCAAGGGGTGGGGGTGCAGTGACCAACAACCATAACTTTCATGTGCATATTTGAGTTATTGCCCTTTGTAAATTTTCATACTTCATTTCTGTCTAGGCTGTAACTCAAAAAATATAGAAGGTATTAACATGAAACTTAACCTTTCCTATGTCTTTTGCCTCCACCTAGCGGTGCTCTTGTTTTTTTTTTCTTTTGTATACATTTATTTTGAATATAGAAAAGTTGCAAGTAGTAATTTAATGTGTTTTGTTGTTATTGTTGTTGTTGTTGTTTGTTTTTTGTTTTATGCATTTTGATCATACTACTGCAAACCATTATTACGGTAAATTTTAGCTCAGTTACTTGAAGAGTTACGTAATGCCATTTTATCAACATGTATTTTAGTGAGGTTAGTAAACGCCATCCTAATCATGCTATATGCAACGTTATGTTGACAAGTCCTTTTCATTCATACCATTTACAGATGAAGGTCGAGTTTTGTTTTAATCCATTTATTTCTGACAAAAATATGGGCATTAGATTTACAAAACTGTCAAACATTCTAAATTAGATCATTTTTAATATTTTTTCATTATATTTCAAGCATTATTTCAAGCGTTATTTCAAGTTTATTAAATTCATATACTGATGCACTGTGTCATTCGTAGAAACTATTGAAAGGTTAGTGCAAAATGTTTTCTTTTGTTTGATATTCTTATTATGTTCACTACACAAGCATTAAAATGATACAAAATGTTTGTTTGTCCACTGTTTCTTACATTACAGGTAATAATTCCTTGAATTTTTATCATCACATGCTGCTGGTTTAACAATAGCTCCATTCACAAGAGCCCAATGGGTTTGTATAACTACCGAAGACCATTGTTAACAACACGTTGCGCTTGATCTTCAAATATATTTCTGCCCATTGTATAATATTTAGCCTACCATTCATGCTGGCAGCGGGGTTAGAGTGTCCACTAAGATTGCTTGGTCCAGTGAGAGGATAATGTTACTGGGTGTGATATCACACCACATGTGTACAGTAAGAAACTTCAGTGCGACAACACATTATCCATCTCGAGCAGACGACCTCCAAAAACCAGACCATCTCTGATTGCCTAGTAGTTCTGAAGCACGTCATTGGTTTATTCACATTTTGCCACATAACGAAGTTTTTAAAAATGGAACTGATATACCTCCCTTGCATGGCACTCAGTATAATAGGGGTAGGTCTAGAATATATTGGCCAAGTGTCAGATTGTAACTGCGTGTGGTATCCTGCTGAAGCAGTTGACTGAAATGCTGTCGGTTGGTATCGCTGTACAGCTTTACCTGTATTAAGCGGTCAACCTGCATCTAACGGTCAGTTTTTGATATCCCAAAATAGAATGTTATATGTTTAACCTTCATTGAACGATCACCTCTGTTAAGAGGTCACATTTTTTGTACCCTTGGTTGGCCGCTTAAGACAAGTTTGTATTTCAATTTTTAGAAGAAAATGAGAGCTATTATACTCGCAACAGTATTACTCATCTGCTGTCAACCCAGGTTCAGTGGTTAGAGCGTCCGCCTCAGATGCATAGGTAGTCAGTTCGATCCCCAGCCACGACATACTACAGTCGTTAAAAATGGTACTGGTATTGCTCCCTTGCTTGGCGCTCAGCATATAAGGGTAGTTCCAGGACTGGTTGGCCCGGTGTCAGGATAATGTGACTGGTTGTGGTATCATGCCACATGTCCACGGCTTATACTTCAGTGTGGCAGCACTATATCTCTTTCAAGTAGACTGTTGGTGGGACGTTAAAACCATCAAACAAACAAATCAGCCCAGGTTGTTTGCACTCTAGCAAACGTAAACGGATCTCAAAAATGCTACATCAGCAAAGTTAGATAACCTACATGAATCGAATATAACCAAACAAAAATTGTACACCAGACAAAAACTTTCATCTTAAAAAACCCTGTTCTTTCAGCGCTTTCAGCGCTTTGATTTTTTTCGTAATAAAAATATTATTAAGAGCACTTGGATATGAATGGAAAATAGGTTTAATATACAAAAATTTGATGTTAAAGCGTGGCGCTAAGGGTATACTCGATCCATGTGATGTAAGAGACAAAATATACATAATTTATAATTTTGAACTTCCGGTATGTTCCTTTTTTATGCTGAACGCTGTGATTTTACTAGAAGTTGATAAATTCTCTTAATGAGTAATACTTCAGAAGGCATATATATCATAATTTATGTCTTATAATTCATTTCTGTAAATCATTACTTATTCATAACATTTCTCCGTCAAATTAGGTTTCTAGAAGACAGTGGATAATCTTTTGACACGAACCCAGTGGGGCTTTATGTTTACCTAATTCCTTATCTCACAAGCACAAATGAAATTGAAATAGATCTTTAGCACAACATTATCAATATATTATGAGCACCATAACATCGCTTTTGGATGAGAATTGGAAGACAAATAGGCACAAAGACGATTGCGGGATTTCTGTAGCCGAGTGGTCATGGTCGCTGCCTAACTACGATTATCATTTAGCCCAATCAAATCAGATTCAATACCGGTAACTGAATCTGACAACATCGTACAGAAGGTCGTCCCAGATTGACCTTTGTATAAGCCAATCAAATCGGCGCCTACCAAATCGTAAGGTTTAACCAGAGAAACTAACCGTATTAATCTCACAATAGGGTAGAAAGATGTCTCGAAAGACAATAGTCAAGTATATATTCAAATACCAATCGTGTATGTATTTGTTGGTTTTACGTACCATCGACGTTATTCTGGTCATTTGGAGAAAAATATGAGCCTTTCACAAAAGTATCGCGTCGTAGACATTTTGAATTATATTGACATTTTCAGAAACAGTATCCTTGAACCAAGCTATTTCCGGCCTCTGGAAGCGTTCGCTCTTACAACGACCTTTCCAAATGCCGACGTGCGTTGATATCCATTATCGATTAGCATGCGACATTTTTTTTTCAAATAATCAAGTTACTGGATTTCCCTGTAATTTTCCTGAGAATTTATGATATAGACTGGATGTTATCTTCTAGTTGTTGTTTTTTTTCCGATTGATGGAAGAGCACTTATTTGTATAAGCAATATTTTTTTATCGCTATAGTTCTAATCAGTATCTTTAAAATGACGAATCGCTAGCCGAGTTTTCCACCGCTGATAGATTACAAATAGCGTGGACATATTAAAAACATTTTAAAATGGCGCATTATCATAATTACAAGGACCACATGTCACTTGTAATGATTAATTGTAAACAAATGAAGCGACAATGTCATTGAGAAAAAAGTTTCTTCGGGTGACTCTTTGGACTTACCAACTTCACCTCCTGACAATATGTCCACATTATTCTGGCATAAAAAAACAGTCAAAGTTAATGCCATTGAATGCCCCATTTGCACTATATCCCCAGAAGTCGAGAGTAATTAGATAGACAAGGTGCGGGGGGGTGTCTCAATTCCTAGCACAATTATGAATCCACAGCTATGCCCTTTGCATATATACTTTGAATACATATTTTATTCACTGTATTTATATAAATGTCATTGAATCTGAAAGATTACCGTTATTATAAGACATAGCACGGTTTCAATTTTCCTCCAAATGCCGTAGATTAGTTTGGTAAGCAACTCCATTGTACACCTTAGGCTGTTTGGAAAATATCTGAATTTCAGATAAATTGAGTATTGCTTTAAATTCGTAAAAAAAAAAATAAAAAAAAAAAAATAAATTCGTGAGACAGATTGGATTTTTATTTTTTGTGTGCAGAAAATCTGAAATGACAAAATGTTTTTGATTTTAAACTGTATTTTCTTTTGGTGTAACGTTCGACATTATTGTTTATCGCAGACATTATTTTGGGAAATTTTATTTAAGGCAAATATATGAATCGATGCAAACTATGCTTTTCGCGTTAGCTTAAAATGATGTCATATACCTCGTGGTATGGCCACTCTGTTCTTGAAAATGTTTATTCAATGTAGAAATCAAGTGAAATGTCTAAATCCCTCGAAAAGCATTTTATAAAACAGGAAATCATATGCACTTTTTTAAACCTTATTTGAACCTTATTAAATAAACCCGCCAGTGTACGAGGTAAAACGTGTGTACGTTGATAATCCCTTTTCTTGTGTGCACGTTGACATCCTTACACTTCTATCGGTCTCGATGCATTTTTTGTGTGTGAATTCCTGCATTCGGAAGTTTCTAGGAATAGTAAAAGCGCACTTGATACCTTTAAGACCTATTCAAAACTGTTAGGAGAAATAAACAAGAGGGTCATGATGGCCCTAAATCGCACACCTGAGATAAATAGTCCCCAATGCCAAACATGCTAAACATACTGCTTTAGAAATAGAGATGCTGAGGCGTAAACAGTGAAATTTGAGGTTTTCAGAAATTACTTAGAGTGCAAACAAAGCCAAATAAGCCATTTTTATCATTTCAAAAGGGGCATTACTCCTGTCCTAAAGGGCAAATATGAGCCAAAATTCAAAATTTTATGACACTTAACATTGTCACAAATTTTAGAGATGATTGGTTAAGAAATAAAAATGCTAGAAGGCAAACAATGTGAAATATAGCCTTTTTAGCATTGAAAGGGGCATAACCCCCGACATAACTGGCCAGTAGTTTTGAAGCAGATGATTTTTAAAGTTTTCATTTTTTTTTCTTTTTGTTGCCATGGCACCATAGTTCTACATGGATCAGGTTTATTTAAGCAACTTTTGTGAAGGTTGACCCAAGGATCATTCCTGCCAAGTTTAATCAAATTCTGTCCAGTGGTTTCAGAGGAAATGTTGATTAAAGTTTTCCCTATATACATATAAGGCAAATAAGCCCCGCCCCTGGCGGCCATGTTTTTTACGGATCGGAAAATTTTTAGCAACTTTGGTAGAGGTTGACCCAAGGAACATCTGTACCAATTTATTTTAAAATCTGGCCAGTAGTTTTGAAGAAGATGATTTTTAAAGTTTTCATATTTTTTTTTTCTTTTTGTTGCCATGGCAACCAGAGTTCTAAATGGATCAAGTTTATTTTAGCAACTTTTGTGAAGGTTGACCCAAGGATCATTCCTGCCAAGTTTAATCAAATTCTGTCCAGTGGTTTCTGAGGAGATGTTGTTTAAAAGTTTCTCTATATACTTAGAAGGCAAATAAGCCCCGCCCCTGGCGGCCATGTTTTTTTACGGATCGGAATAATTTTAGCAACTTTGGTAGAAGTTGACCCAAGGAACATCTGTACCTATTTATTTTAAAATCTGGCCAGTAATTTTGAAGTAGATGATTTTTAAAGTTTCATTTTTTTGTTGCCATGGCAACCAGAGTTCTACATGGATCAAGTTTACTTTAGCAACTTTCGTGAAGGTTGACCCAAGGATCATTCCTGCCAAGTTTAATCAAATTCTGTCCAGTGGTTTCAGAGAAGATGTTGTTTAAAGGTTTCTCTATATACATATAAGGCAAATAAGTCCCGCCCCTGGCGGCCATGTTTTTTTACGGATCGGAATAACTTAAGCAACTTTGGTAGAGGTTGACCCAAGGAACATCTGTACCAAATTATTTTGAAATCTGGTCAGTAGTTTTGAAGGAGATGATTTTTAAAGTTTTCATTTTTTTCCTTTCCGTTGCCATGGCAATCAGAGTTCTGCATTGATCAAGTTTATTTTAGCAACTTTTGTGAAGGTTGACCCAAGGATCATTCCTGCCAAGTTTAATCCAATTCTGTCCAGTGGTTTCAGAGGAGATGTCGTTTAAAGCAAATTGTTGACGACGCACGACGGACGACGACGACGACACAGAGTGCTCAGGTGAGCTAAAAAGTAACATGTCTACACTAACCCGACCGACCCTAATTTTTGTACCGACCCTAGACTTTTCTTCCGTAGTTTTCAGGCTATTACGGTTGGAAAACGTCAATTCCTCTAAAATAATAAGGTAAAAATGGAAAAGAAAGTTTAAAATAAAAACAAGTTTAGCCGACCTACCGACCCTATTTTTCTCGGAGAAGTTAGTGGAAACAAACAACTTATTTATTTTTTTCGATTTATAACGTAAAAGAATGGTATCTTAGGTCGTTTTAATTAGAATTTAGGCTGATGTGAGTTCGATTACATGCCGTGTTTGGAAAATATTGATTGAATGTTCTCAATAACTAAAAGGTGCCGAGAGACAATGCTTTCATCGTTGGAACGCCTATGAACTGGTGCGATCAGTAAGGTAGGTCTTGAATTTAGGTGTGAGATAATATTGTTGAAATATTAGAAAAACTTACCCGATTAGTGCAGATTTTCTGCTCTTCCGGTGTGTGCGTTCGCTTTTGTGTTTCAAAAAGTGACGTTGCAAAAGTGCTTCCCCACACGGCAATAAGCGTAGGAGGGTTGGGAAACCACGTTGGAGCCATAATGTATCTTTAATGTGAAACGCAGTATGCGAGTCTGAAAATGCATGGCTAGACAGCAAGAACCCGCATGAAAAGTCTACACTTAAAATTAGTTATGTACAGTGTAGGAAATATTTGATAAAGCTGTATAGCGTGCTAAATCACATTGGACCCAGCTACAAAATGAATCTTAGAAAACTATCCCACTAGACTAGGTTATCTGTGAAGATAACTCAGTAAGTCATGGTGAAAAAAGTTGTTTTAAACAACCGGAAGAGGGAGTTTAGTTCTCTCTACGATAACTAGACTAAGTGTAAATAAATAAACCAATTTTACTCGTAAAATGTGCAATAATACTTGCAGTTGGAACATGAAATGATAGTCTCTTATAATAATTCCTTTTTGAATGTCATGGTTTATCCTGTTATGGTGTGATGTGTACATGTATATACTGGTTGTTGATGTAGCCATGATGTGACTATAATAAAGATTCTATCTATCTCGAACAGAAATTGTTAAATTAATACTCTAAGTCTACCAGACTGGAATTCCACGAAGATTCCGGCCTATAACACGCTATAATTTGTACCTGTCGATTTAAATCTATTTTGTGTAGACCCACAGTTAAACAAGCCATTAAAGCACGGCTTAAGATCCAATGGAAGTCATTTAGTTTATTGTATTATATATATATATCCTGTTTTAAAATCAAATTTTAGTATTAAGCAGGTCTTCGCCTAGCAACTAGAAATAAACTTTTAATAACATTAATTTAAAGGCATCATAACACAGTTCGCAGAAAATATGACTATTTTGGATTTATACATTTCTTTCCACTTCCGTTATTTTATTTGTACTCTCATAAATGTCATAATTTTGATGAGAGGACTGGAAAGGACTTCCTGTTATAAGTCCATTGCATTTCAAGGCCTGTGTATGTTTCAAACTTGTTTTTGATTTATTGGGTTTGCATAAAACCCTAATAAACCATCATTCAGCGAACTTCTGCTTTTTAAATGATAAATTTAGCCTTTTTTATTGGCGTTGTTGTCACGATAGTGGTTTTTACGAGATATGTCCTTTTTACTTTGCCGTGAGATATGACGTCATCAAATATGCTCGAAGCTGTCAGATTTATTTTATGACCTGCTAGTATTCTATCCACAGTACAGGTCTCACTTTCAACAAGGAAGATACATGTTTTTTTATGATTTTAAGTCTGTTCTTTGAAAGGATAATTTAGTCAATCAGTGAAGACACGTGTTTTTATTATTTTTAATAAAGTGTAGTCCTACGAAGCATTAAACGTACCACTGCACACATTATTTCCTTGCACGACTCAATTTATTTCGTATTTAAGAACATACACTATTTCCTACTAAATATTTATTCGTTGTTTACGAAATGTTTATGCTTATAACTACAGATGACACACCGTATATATTTTAGGAAGCCATGTATGAAAAGCCATCTTTACACATACGTATAATTGATATAAAATAAAAACTATAGTCCATAAGCATGCAACCATACAATATAAGTGTACTTATTCTGTGCTGAAAAGAAAGATAACAAACAAGCGTAGATTGATAAAGAAGTTTCACGACGAATTTAAATAGTAATGCACATTTTCCTTTTTGACCGAGTATAGTATAGGTAGAATAATTTGGATTCACCGAATTTACTTTTTTTTCTTGCAAAAAAAATATGACCCAGATTGCTGACTCACGATTATTACTTTCTTTATAAATCATTTGAATTATCGGTAGATTTTGAAAAATATTTAGACGTCCCTCCTCGAAAACAGAACTGTACTATCATTGTTTACGTCTTGCTGCTCATAGATTATTTATTGTGACTGGTCGTTATGGTGTTAGAAGAATTGAACGCAACTTTAGACCGTATGTGTTCGTTCTGTAAGTATCGGAATATAGAAGATGAATTTCATTTTCGTCTTGTGTGTCCTATATACTTGCATTATAGAAAGAAATGTATTAAAAATACTACTTTGTAAGACCAAGTGTACATAAATTCATGAAATTAATGCAGTCAAAAAAGTAAACGTCTTTCGAAATGTTGGTAATTATATTTTTGAAGCATTTGCTCTTCGATAGTCCATTATATAGTATTACATTGACTATCTTTATTTTCTTAATTTCGCTGCAATCTTCTTTTCTGATATTAAATGCTTCATTTCTTGAGATAAATTTTGTAGGTCCATATTAAAGAACATTAAAATGTAAAATTTTAAGCAAAAGTAAAAAATATTGAAACAAAAATAAACAAATAATGATTATAAATATTTTAATTGTTTCTTGAATCATTTGTATACTTATATGTATGCTTTAGTAAGATCTATGTTCATCCTCCATATTAAGTTAAAATGTAAGCTGTCGGTAAAATGACAGCTCCACTCACTTCCTTAATAATATCTTTATCAATTTTTTATTAAGGTTTATTGATTTTCAAGATATATATTCCTTTTCTTTCATTTTACTTCACTTGCATATATACTCTTATCTATACCTGTGTCATAGTTTCATATTATGTCTAGTGTACTTTGTATGAGATGAGGATCGGTATAGGTCAAATCTGAATAAAAAAATATGTCAGTCACTCTATGATTATTACTGAAAATTATGAGAAATTGACCATCAGCTATATTTTTCGAAGAAATAGGTTCTGTATCAGCATCAGGGTGTGAATATCGTGGTAATTGATTTTATGTCATTTATCACACGCAGTCATCACGTTTTGTTCAACACAAAAAAATCGTGTGCGTAGTTAGGGAAGGTAAGACCAATGCGTAGTTAGTGAAGGTAAGACCAGTGCGTAGTTAGGGAAGGTAAGACCAGTGCGTAGTTAGGAAAGGTAAGACCAGTGCGTAGTTAGGAAGTAAGACCAGTGCGTTGTTAGGAAGATAAGACCATACGTAGTTAGGGAAGGATAAGACCAGATGCGTAGTTAGGGAAGGTAAGACCAGTGCGTAGTTAGGGAAGGTAAGACCAGTGTATAGTTAGGGAAGGTAAGACCAGTGCGTAGTTAGGGAAGGTAAGACCAGTGGTTAGTTAGGGAAGGTAAGACCAGTGCGTAGTTAGGGAAGGTAAGACCAGTGCGTAGTTAGGGAAGGTAAGACCAGTGCGTAGTTAGGGAAGGTAAGACCAGTGCGTAGTTAGGGAAGGTAAGACCAGTGTATAGTTAGGGAAGGTAAGACCAGTGCGTAGTTAGGGAAGGTAAGACCAGTGTGCGTAGTTAGGGAAGGTAAGACCAGTGCGTAGTTAGGGAAGGTAAGACCAGTGCGTAGTTAGGGAAGGTAAGACCAGTGCGTAGTTAGGGAAGGTAAGACCAGTGCGTAGTTAGGGAAGGTAAGACCAATGCGTAGTTAGGGAAGGTCAGACCAGTGCGTAGTTAGGGAAGGTAAGACCAGTGCGTAGTTAGGGAAGGTAAGACCAATGCGTAGTTAGGAAGGTAAGACCAGTGCGTAGTTAGGGAAGGTCAGACCAGTGCGTAGTTAGGGAAGGTAAGACCAATGGTTTCAAAACTGGGGGGTTCTCCAACTGTGTGCCATGGTGGCGAGGTGAAAAGTCAAAAGCTAAACGACGTATCGTTAGTTACCCTAATTCGTTGTTGTAAGGTCACAAAGCAAAAGGTCGAAATAAAAGAATTTTAAAAAAAAAAAACAACAAAAAAACGTCAAACCAAATGTTCTGTTTGCGAACGATTTTATGGACGTTTTGACTTTCCGTATAACTGTCTGTCAAACCGGCAGCTATTTTCCAAACCCATCTCTCTCATTTTTTTAATTTTTTTTCGATTTCTACATCCCGCCATTGTGTCACACATAATTATTTACGGTAAAATTTGTCACAATAGAAATAAGCAAGACACAGTAAGTAGTACTTTTACATCCCCTGTGATTACGTCTGTTTTCTCAGACGATTTGCAGTTGTGACCCGTATGAGGAAGTGAAGGATTGAACGATATAAGAATAAATCTTCTCTAAAGACAAAAACATTTTAAAAAGGCTCAAACCGCAGAATAATGATTTTCGCTGATATTGAATCTCGTTAAATACCTTAGAAGATGATCGCTAGGGTATTTAAATTCAATGTTTTGAAACACGTGATGTCTGCAATATTAACTATTTTGGTGGGAAAAGCATGTGTGAATATTAATTCTTAAAGAAATTAATGACCATACATTATTTGAGGACACACGCACGTTGAATACCAGACCATAATAATTATGGTCTAAAATTAACCAAACTGAATCAAAATGTGATTAACTGGCATTAATGTCCATCATTAAAGAGAACAGTTACTTCTTCAATCACTTAGTCTAGACTAGAACAGTAAATCTCATTTTTAACCCTTTCCCTCATATAGACTCATTTTGACGCACTCAATAGGTACCACATAAAGCCTGATCTGCAGAAAACCACAGTTAAACCTTACCAAATTTATTTACAAAATCCTCATTTCCAGACCACTGAGGAGCAGCGAACAGCATAAAACCTGATCAGCCTGCGAGTTACTCGCAGGCTGATCTGGTTTTATGGTTCGATATCATAAAGCCTGATCTGAAAAAAAAAATTATAAACAAATAAATAAATAAATAAATAAATAAAAAAAGACTTGCTCTGATTAATGAGGCTTAAACATAACAACAATGGATTATTAAACCGTTCATCATTACCATCATCATATATGAAAATAAATTTTGTTGGAAATATACTGGTAAAATCTTTTCGAAGAAATTTAATAATGCCTCATCTTGTGTGTTGTGTTGTAAACGGTACCGCGCACTTTCCAGTTGGCATATTTTATTCCTTGGTATAATTCTCAGGACATTGTTGACTTTTTTCTTGTAAAAAAATGAATAAAAAAATCAGTTACTCTCATACTACGTGTTTACGTCGAACAATCTGTACCTGGTATTTTCTAGGTATTTTTTTTTATCCTCAAACTTCTAAGAAATATTTACACATAAAAGGAATATTAACGAAGGCGAGGGTTGCGCAAAGCAATTACATTTCTCTGCCGACCTTTACAGCAATGGAGTTTTACTTGACCTTTTAAGATTCGAATCCAATTAATAAGATTGTATACGCGGATAACATCTTTAAAGAAAGATAAGAAATACCCGCTATTTTGAATAACATTTAGATACAAGAAAGACCTGAAATTGAACTGAAACCTAGGTTACTTCACAAATGTATCAGATGAAATTTAAGAACATATAACCAAAACGAAACAATAAAAATATGTTCATATTTAAACACGTTTAAATATTGACTGTTTGGTAACATTAGGATCTTTGAAATAATTCTATTTAGCATTTTTGATTCGTTTAAACTTTATTTTATTTTACGTTGATTGAGAAACAAGTTCTTACATCTTATACTTATTCTTCACGACGGTTCCTAGGTTGGACCAGTACTTTTCGCCTGGGAAAGTCATGAAAAATCCTCGCGGCCCTACATTCAAAATTACATTACTAAGCTCTACTAGTCTTCACAGGTAAAATAAAACATAATCATATATCTCCTTCATTTTACAATTTATATAAATGATTTCTTTACAGATCATTAATCATTAATTTTTTTCAATAATGTGTTGTGGGGTCACAACGGGTCACTTGGATTTATGTACACGTTCATAGAAAAACTTGAACATTCATCTTGTCAAAATCCAGAAGGCCTGGAGTTTAGATGTTTGGTATGTAACATGACCTACTGCGTATCTTCCAAGTTTGTTTAAGTCCTGACTCTTGGGTCAAAATTGGCCCTGACGTCGGGGTCACTTACACAGACTTTTATAAATACTTAAAAAAAAATCTTGTCAGAAACCACAAGGCATGGAATTTTTATATGAGGTGTGTAACATGGTCGAGTGGACCTCTATTTAGTTTTTTTCAAATCATGGCACTGGGGCTCAAAATTGGCACATTTCCTTGGCTACACGTCGATGTCACGCTAATTACAAGTCAAAGGTTCTAGCAATTGGAGGCTAGATGAAAATAATGCTTTGACTACCTGTTGACGAAAGCCTCATTAGGAGGAAAACATACCATAATTATACTAAAGGTCACGTGTTTTTTCATTCACAAATCCATTTTTGCCCATGTCATTAGAAGCCGAAGCTGTCTGCATGGTCATTTATCCGTATTTTATGACCAGGAAGCGGTCATAAATAACCAAAAGCTTTCCTAACAAGGAGTGACTTGACGTCATGGGTAAATATAAAAGGAAATGCTAACTCATGTTGCGTTGCTAAAATGTTTAACACTTTTAATATAGTAAGATCTAATGGCATAGTTTTGTCATAAGCTTCAGAACCAGAATTAAATATGGAATTGAAACTAAAAATGGCGAGATTTGATTAAGAATCCGATGCTACTAGCGTCGCTCTCTTTGTGGAAAGAACACAGCCTACGTGTTTGTTCTTTGGTAAATTAATTAAAAATTAAATGAGCATTTCTCAAGCCTGAAATAGATTTGAATATGGTAGAAAGAGCTACAAATTAACAAAATGTTTTTTCCTCCACTACCATTTTGTATTGAAACAATGAATTGGATTCAGACGATAAAAATTGCTAATGAGGAGCACGCACTATAATGTATATATTTGCAAAGCATCAAATTCGCTGTAAATAAGATATTTCAAAGTCATTTATTACGATTGTTTTTACCAATAGGTTGACAGAAATTACTATTTTTCTATGCTATTTTGTTTTCATTTTCTCGGTCAAGTGTCTAATTTCGATATTATCGTGTACCAATAACGTCTGTTATCCATCCATCAAAATAAAATCCTATGTTCATTGTTAATTAGTTTTGATAAAATGCAACAACGCTTGACCTTTAGAAAAAGAGACCCCCTTGCGTGTTTGCCTCTGAAGTGTTGCTTTAACAAGAATAAAACGATTAACTGGGCTCAAAGGAATAACATTAAATACAGCCCATGGTGAAGTTAGCAACCTTTTCTTCGTCGTAAATAAAAGGGCCAGAATTCTGTTTTCAAAAGAAAATAATATAATTCAATATCTAAATAGACAAACACCAACGCTCCGAAACATGTTTTTTCTTGTTTATATTTTTTGTTTCTTTATTTAGTTTGCGCGCAAGTTTGATTTACTTATCGAAATGATCAGATTCAGTAGTAAAGCACTGCTGAGACGGTATTTTAGTGCTTTGCAAAGTACAATTATTTACTGGTGTGTAGAGATAGATGTGTGTGTGTGTGGGGGGGGGGGGGACTTTCAACCTACCGGAAGACATCTGGAAGACTTCAAACAGTGTCAACAGTGTCTCTTTATAAACATAAATATTATTACTATTTCTATAATATTTGCAAAGTCGATAAAAATAGTACTGGCATTTAACGCATGCTCATCATCAAGACTGGTTTGTCCAGTACCGGTATAATGTGACTGGGTATGGTAACATGCCACGTGTTTGCGGAGGAATATCGTAGAACATTATGTAGAAAAGTCCTTAAATAACGGAACTTTAAGGCAAAAACACATACATATTCGCAAAGAGGCTATAACTGTAATCAGCAGAAGACTTGACTTGACTTGACTATTTGAGTTTACCGTCGCTCCGACAATTTTTCAGTCATATAGCGACGTCCAGCTAATTATAAGTGGAGGAAGATCCCGAATGCACAGAGGCATCCGGGTAGAACCACCGACCTACCGCAAGCCAGCTGGAAGGCTTCCATACATGAAAATCCGAATGACCCTGCCGAGATTCAAACCCACGCGGTGAGGGGCTGAGTGAGTGTTAAAGTCAGCGACTTTACCCTCTCGGCCACGGAGGCCCCAATCAGCAGAAGAATAAATGCATCTACCAAATGGGATGATTACAGCAAAATGGCGTTTTAGGTTTTCTGACGGTTATTGCATTGTTTTGAAATACATATTTAAAACAAAACTTCCTCTTTATGATCGGATATATGTACATGTCTGTAGAAAAGCAGTTAATTACATGTACCAACAAATTCCGCACATTGTTAAAATACAGTTTCAGAGCGATAATGCCCAGTCAAGATCCATTGGTACTGTACAGAACGTCTACAATTGGAAACATATGACACTTGACAGTGACAAAAAGTGACAACACGTTAGCAAGTCTGTTCTCTGTATTAATAAATTATCAATTTACGTCTAGTCCTAGTCTCTAAATATTTCCAAGGTCTTGCAACATGTATGGCTAATAGGATAAGTGGTACAGTAATTGGTTTTTAATGATAATTGACTGTTTACTTGATTGTTGGATTGACTGAGTCATTGGTTGATTCATTCATCATATATACACTCATTACACATTCAGGTCATCTATTTCCGATAGGGTAAAGTACCTGACTATATATCATTCAGTTCCATACGGCTGTAGGTTCGAATCCGGGAGGCTTACTTGGAGTTTTCAGGTGAGGAAACCTTCAACTGGGCTTGTTGTAGGTCGGTGATGCATCGGTACACTTTGGGTCTACTTCCACCTATAAGTAGCTGGTTATATTGTTGAAATAGTGACTGATGATTCCATTACTACAGCAAAGATAGGAACTCCTGTATACGCCAATGGAAAATATTGCTTAGGCACATAGCAGATTATTGAACTTCAATCCTTCCAAAATAAGTGTGGAAACTCACAAATGAAAATGTAACCCTGTTATAAAATGTATTCATTTCTCTACTGCAAGGAATCACTTTTAATTTGATTTATTTTAAAAATAATTTTAAATTTATATTTAAATTCAAACAGTTAAACAGAAAAGCAATACATTGTACTTACTTATCATCATGCAAGTACTTTAATTTCTATTTTACACAAAATATTTTTGTTTCTTGACTTACTTTTATACATTTGATACATAAAATATCATTTTGATGGTATTGAAATGTTCTATTGTAGTATGCAATTTACTTCACATATCTTCAATAGAAGGGTATATATTTGAAAACATATTTTTGCGATAATTGGACAACTTGTTTCGTACTTTTGAGATTTAGACTAGTTGAAAATCTTTGTTTAATGTGTCTTTGACTACAGAAACAACAAAAATGCAATGCAGCTCCATTATAACGCTTTAGAACATAGCATTTTCCTCTCGTCCAATCAGGTGCTGGTATTTGTTTATAATCACCGTGTATATAACGCGTAGTCCAACACTTCTGTAAAAAATGGTAAGTGTGGACTATGCAACCTCACAATTCACACTTTTATGACGTTTTGTCGCTAGTGGACGGAAAATGCCATGTGCTAAATGGTTTAGTTCATAGTTGCCTTTAACTACACGAACTAACCTATACACATTTATGATCCAAGCTTAGTCACCACATTGCATTAAACTTCATTTATATCTATGTTTGACGTCATGAGAGAGCCTCGGCAATCCCCGGCCTAACCCGTTGGGCGAGGTGGACTGCATGCAAAAGCTTATCATGACATTAATGCTGATTAGATTTGGTGCTGACCCTACACTGATGTCTCTGTGCATTTGGGGTCTTCCTCCACCTGTAATTAGCTGAACGTCGCTATTCAACTGAAATTCCGTCGCAGTGACGGTAAACTAAAAAAGTCAATCAATTAACTGACCCGACACAGAAATACAGAGGGTATGTTATGTTATGTCCATGTAGGGTCTGCACCATTCTTGATTTGTAACCAATTCATATATTTGACAAATCCGCCATTGAATATTTTATACACGCCATTTTGTTTCTATTGACTCTTGATTGATTTCGACTGACCCTACATAGAAATATAGGGAGAAACCACATGGCGGCGATTCGATCAGAGAAAAACGCAAGGAACTTGTTGGAGATGAAACTAAAATATATTCATCTATAAAGCAACCTAGTCGGAGCGGTCAACCAAATAACCTTTTACATGCCGTGACCGAGTGACCTAGAATCGAACCCGGTTCGCGTTGATAAAAAAGTAATAACTTTTATCAACACGATATCCGCGTGTAAACAGCATGTTTCCATTATTTGCAAATGGACATGGTATGTGCCAGTGTCTTTGTTATTTAACGAGTATGATCACTGATTATAATTTCGTCAAAAAGCAAAACTCTTACCTTTAACTTTGTTATTGGTTTTGTTTTCTCAGATTTTTTTTTCTCAAATGCAGATGCCAAATTTGCTATAATGTTTTCCAGTGAACATTTAGAGAGTTTCCATATGTATTCAACTATCTAATAGTTACACTGGGGTAGTCATTGGTTGCCCTGGTATACACAAAAGAAGACATGGTTTGGTTTTTGAAATTCCAAAGTCACGAATGGAAATGACAGGGATATATTTTCCTGCTAAGAACAGGAGAAGCACATTGTGACATACAGGGAAATGTCAACTGATACGTCGTTATATATATATATTTTTTTTTTTTTTCGTATACGTAATGGTATAGCCAATGACACATTTTATAACACAATGCGATATTTGCTCAAACGATAGCCTTCGCTGTCTCTCTCTCTCTCTTTCAGTTCATCTATTTTTTTTTCTTTCTCTTTTTACTTTCTCTCTTACATATTTAACTTTTAATACATAGTTTGCAATTACAATATATTTTAGCAAACATCATTTAAGCAACCAAAACCACTTTGGCTCAGTCATATAATCACGTGCCAATATATACCATTTTGCCCCAGTTGATGGTTAATTAATACCGATTATCTTTTATGATAAACTTTAATCCATGCGTGTGCAAATACTTGATGAATCGTGTCACGAAATAATAAGAATGGCACTTGCCAATTTGAAGGAAATTTACCAGATAATTGAAATCAATCAAGTTCAAAAACAATATAAAATGTGAAAACAGCCTTTTTTTTGAAACTGGAAATATAATCATTTACGGTCTAAGATAATCTTCCATTAATTGTTAATTTTACATTTTCCCCAGTATCATAGGATGTTTTAAATAGAAATGAAATTTATAGTTTTAATTAACTCTATATTGATTTGATATGCTTCATTGCATCATACAAAATAAGATTTCTGCTAGCTGATTTGATTTTAAAATATGTTTTAAGAGCCCGGAGAAATTTTATTTTCATATTTAAAAGAACACAACAATAATCTCGCAAATTGTGCATTATTTGGGACCAGGAACACGTTTCTAATATCATATTTTGTTATCTTAGCAATTTACTGCATTCAAAAGGGACAAAGTCACGTTAATTGCTGTTGAAATTTCATTATATTGGCTCATAGGAAACCTGTTTTAATTTGAACCTCAAAATGAAGAAGAATGAAAACCAATAACTAACTTTTGTTTGTCTGAACAAACGATAGGGCTTTCTGCTCAGCAAACCATAGCAAACCTTAAAAAATTAATTACATAATCATCTTGCAATACAATATCTGTTGTTGTTGTTGTATTGGGGTTACCGTCGCTGCGATAGTATTTCAATCATATAGCGACGTCCAGCTAATTACAGGTGGAGGAAGTCCCCGAGTACACAGAGGTACCCGGGTAGAACCACCGACCTACCGCAAGCCAGCTGGAAGGCTTCCTCACATGAAAGATCCGAAGTCCCTACCGGGATTCGAACCCACAGCGATGAGGGGCTGAGAGATTTGTGTCTCTTATAACTCATTTTGAGTGGCTTTGTACTTGTATAAAGTATTAATGATTTATGCAATTATATGTCTTTGTACAAAGATGAGACGTAAATAAAGAATATATACTATATACTATGAAAAATCCGAAGTCCCTACCGGGATTTGAACCCACAGCGGTGAGGGGCTGAGAGATTTGTAGTCCACGACTGTAACCGCTCAGCCACGGCGGCCCCACAATATCTGTAAAAATTGAACAAAATCCATCCAGAATTGAAAGCTGTAGAGCACAAAATAATTTGATAGCAGATGCAAATTTTGACGTCAAATGATGTCATATAAAAATGGAAATCAATGTAATCAAAGGAAACTAAAGAGCTTGCCCCTTGTTACAATTTCACTAGTATTCAGATATTCTTATTTTTCATGTAACTTGCTTATATTAGGTCCTATTTAAAAAAAGAAACCTAGGTACCATTATAAAGGTCTTCAGATTCCCAACATTTCGATGGCTTTATGTTTGACCTGTCTTTGACGGATTTTGAAATATGAATGGTCAAACCCAAACAAAACGGCAAAAATATGCCTATGTCAAATACTTTTTCTCCACCAACAACTTTGAAATAATAACCTGATCATTTAAACATACAAAACATTATAAAAGCAATGCATCAAGCTAAAATTTAAATACAAATAAAATAAACAAGGAATAGTTCTTCAAATTATGTTCATACTCTTATCTACAAAAATCAATTTTGAGATTAAAGTAGCTAAATTTACTTGGGGTTACATAATTTTCCTTTTTTCTACAATAACTCAACTAATTTAACCCTTATCTTCAAAATCTAAATGTCATTTGAAAGATCCTTTAAAGGACTACAAATTACACCCATAGTACTTTGATAGAAAATTCATTGTTTTTGAGATATTTAACGTGAACAATGCAGTTATTTTCTATAAAGACAAAGAAGGAAAATTAAAACTATCCATGAGAATTTTCTAAGACTTTGCATGAATCACTGCTTTGTGCGGGTATGCTTTTAAGGCCATGACATTTATGATTTTCCGGAAACAGAAGTGACAGTCCTACAGAAGGGCCAATTGTACAGATGGACCTATTTTGCGCCTTTAGTGTAAATTTTATGCAAATCTGTCCAAAAAAGTAAGGCCTGTAGAGCTTAAAACCGTCTCATTTTGCCTAAAATTTAGTTATTGTCATGCTGTCAATTAAATTAAGACAAACATTACAACAACCATCATAATGTATATAATATAAGTCAGTGTGTATTTGTGGTCAAGATTTCATGATCCTGTAAGATTCAAAACACCGTGGTTCGAAACATCTGCATTTTGTCCGGACAAGCAAATGACCTTTGACCTCAAAGTGTGACCTTGACCTAAGAGCTGCTGACCTATCTCTTTGCATGCAGCACTCCCCTTAGCGAAATGAAATGGCTTGAAACACCATTGAATTACCATTTCTATTTTTGCAGAACCAAATGTAGCACAACCCTTGAAGGACCATTAAAAGTCTTTATATACTAAAAAGTGCAACCATTGAAACTCCATCAAAACACCATTGAAATTCAATCGAAACACCATTGAAACTCCATTGAAATGAGCCGAAATATGCAAATGAGCTCTCCCTAAAAAAAAAAAAAAAGAAAAAAATTATTTTCAGTGGTATCCAATGTGGGATTTTAATGGAATAAAATGGTTTTTCAATGGTATTTTGGTGGTGTCATTTTACATAAAATAATGGTGAATCAATGATTTAAAATGAAATATCAATAACCTTCAATGGTTATTAATGGAAATTCAATGGTGCCAAATAATACTCATGCACTGAGTATGTTGGACCAGGGGATTTAAACAGGCAACATGGCTGGATACCAAAATAATTTTTATTCATGTCATCACATATCACATCTGTATCAACAGCCTAAACAATCTTTTTTTTAAAACAAATTACAGTGACCAACATGGATATTGATTCCCCATACTTAAGAGCAGGGTCCGGTTTCATCCTTTATTAAATTAATATATATATATTTTTTTTCATAACGCACTATAGCCTATGTTCAAAGTTCTGAACAACCTCTTCTTTCTCCACCTATTGTATTAAAAACACTTACAACGTTTTTAAAACTTATTATGCCACCTGTTGGATGCCTTGAATTCCAAAGCGATTTTCCTTGAATTCACCTAGATCAGCGGTCCTGATAATCCAATGCCCATGGGTCAGAGATCAGTTTCCACTTTGAAAGAGGAATGTCCAAGTCCTTGTTGACATTCCTGAACATGTGCTGATGTTATGCATAAATTTACATTGAAATTCTGCTCATATTCTGAAAGGACTTCAGCTTTCTTCCTCCCACATGTCTGAAACTGAAAAAAATAAAAAAAATAAATAAAAAATAACTAAAAAGCGCAAAACCTATAGCCTGCCTTTGTATTTAAACATTCTAGTGTTAACTCAGATTTGATCATTGATCTTTATTCTCATTCATACCGGTATTAATAATAAAGATGAAGTTCTGACTGTGCATGCAAATTTAAAACCAAATTTTTCTCATCATTATAAATTCAAAATATTTTTCCATCTTACAATGTCATTAAACTAGGAGAAATTGAGTTCAGCCACAATCAGACTCAGTTGCAATAGAAGTATGACAGCTATAATTTGTAAACTAAGTTTGAGAGATATAGTGCTGAAACACTGCAGCATCACGCCACAGATAGTTGGCATGAAACCACTCCCAAGTTGCATTATCCCCAACACCGCGACAACCGCGTCTGGGACCTATTCTAATATGCTGAGCACCAAACAAGGGAGATACAGTGCCATTTTTCTTTTACAACTTTCATACGTTGCTGCTAGGGACAGGAACCCAAGGCTTCCAGTTCCGGAGGCAGACACCCTTACCACTGGGGACGGTGTTATGTAAGGTAAACTGCCTGTCTAATTAACTACCATGAAAAAGATAAAGGCAGTAGCACTCTGAATGTCTCAAGTTCTTCTTTGATATGCGACACTTCAGTTTTCAAGGATCTTAGAAACTTTTTTTCTCCTCAAAAAATGTATTCATTCTAATAAGAGTCTATTTACCTTTTGTAAATCTCCATGATCCAAAGTCTGCGTTGTTTACAAAGTGGACCAGAGAAGGCATCATCCTTGTTGAAAACATGGTTGGACATGTTGCTACACTAAAGCTGTTTCAGCTGAAATAAAAACAAAAAAGGTGTGTTAAATCAATCAGATTTCATTTTATTACAACAATGACAATGGACATAATATAGCTGAATTTTATACAGCATTCAATGTTAAAAATTCAAAGTCACTGCCAGCAGTTGGTCATGAACAAATATTCTAACAAAAATTCTTATACATCTAAAGGAGTAAAACAATGTTGTTTCCTTAAATTTTTATAGATCTACATGTAAGATATTAAAGCGATGATTAAGTGTAAACCAAAATGAGTTTTATTGAGGATCGCACATTTGTTAACAGATTTATTGTATATATGGTTGACTAACCAGTTTTCGGGGTATAACAAGTTTTCGGGGTATTTTACCTTTACACCGTTTGCGCGTGAGAACGTGATTTGACAATTTGTTTTCGCTGTTTGATATGATCAAAACAAACGTCAGCCATGCTCTAATATTCAAATTAAGCCATCATGTGACTTCTTGTGTGAATTCGGGACAATGTTTCAAGATGCAGGTCCAGTTCATTAAAACCTTGAACTCGTATTTGAATAGCTATTTTGTAGATCAAACTTGTCTGAATTATTAAAATTTACATATTTTCAAACAAAAATCCATTTATAGTTTTTATTTAAGTTAATACACCTTACAGGTTTAGTATTTTGCGCAGAAAGCAAACTAAATATTATCAATTACCCGGATAATAAGTCACATGATGGCTTAATATGAATAATAAAAATGGAGGATATTTGCTATGAATTTTAAGGGGTTGGAAAATAGCTTGTGCGAGAAGCTTTTTAAGGTTTGTAAAGCATATGTTTTGTGATGAATATGTGTAAAAATGTTTCAATTATCCATGTGTCATCAATGGTAACTGTCCTTAAGTTAAAACTGAAAAAAAATGGGATGGGTGCCAGTCAGAATAAAAAATCAAAACAGCATCTCAGACGGAATAAAGGCTCTATAAATAGCCAATCATAACAACATTAATTCCCTGAAATGGAATTTTGGTGCATATTAAACTAATAGAGTATGTTGAGCTTAATTTGAACATACCTCGAAAACTTGTTAGTAACTTTTTATGTTATCACCATTGACATACATTCGAATGAACACTGCTCGTTTTTGATCGAGATGATTTTAAGATCGCAAATGTGTACAGGGATTGATTGAGAAGTTGTTGTTGCACCCCTTTATTCTAATTATATCAAAATTTCAATGATATTTGATATGCAAATATGGATCGATCTCGTTAGTACCCCGAGAACTTGTTAGATCATCATGTAATGATTTTTCACCAAGGCCTTCCTTTTTTATATTAAGTACGATGCTAACCGTGGACGATATGACCTGCGATCGATTCTTTTCTTTTTAAAATTTCATGAAAGGTTAATTTGCACATATCGAACACAAATACATATATATTCTGGAAAGCAAATAAAAGAAATGAGATTCAACTAAACATTGTAGGGATTGTGTTATACATCGACGGGCAGAAAATAAACTCCTCGCCATTTGCAGACGATGTCACTTATTTTTTATGGATAAATGGAAAGTCATTTCATTACAAACATAATTAATCCTCATAACTATATTGAATATTCTTACCTTTGTCATAAAATGGATGTCATCGGCGAAAATATTGCGAATCAATAACGTTATCACCTATTGTTTACACTGTATGTTATTTGTCGTTCTTTTCAAAATGGCGGATTGATGCAACGCGCGTTATTTTTGGTTTTCAAATTTAAAAGAGGGAAAGTTAGAATCAGTTACGAAACAAAAACTAGGTTTCGAAATAAAGTTTAAAGAGAGGGTTTTTCAAAATAAAATACAAAATATAAGTAAAAATCATTGATATACGTAGAAATTAGCGTCAACTTTTCGGCACTACTTTTCCTCGTAGGATTGTCCTACAACCTTGTAACAACTTCCGAACTTTTATTCGGGGCGCGGTTAATTCGAACGATATCCTTTTTTTTAGATGCGTAACAGTTTTCAAAAAAAAAAAAAAAAAAGAAGTGAATTACCTAAGACTTCTTTCACAACCTCAGTAAAAAGGTCTTAGTGATAGTTAGATCTAATCGTTTTTGTTTCAATGTATTATTCAATAAGCTTCGATTTAATCCTATTTTGTATCACTTAATAATTTATGAATGTCTGTGATTGTTTTGTTATAATATTTGATTAATAAATATGATTGATCAATATCAAGTATTGTGCAAAATCGTGGGCACATTTAGTTCGGACGATTTAATTATTACAGAATTATGGCCTTTTAATTTTCGACAAAATCTTGTCTGCTCTTCATCTCAAAAACTCCTGGCTTGCATTGGATCAAACCTCACAGTATTGATCAGTATCAGATGTACGACGTTTGTGATTTTCCTGATTAGTAAAGTAAGGATTTTGAAGCAGTAATGCAATAAACCATGCCAGCAACCACATTCTTTTTGTTGTTGTTTTTTTCTTCTGTCGTAGAGCACTTGCATGTACATTTTAACCGGTATAAAGATTAGATGCTGTAACAGTCATTAAAAGTATAAGCCAGTTGATGCAAATAGGCTAAGTTTATCCAGAAATGGTAAAGTATGTTTTTTCAAATGGAAAACGAATCAAAATGTTGAGGAAAAAAACAAGTATATCAAGCAATGGTAAAACATTCTTAAATAATGAAAAACAATGGTAAACATTGATGTCGATACACTAAGAGTATTCTGTTATAAAAGAAAAATGGTGTTTCAATGGAACAAAATGTTAGTAAAAGGAGTAAGTTTATTCTGCAATGAAAAAAATGATGTTTCAATGAAAAACAGTTACTTGAACCATTGATTCCAAAAAATGGTGTTTTAATGAAGAAAAAACATTAAAATCAGCCCCCAAAAATGGTATTACAATGTTTTATCTGAATAAAATGGTGTTTCAAGAGTGTTTTAATGGAGTTTCAATGCTTTTTTTACCATTTTATTTCACTGAGGGTCCGCCTCATTGACGTTAACATAACTGTCAAGTTATTTGAACATTCAGTGATCCATGTCTGAACAATCAAATTCAGCTCTGTGACCTTGACCTTGACATCTAAGCTTTGAACCTAATTCTTATGCATGACACTTCAGCTCATTGAGATACATATTACTGTCAAGTTATTAGGAAATCCAACCAATTCCCCAATGAAATCTTGATGATCTGATGAACTATAATGCGCATACACCTTGAGGACATTGTGATGACTATGTCAAGCTCCCCAAGCAGGCTCGACAACAATTATGTGAGAAGATGGTTTATTTGTTTAGAGGTAGTGGTCAGGGTTAAAGTTTTTCACTATATACATTTAAAAAAAAGAAAAAAAAAGGAGATAAATTGGTCAAAATGGACTTAAGAGATATGACCCTTTACGGAAATATACCCCCTGGTATAGTGATCAAGTATATGTGAAGTTTGATGACAGAAGATTTAATAGTTTAGAAGTTATGGCCAAGGTTTTCCGACGACAATGCCAATGACACCGAAATCAGATTGATGACCTCAACTTTTTTTTCTCGAGGGGGTAGCTTTGCTTATGGTTAAAATTTTATGTTGCTGGCTCTTCAAGTAACTATTTTAAAATGAACCTCATTCCCCATAAAGAGGGCTGTCCTACAAGGTAAAAGTCTATCACTGACCCTCTTTCGATGCATTACAAAAATCATAATGGTACACTTCAATGTAAGAACTTTGGGAGCTGCACAGAGAGAAACCTATATAATACAAAAGCTGTCATAAAATTTTAATTTCAATTTTGTTATGTCATTAAAATGAAAAGTTGTCAATAAACTGAGTAAGTAAAACTTGCGCATATGTTTTGTTGCCTGTCTGATAGAGAGGGAGATAGATAATCAAAAATATGTTTATAAGTACATGTAACAAATGTGTCATAGGAACTCCTCCATTAAAGCTGTATGTACCTCATAGATATTCATTTACATTTTTTTTTACTTGATGAGTATTAATTTATTCAACTTAAAATGGTCTATGAAAACATATTTTTTAGAATATGATTTACATTGTTGTATGCACATGAACAAACAGAAGATACCTGCTCTGTTTACCTATGCATATTAGGCAAAAATTAAAGATGTTGCATCACAATAGTAAAAATGGTATGTAAACAATGCCTTGAAAGTAACCAGTCTTTGATCATGAATACATACCACAACATACAACAAGAAATCATTTCATAAAACAAAGCAAATTCACCAATTTGTCCGGCACTGTTTGCTTCACTATACATCTGAAACTGCAGGAACCAAAACATTTCTAAATGGAATAGCCATAGCACAAAATAAATGAATATTCTAAAGAAGTGCCTGACAAAAATGAGAACCAAGTTGCATAAAACTATAAACTACAGTATATAAGTATGCACAATTATAAAAGATTCACTTTTCAGTCAGGTTACAAAAAAAGAGAACAATAAAATTTTCAGCAAATTCATCTTTCATTATATTACTTTGCCATATATAAACTATCAACTTACACCAGAAAGACAGGTGAAAGAATTCATGTTGCAATCTCTGAATCTGTTGCTCAAGGAGGATTTATAATATGAATATAGTGTCACAGTACAATTCACTGCACATTCCTAGGGTATAACAGGGGTCTTGTGTTTGACTCCCATGGCTACTGAACATTTTTTCCCAAAACACATTTAGCATCAAACATATTGCTATTGGACATATGACATAGGCCTGTGTTATGCTGCTTTAAAGTAATTATGTAATTCTTGGAATTCAGAGTTTCCAATGCACCTATCAATATTTTGCCCCAGGGTTTGTAGGGAGAGGGCATACATGGGACTTTTGACAGAAGAATGTTCTCAACAGGCCGAAATCCTGTGCAAACTGCAAAGCATATCCATTTGACAAATTTCTATTGCTCTTTGGTGATGAAAGAAAAAAAGTCAAGTTCCCCTGTCAGGTTAGCCTATACCTCTCCTGGAGCAAAATATTGATAGGTGCACTAAAACAGACCTTAAAAATATTAAACATTTGCAAGCAGTCTGGACAGGTATTAATTAACAGTATTATATCATTCCATATAACTTGCAAAACCACTTTTTAAACATTTTTTTTTCAAAGATCTGCTGTCTGTTGGAACTTTTTCTAGTGCACAAGGTCTTTATGGGCACAAAAGATTTAGATTTCCCCTTAGAGTGCTTGGGGTGCACATGCACAATACTCTCTGAATTTACAAATCCATCAATCAGTCTATAAAAGTTCTTTTTAACAAATACAGTGTATGTGAAGTCAAAAGTTAATATGTCATTAAAGTAATCTCAATCAGGGAAATTTCACCATGTCTGAAATTCATATTGTCAACATCACATGATACAAATATGTCTGTGATGTCATGCTATTAGATAATTGGCATGATATTGGTGAACTGTCTTATATATACAGAGCAATAAATAAGAGAAACCGGCTGCAGTGGCCAAGTGGTTAGAGTATTTCTCTCAAATATATTACCCTTGGGTTTGTCAAGAACATAGTAATTTGTGCTGTTCTATGAATTCTGGCCTGAGGAAAATCAAAATATGCAAAGGCATATATAAAGGCCTAAATATTTAAGTACTGGTAACCATTATTAGAAAGAGATTTGTGCGAACAGTCTGTTAGCTCAACCCCTTATTAGCCAGGGATCTTGGGTTCAAATCCTGCTCTGGTACACTATATAAATATCATATCCCACATACTGTCGATCTGAGATTGGTAATGTCCACTGAGGTGTTACCTGGAACATGCACGGATTCAGCAATTTGTCTCATTGTGTGTGTGGGTGTGGGGGGTTATAACAGCAATAATTACCATGTCCAATGGGGTCATGTCTCTTATTCTTTTATGCATAATAGCTAATTCTCAGGAGGGATCTGTCTGGACCCCCAGCCCCCCTCCCTCTAGATCTGCGCATGTGGAAAACCAGCATTCTATTTTCCATGCAATCATGTCGAATTGGATATTATTAATGTCCGCATTGTCCTGTGAATTCAGGGAGAAACTATAGCCTACTCATATAAATAACTCTTTGTCGTGGTACAAATAACTCATAATAGGAGAAAACTATGCATAAGTGGCTGGGTAGCTCTGTTGGTAAAGCATTCCTGATATCCAAAGGTCCTGGGTTCATGTCTTACTCAGACTGCACATTTTTTTAAACTTGTGACATATGAAGCCCAACATCACCGGGCTGTATGCGATCAGAGATCATATTCATCTTGTTCAGTTTGGCAGGGAGTATGACATGGTACCCAATAACTCACAACAGGGAAGAAATCATTACACTGTGTGTAAACGATTAGGTAAGGCCCCGTGTTCAGTTCAGGAAGTACATTTTTCTCACCATAATATTTATCTATGGTAGATTTCTGTATGTGGTCCTGTAGCTTACTCATCCCATTGATCAAGGATCTCAGATTCAAATCCTGGTGTGGTCTGTTACATCATATCATTTGAATCATTAGCAATAACCCACAACAGAAGAGAATCATGTCTATGAGGTCAGGAAGCTCATCTGATAGGGTCACCTGGGAAAAGGTCCCAGTAAAGCGTCTCAGTCAGGCTGCACATTTTTCTCAACCTGTGACATTTGGAACACAATTTGAGCAATGGCTTAAGTGCTGTGAGGTTCTTTGGATCCATTTGGAAATTCACGGACAAATTCCAGTTTGGTGGGGAAGTATGTCACGGTACCAATAACTCACAATAGATGAGAATCATGTGTAAGCTGCCACCACTGGTAGCTCAGTTGGTAAGTGAAGGTTCCGTGTTTGAGTCTCAGGCAGGCTGCACTTTTTTCACCCTGTGACAAGTAGGTTTCATTCTTGACAAGCTCTAGTAAACAATCAGCAAAAGAAATCTATAGATAAGAAATGGACTCAAAAGCATGAGAGTCATCTAAATCGGAATTTGTTAACACTTGTAGACTAAAATATGGAGAGTAAGATAAACAAATAAGTAGATGTAGATCTAGATATTTAAATTACAAAAGAAACAATAACATTACTGTTTTGAATCTAACAAACAATAACTGATGTATTTATGGATAAATTCCGCAAATGCTCTTGCAGAGAGAGAGGGAGAGAAAGAGTGAAACAAGACTGAATTTCAAGAGATAGATAAAAAGAAAGAAAAAAAGGTGCGAATATTTTCATAACAAAACAGAGAGAGAGAGAGAGAGATGCATTAAGTAACGTCTTGCGTATGAAAAATAACATCAGTTAAAGGTCTATTAAGAAAAAAAAATCGATCGGAGAAAAACAATCGATTTTCCTACTTTATATATACATTATTTTATATGCAACAAAACAGAGAAGAGAGAAAGTGGGGAGAGAGAGAAGAGGAGAGGCAGTGAGATACATTAAAAATAGGTTACTGTTTAAGGCAAAAATAAGAAAATGTTTAGTTATTTTCCGTTAAAAACAGTATATTACTTCAGTATCGGTAGACGCTCTACCTCTGTTTTATTTTTACCCCCGATTACACTATAATTAATCACACGAATAAATTCACGCAAATAACGTCATCATCGTCATCAAAATCAATAATTATTTTGCATACTAAGTTCAGGTGATAACAATAAACAACCACCCAATGTTTCTGAAAAATAGAGAAGGCATCGAGAAAAAACGATCGTTTTCCTCCGGTCGGACTGTTGAAATTCGATCGGAAATTTCCGACAACGGACAGGTACCGATCGATCTTTTCGTTGTCGGAGCGAATTCAAATCGGAGATGTTGATTTTTAAATCGCTGTATCTTTTTTATTTATGGATGGATTTTCTTGAAGATACTTTTTTTTTGGAAACTGGAAACTATGTTCTTTCAGAATATATATGGGTTAATAGTGTATAGTCATTGGTGTCGCTTAAAGTTTAAGGAAAAAAACCGACGTTCCATAAATTCACCGACGCGGGTTTTTAGCATTTCTTAATCACAGCCTGACTTCACTCATAAAACGTTTTGACATTACATGTACACCGACGCTCTTTGGGGTTTGACACAAAATCATCGATCTTGGCCAATATTTTTACTTACTTGCACAGCAAATATGATTTTAATAAATGAGTACATTCAAACATTTTTTGTTTGTTTGTTTTGTTTTACGCGGAAACAGACACTTCACATAGAATGTGCCAAGTCAATACATTTTCAAGTCAATTTGCCTAAAATGGCTCATGTCACAGTAACAAATAAATGGATTGTAACCAA
>CM037780.1:37146078-37196078 GCA_021229015.1 Solen grandis | reverse complement strand
CACACACACACATATATATATATCACAATTTCAAGGGCCCTTAGATATTACATTTTTCAGCCTTATTTTAGACTCAGATTAAGGTTTTTAAATTTTCTTAGAAGCAATATGTTTTTTTAGTATAAAAAGACTTACAAATAATAGTGATATAAAAATAAAGTAATTATTTCATTACCATAGAAAGAAATATGATAACAGTAACTGAAATATTTATAAAGTAAGAATAGAAACAGCATATAAATAATTGCACTTCTTAAGTTTGAATGAATGAATTTGTAGACTCAGAATAATGGTGAATAAGGGTATTGGCGCTGGGGAATACACACGTAGTATGTTTTCATTTGAATTTTCATATTGTATTTCTGCTACCGGGAATAATTTTATAATTATAGAAGAGGGATTTAATATGTTAGATGCATGATTGCTATTTTCTTCCAAGAAACTATGAACCAAACGTTTTCAAAAAAAAAAAAAAAATTAATGTACAAAAAATAATTTGCCTTTCAAATTGATCAGCAATATATGACGTCCAATTTGCCGAAAGTAATAAACCGTATAAATCAATCTATTCAAATATGTTTTCTGTTGTTTTCCCCATTTTCTTATTCTTTCCCTGATGACAAATACTTATAATGAGGTCGAATATACACTCATGTGCCAAATTAATGTACCAAAAATGGCCGCCAAGTTATTAATTTTCATGGGGCTGCAATTTCAACACAAATTTTCTTCTAAAATCAAATTAATGGTAGGATCATTTTGCATGGTGAAATTCTATATATACACCTATTCTCAAGGGACGTAGCTGCTTTGCTTACACTTAATAAATTCGTCTGCTAAAGTGTCATGGATAGAAGAGGTAGAGTTGACCCCATCTGTGAAAGAAACCATATGAAAGTTACATAGACAAGACTACAGTGGAAGAAAAATTGCAGAATTGTTGAAAATAAGTAGTTCTACTGTAAATAAGTAAAGCGGGTGGGGAAATGTGGAAGAAGAAATAGACAGGTGAGTGGACAGATAAGTTCTTTTGAAGGTGGTGAAAAATAACAGAAGAAAGACTTTGACTTAAAATACACTATAAACTGTCGAAAAGAACTGTCCAGAGAAGATTGCATTTTTATCGATACCTAAGAAGAGTTGTAAAGAAGACCACCACTATTGCAGTTACGAATAGAATAAAGCGGAGAACTTTTGCAAGATCTCATATTCACTGGAAAACTGAAGACGAAAGGTCTAGAATTATATTTTCAGATAAAACCTATAAGTTTTTTTGTAAAGATAAACGTGTTTATGTATGGAGAACTAATGAGGAAAAATGGCGACCCAGGTGTTTAGGTGTTTACAAAGAAAACTCTGTGCCCATATTGGGTGTTATGTTCTGGGGATGTCTGACCTATGAAAGGCGTGGGGACCTTGTGACCTGTTGAGGGAAACATTTATCCTAGGAAATACATTGAAGTGCTTGATTAACATTTGTGGCTAGTAATTGCTAAACTTCCATCTGGCAGGGCCTACATTTTCCAAGAGGATAATGTAACGGTGCACACTTCTACCCAGTGGAAACAGGAAAATCAGATTCATTGCATGAATTGACCTCCCCAGTCGCCAGACATTAATATAATTGAAAATGTATGGAAGACTTTGAAACTGAAACTACAAAAGAGAGTAGGTGACAATAAATCCAGACATGACCTTATAGAAAATGCGTTGCAGATTTGGAGATCTTTGACCCCGATATACATAAAATTACTCTTTCAACAATTACCAAAGATAATGAGGGCAGTTCTGACAGCTAATGGGTGTATCACCAAGTATTGGAAATTTGAAGTAAGTACCTTCATTGTTTTTGAGTTATTGTTACAACCCATCTGATGAAAATATCCAACACTAGCGGCCATTGTGAGGACATTGATTTGGCACCTCCTGGCTGTATTTTCTTTTCTTGAAATTATCGACCTTATAACACCAGCAGATCCACCTAAACAGTTTATAATGGTCTTATAATTTGCAAGTTCTATCAGCAGTTTTTTATTACTAAGAAAATCAGCCCGTTGTCACCACGTAAGCGAAATGTCATCGACTTGATTCCTATCCGTGAATTACAAAGGTCGTTAAAATGATACATGTATGTTTTTATTGCTTGGTACTGATAGCATAAATTTTGTTCCCGAATTTGTGAAATACTGGACCAACCCAGAAACCGTCGAGAGGGATAAGTATAAGTAAGAGCTTGTTTCTCAATTGATGTGAAATATGTTTCAACTTAAAACAAAGCCCCCAACCAAAGTAATGTCGGCAGGACGTTAATCCCATTCAAACAATTTTGAGAATCTCATACCTGAAATGACAGTTAATTACATTATATTAAATAACATTAAAGTAACTCGTATCGTTTTCATAGCGGTAATGACTCAGATCTGAGGGCTTAATCACACTTGCTTATTCTACACAAGCAGTATAGACTCAGTTAAAAGGGCTTAATGGACACATGAATATTCTACACAAGCAGTATAGACTCAGCTCAAAGGGCTTAATGGACACATTAATATTCTATGCAAGCAGTATAGACTAAAATCAGAGGGTTCATTTATGTTTATTCTAAGGAAGCAGTATAGACTAAGATCAGAGGGATATTTATCACATGTATAGGCTTTGATCTAAAGGCTCATTTATCACATGCACAGTCTATGCGAACAGGAGACTCTGATCAAAGGGCTCAATTGTTAAACTAACACCTCATTATAAATTAACATCCAATTAATATGTTCAATGAAAGGAAGATCTCAAATATAAAAGAAGAAACACGGTAATGATTAACTTATTAACTCGTTATCTAAAGGTGACAAATAACACTTTAAAACATTTGGCAGCTTATCTTTATATCACAGCACAAGGTCGTCAAAAAAACCTCTTATATTTAATAACATCACTAATTGTAAATCACCAACATAGTTATTCAATAAAAAATATAGATTTTAGAATTAGGCATCATCCCTCTCTCCCTCTTTAATTATCTACCCATCATTAGCAATAATAACTGTTAATGATTTAAACATTTATAAAAACATTTATTTATTTTTAATTAGGAATCTAGGGGATTGAGACAATCCAACCGGGGAAATTTGACTACCTTGAACTTTTGAGTAGGGGATTTCCGACAGGTTTAATCGTGTTTACTATATGTTCCTGGTCATCTTTTTTCTAAATATTTAAGCATTTGGAAAAAGAGACATATTTTAATAACTTAAATCAATCTACTTACTTGGATAACAAATAGTAGCTGCTCCTGATCTTTGTGTGATTATTGGTAGATGCCGATTTCAAGCTTTCTATAATTCTGTAATATTCTGTCTTTGGAATCAGATACTTCTGACATACTTCATATCTTTTGAACAACTCTTGCCTGAAAACGTCTTCAATACTATCAGAAGACATCTTGCATGAAAGTAAATCTATACTGAATGGGCTGAACCGGGATGCCTTTTTAATAGGACAGGCCTCAGGTGAAGCCATTTGCCAGGCTCACACCTATTGACCTGGTGTGACTCAAAATAATTGACATATGGTCAGACAGACACCCAGGCCCACCCCTATTGTCCTGACAAACACCTTTTTCCTGGTAGTGCACATCAGTAGAAGTGGCTTCCTGACACAATTGACATATGGTCAGACAGACACCCAGGATCACCCCTATTGTCCTGACAAATACATTTTTCCTGGTAGTGCACATCAGTAGAAGTGGCTTCCTGACACTGTTTGTGCTAATGAGTGATGTAATAATCAGAAGAAAAAAACACAACTGTATAGTAAGTTAACTAAAATAGAATTACACAGATTTACTGAAATCAGCCAGTAAGATAGTGTAAAATCCCTGCCCATATTTCAGGGATTTCATGAAATTCCTGGAATTTTCAGGGATTTCATGAAATCCCTGAGTGAAACAGTAATTTCGCGAAATTACTGAAATTTTCAGGGATTTCATGAAATCCCTGGTTTCACAATCTTACTGTAACATATACATTTCATGCTAAATGACTTCCAATGAGTTGTTTACTCTTTTGAGAAACTAAAAAAACACTTTAATCATCAATAACGTTCGTTGGCAATTATCAGAATACGTTTAACATGTTCAGATACATGTACTTGACACCCTGTTGATATGTTATGTATTGTGGTTTTAAATTCACGAATAATTGATATCTACAGATGATCTTATTTAAATACATGTACAACTAATTGTAATACAAAAAGTTTATCAATAGCAATAATTAACACATCAACGACAAAAGGACCTGATGAATTAATGAACATTTATATCAATTTCCTCTCAGTCTTTTGCTTGGGTATTTTAGTCTTATGCGAAGCCTGTCAACATTAGACAGATATAGCTCTACCTCAATATGACATCACATATCGTGTCATATTATCCTGACACCTTGTCAACAACTTTTCTTTAAAATGGAAAATCTTCTCCATTTTGTTGTAATGGCTCGCAATCATTTTCTGATTATTTTGGCTATACTTTAGACCTTACTGTCAAGGATTTCCCCTGTGTGGGTCCTGTATTTGCTGAAGAGACAGCATCGGGAGAGACAGTAGTTGGATACAAGGGAGTCCGGGTGCGATACCATAAGTCATTTTGCGAATAGACCCCTAGGTTCTTTTACGTGTCCAGTGTATAGCACCGATCAACGGGAGACATGTTCCTAGGTAGAACCAGTACTGAATACTCCGAGTTCCCATAGAAACTCCAGTGCCAGACAAGGGTGCATCTGGTATCCAATTTTAATTAATTATTCAGGCGCGGATCCAGGATTTTTGGTTAGTTGGGGCGTAACTCCAACAACTACTTAAATTGTATTAATAATACATAGCATGTTTAATACGATATATATACACACACGTACAATACAACTGTCTATAACGATACAATGTGTAATGCCAAATCTGACAGTGGATTGATCAACAACATTCTTCGAGGGTTTGGTCATGTGTATAATGTTATCACTGCATCAATGTCAATAGCTATATCCTTATGAACATACAGAAGGGTAAGAGCATTGAACCTGTCATCTCCATTGTGCTCCTTAATTTGTTCTTGATTAACTTTAGGGAAGAATTTGATCGCTCGACTGAACTTGGCATAACTGGTGTAAGCATCAGGATGTGCAAAATCGTGTAGATGTTGGGATACATTAGCTTGCACACACTCTCATCCGCTAGTGTTACTTGTAAGGAGTCTTGTTTCACGTCTTTGTTTGACCAAAGTCGGTGCCACAACCTTAACTCCTGGAGAAATCTTGCCGAAGTCCTCTATGAAATACACATAGATGGCGTCGCCCGTTTCTTCAATTATCAAATGGCGCCACAATGGTATGAAAATTAAGGCCCGCAATGCTTGTTTTGAAAGGCTGCAAAAGGCTGCTGTTAAAACTGCTAAACCTCAAGTTGACCTGGTTCAATATAGCGCCAACAAAGGGCAAATATATTACTCGATGAAAGGACCCTTTAGGTGTAGATGACTAACCTACAAAAATATTTTGATTTAACGGAGAAACTAGCTATTCTTATCGGCATAATAGTTGTTTTTTTCATGGCTATTAAAATATATTTAACAATGTATAAGGAGAAATTACTATATAATTAAATAGTTCCACCCAAAACATTCATTAAATATTGGTTTGATAAACACTTTCCCTGCCTACAACGAAATCGGGGCGTTTATTAAAACCGACGTCACCAATGATGTGTTAAAACTCATATGTCATATATTAAGCACGCCCGGTAATTAGGTAATTCACTAGTGCTACATCTGCAATGTGAGGCTATATTTTAAAGCAAAACCAAAACAAACCTTTTCTTTAGCACTTATCGAAAATAAAAAACCTCAAATCTGTCTGAGACAGCAAATAAATTGATGGACCCAGCTTTTTCCAGTTCGATTGGCAGGACATTTTTAGCTCGACTATTCGAAGGATATGAGAGCTATTGTAGTCACTCTTGCGTCGGCGTTGGCGTTGCAGCTTTTGGTTAAAGTTTTGCATGCAAATTACTATCCAGCTTGTATCTCAATTATGGCCCCTTTTTAACGTAGAAAGTTACTATCCAGCTTGTATCTCAGTTATGGCCCTATTTTGGTTAATGTTTTGCATGCAACAGAAAATTTGGTTAAAGTTTTGCATGCAAGCTACTATCCAGCTTGTATCTCAATAATCATTGACGGTACTGACTTGAACGTTTATGAATATGTTCAGGGGCATCAGACAACCAAGGTAGATAACTCTTGATGGAATAAATTTACAAATTATTGCCCCCTTTCTAACTTAGAAATTTTAGTTGAAGTTTTGCATGCAAGGTGCTTTCATGCTTATATCTCAGTATCCAGGCGTGCAATTGATTTGAAACATCTTTAATACGTTAAGGGGTATCATATTAATAAGTAGATAACTCTTGATGGAATATATTTCAAGAAAAGCCCCTTTTTAAATTAGAAACTTTGGTAAAAATTTTGCATGCAAGGTATTTCATGCTTATATTTCAGTAACCAGGCATGGGTTTGTTTTGAAACTTCTTAATATGTTCAATGGTATCAAACCATAGTGGCAGATATTTTTTACTAAATATAATGCAGATTAGGGCACTTTTGATTTAGACTTTTGGACACACCAGACTTCTTTTAATATATGCTGATGACTCTCAAGGGCTGATATTTACGAAGCAATTTTCAATTTCAAAGATGTCGATGGAATTTTACCAGGGTTTGATTGAAAAATGTGAACGAGTTCTGTATAATCATTGTCTTGATATAATCTAGGCTTCTGTCTTTATTATTAAACTCTTTCGGGAGACAGGCAAGATGGCCAGGAATCATTTGTTAGTGGTTTAATAGAATTATTTCTAGCATATTAGACTGTAGCAGTTATACATATACGCATATATCAACTACTGGAACTCCCATCTTACGGCAGATTCCTTAGACAAGTAATGCAGTTTCCGTTTATGAACTTTTGTTGGTGTGAACACGAGGGCTGTCCAAATATTAAAGATTATATTATGTTATTGAAATATATAATTGAAACATTTTTACAAAATTTCGTAGAAAAATATCATCAAATAACAAAAGGATGACATAATTACCATTACAACTATGTGATTCGCGGCGCACATCAAACGTCAAAGACGACGCCAAACCTACATTACGCACCTTTCTCAAAGTACTTTCCATGGCATTCCATGTACTTCCGGTGCCGCTTCATCCCTGATTCGTTAAAAACAGTCTTTAAGAAGACTTGAACACTGCGGCTGACGATGTAATCTCTCCAACTGTAAGTCTTGTATCAGCATTCACACAATCTCTCACGAGATCACAGGATTTCTCACTAATGGTGATCGGTCTTCCTCTTCGTTTTTCTCATTTTCGTCTTCCGTTCTGCAGATTTCTTGCTTCCGTTTATACCATTTGTAAACAAGTGTTCGGGATACATTGCTAAACTGTTCTGTTTGGTGCATTTGTTGAACGATAGTCTCTACAGATGTCATCCTGAGGTCCGCACAAAATTGGATAACTGTCCGCTGCGTGTTCTTCGAACATCGCCATTATAACTTTCCTTTTTTTTTCTATCAGTTATTTTCATTTGTCCGTTTCTCGTTCGTTTTTGACGTTATTAAATTTTGATTTTCTGAGATTACGTCATTATATCAGCAGAACAAATAAAATTGATATTTGGAATGGCAAACACAACGACCGTATGTGAAATATACATAATTTACTTAAAAGAATACAAAACAACATGCTGATAATTTGACGTGCGACCGGAATTCAGACCTGCTTTAATAATTAGAATATAAAAGTAAATAGAATAAAAAAGAATATTGATAATGACTGTTACGTGAAATAATGACTTGACTATATGAGTTTACCTTCGCTTCGACAGTATTTCAGTCATATAGCGACGTCCAACTAATTACAGGTGGAGGAAGACCCCGAATGCACGGAGGCATCAGGGTAAACGTGAAATAATAAATTTATAGGTAATATATGTGAATCATAATGTACTGGCGATAAAAAGAAACGCCTTTTTAATTTGTAGAGGAATTTTGGGACAGCCCTCGTATAAAAGACAGCACTCACACATTCAGATCTGCCTCAAACATTTATATAGAAATGAAAGGAAATTACATTCAAATACAATGTACTCTGTCTCATGAATGCATACATAAAAATGTGTTTACATACATGTATGTTTCTAAACTGCAGTTGTAAATGTTGCATTAATCAATAAGATATCAATGGTCAAACTAAATTTCTTCATTAAAATTACAATGAATGTTCTACAGGTGGTTTGCCAGGGTACAGACAGCTTCTCAACGACAAATTAATCCTCTGGGGGATTTATTAACAACATATATTTTCAATTAAGTTCGCCGCCACAGAAGAAAAACGCTACCAGGGCATGAACAAGCTCTGAAATATCATTATTTAACTCGAAATAATGACCTTATAATCAGAATATGTTTTGAGATTTTCATGACATTTATTATGTTCAAAAGTGTAGCGTTTGTGATTTTAAATTAAACAAAAACTAGGTAGAATATATGTACGCCATCTCATGACGGTGCGAATCACAACACGATTGCTTGTTTCTCGATGCAATGCACGTTTAATCATGAAAGATATTTTCTCGCAAGATGCTTAAAACTTAAAGCATGACATTTATGTGATAAATATAATTAATATCACTCCATGAATTGCCATATCAAAGCAAATATTTAATGTTGCCCTACTTTCATGACACGAAAATTGAAATACATTACATATATTAATTTTGTTGAGAGAGATCATGGTAAACATACTGTTTTGCAGATAATTATTTGTAATTATTTGTCCTTTCTTATAATGTTTACGTGAAATGTTTATGGATAACATATGCGTATTATGAAATATCAAAGTCATTGAAAATCTTCATACGGCATTTCCTTAATAAGAGACAACGATAATCAATAAGCTTTTTGCGAGTGATTATAGATGCTAAAGATGGAAATCAACCTGGCTATTTTCACAAAGGGAGCACTCTATAATTAGTTTGCGCTTTACCAGTGTCTTAGTACAACAATGAGCATGGAGTTTTTTTTTTATTTATTATTATTATTATTATTATTATTGAGATTATTGGAAATGAAGACAATAGGAACGTTCATCACTTTCACTGACATGGTGATGCTAATTTATCTAACGGTGCCATTTTATATTTGAATTTACCAGTATGCATTACATCTAAATTGCCAAATTAAAAATTATTGTCCTCAATGGCCAAAACAAATTGACACTTAATTCCATAGAGCCCCTGACCATATTTAACAGATGATGAATTTAACAAAACAAAAACATTTAACATTAAACTATGAAAAATTCATAAAGAAATTATAGTGATTGAGATAGTGTACATCAAAGTAAGTGAAAAATTACAGTGTATCATGCTTTGAAAGATCCCCGTTACACCAGACCCCGACACTACTCCTGAACTACTACCGATGGTCGACATTATAGAAGGACCGAGGCATATTAACCACATTGTATCATTCAATATCATCGACGCTCATTAACAAACTATGTTTTCAATTTCACAAATACTGAAGAAGGAAAACAGGCAACTCTCATAACAAAAACGAGCTTTCAAATGTCATTTCTCCAACTCCCCACTGCTTTTTATTATTTAACTCTTTTGGCAGTCGTGCAAAAATGTCTAGACTTTACTTCTTTGTTACCTTATGAAACTAGCTCTGGCAGATGTTACTTTAATAGCCATGTGCATGCCAGCTTAAATTTTAACCCTAGGCTATAGCCTTTAAGTGTATGGGGAATTCTTTATAGAGTCAACGCGTTATTTCATGGTAAGTTATGTATTTTCCTATCGATTTTTCTAAATTGCATCAGAGCACTTAAGGGCATTTAATGCATTAACAATCCAATCCACATATATGCGCTTGAACATCCAACTGATAATATATTAGTCATTTACGAGCTTTTGTCTACATGAGAATGATATGTGAAGCTGCATTACTGTAATATCACGCTATAAATATATCTCATCAAATGCAATCTTGATAGTGGAAAACCAGTCCTGAAGAAAAACACACTGTATTGCGCGTCAGGCACATGGGACAATTACCGTACACATTGCGACTAATTCTGTATATCGCGGTAATGAACACCCTGTAACGAGACAAATGCGCTCATCACTCTCTCATTTTTTTAAAAAATAAAATAACATTCATTTTAATATAAAAACATTAAGTCAAATGAAACACAAGAGGATATTGTAAACAAAGCTATAATCACAACCTATTTAAATCTATAATATTTATTTCAAATACATATATTTTTTGTATTACGAATTATTCTTATGCATTCAAATTAAAATGATAAAAAATTTTTTTTATAGTCATTACCAAAAAGGGAATTTTCCTTGGTATAAAGCATTCGATTGAAAGCGTGCACCTTGGAGCGAAAGCTTGTTTCTTATTCTCAGAGCTTATTATCTGAGAATATTTCGTTCACGTGGCTTCAGATGTTAATGGCAATAACTTGTCATGCAGATGTTGTCTGTGACAGTGCAATGTTCACTCCCTGCTTGGTTGTTCATAGAGTATCTCCATATGCGAGTTTTGTATTGTGATTCACTCACTCGTATAAGCTTCTTATACATTCTAAACTCTTTCAGAGTAATAATGCGATTCGATGCAGGAGGAACGATGTTTTTATTTGGAAACGTAAATATCAAACAGTGAACAGTTCTTGTTGCTAAGACCGATTTTCATTCCATTGTTTTCTGATAACAATTATCTTTTATATTAACATCATATACAACGCACATTATTTGAGACTCAGGCGAAGAATTTTTTATCCTATCATCAGACTCACATCGTGGTATAAACTGCCTATCGAATAAACTTAGCTTTATACTCATTCGTGAAATTTTATATACTCTGACGTCATCGGAACTACTTTCTTGAGGTCAAAGTTCAAGAAGTGCAGAAAGAGTTTATGTTACGATTTTACTGGTAGAAATAAAAGGGGGATAAATGCTACTGTCATTAATAAATGTCAAATTTTATTAAATAAACAAACAAAAAACTTTAATGATGTTTTTTAATTTATTTTAATATTTTACATTTCAAAATACACACACACAAAAAAAAAACATACCAGCAGCTCTGCAGATAAATGTTGTCTGCTTCAGTCAGATAGGCCTACAATATGTCTGATTACATAAGTCCAGCTACATTTGAAGTGATTTGAACTGGACAGAGTGAATACAAACAATGTCACAGAAATGTCAAATGAAGAATTTGAGCTACAATTTGGTATTAATCCCTGTATATTTGAGAGTGAAATTGAGTCTGAATGTCCAATTATCCCACAAATATCAATGTCATTTGACACTCTTCAGCAAGCTGATGCATCTCCAGTTGTCATTCTGCAGTCTGGTTCTAAAGGAGATGCTGATGATGAACCTGAGCCCCCTAATTGTATGCAGCCCCTTCCTTCACAACCTGAAATGGAAGGTGAATTCAAAGAAATTAGAGAAGGAGAAGTTCTTAAGTTCATAGAAGAACAAGAAAATAAAAACAATTCATGACATAAATAAATTCAAACGTTATCTAGCAACAAAAGGAGAAACACGAGAATTCCATACACTTGATGTAAATTTATTAGATGAACACATCGCATCATTTCTAATTTCAATTTAAAAAAAAGATATAAAGGAATTTGAGCCTTCAAGTCTTAGGGGCATTATAAGCTCCCTGAATAGAAAACTGAGAAGGCATAAGTACCCATACAGTATAATGGGTGCTTCTGGCCCACAGTTTGCCCTTACAAGGGAAACCTTCCAAGCAAAGAAAAAAAGCCTAAAAACAGGTATGCACAACTCAAAAATATTCAGCTGTAAACAATTTTCTCAAAGATCTTATAAATAAATATTCCCTCTGTTTAAATTATGAATAAATAAATAATAAATAGAAAATAAATAAATAAATAAAATCAAACATTTTAATAAGCAATTTCATCTATAATGACATTCCCAGATATTAATATATATATTTATTGATTATTGCTTTATGGAAATCAACGAAATATCTAACAAAAACATACTCACCAAAAGGGAATGGGCAATCGACCAAATGAAGCACAGCCTCTTGAAGATGATGATATTGAGTTGATGTGGCAGAAGGGTGTTCTTGGAGTCCACAACCCAAGATCCTTGGTCAATACATTATGGCTGAACAACTCCCTCCACTTTGGTGTAAGAGGATCCACAGAACAGTACAACTTGAGGTGGTTATATCTCTGTCTATAATAAAGCATATATTTCATTTAATGAAATATCATATTCAAAATATGTACTCAGACAAACTTAATCATTTAAAACAAATTACTTCTTTTCAAATATAAAATTCATTTTAAATGCTAAAGTAAGTAAATATAGAACCTACTTCCTTACAAATTAATTATAAAAGGTTTTCTAAATAAATCAATGTACATGTATCATGTTAAATATTATATTTACAGGTGGGGTGATATAAAGCTCAGGAAGGCTACAGATGGTACAGAGTATTTAGAACTAAATGAAAGACAGACAAAAACAAGGACTGGGGAAAACATTGCTGACATCAGAAAAGTGACCCCAAAAATGTTTTCTTGTGTTGAATCTGATAGATGTCCTGTGGAAATTTATAAAATGTATGCAGAGAAACGCCCCCTGAATTTCTCTGGGTCAAATGATCCATTTTATTTAGCCCCAAATACCAAAACTTTTGGATCTGGTGCTTTTGAGCAGAACACATGGTTTATTAGACAAAAATTGGGGATGTGCAAACTAGGAAAAATGCTTAAGAGTATGGTTGCAGAGGCAAATATCCCTGGTGACAAAAAAGTTACCAACCATTCTGCTCGAAAGCACTTGGTGCAGAAGTTAAGAGAAAATAATGTGCCTCCCACAGGAATAATGGCTATTACAAGAACATTCAATCTGTTTTAAATTATTCTAACATAACAGAATGTCAGCAGAAGAAATGCTCAAATATACTCACAAATACGGTAACTGTATCAAGCACCCAATCCACTGAAACTCCTGTCTCCTGTCCTATCCACAAGCAGTATGCCACCAATACCCCACCCACCACCACACAACATGCTCAGCAACAATTCACTAACATCCCAATTTTATGGGGCAACATTTAACATACATCATTTCCATGTACACAACTAAGTCTGAGCAACAACCATAATTACACACACAGCGACGATTCATGTTTTGTTTAATAGTTCCAATGAAATTTTGAATACTGTCGAGATGTGTACAGTATGTTTGGACACAATGTGTTAAAAATCTGTAGACTGATCAACCGTGTTACATATTATTCTTTTTAAATATATTTCTTTCTTTTTTTTGAGTATTTGAAAGTTGAAAATGCCTAGATGTATATGCTTGATAAAATATTATATTATAAATTGTTATAATCTTCTTTTTTTTTAAATCCTGGGACTACTTAGGAGGGTACGAAGAACGGTTCGTTGGCTTACACACGCGGAAGAATACTAAAGTGTAGATAGTTGGGAGAATCCATTTTTTTATTTGAAATAATCAGAAGTATTAGTTAGTATGATAGGATAAATAGAATACTAGGTTAGTGTTGGATAAAGATAAGTTTATCCTGCTCGGCAAAGAAAAAATATTTTCTTGGCTTCGCAGGATAAACTTATCTTTATCCAACACTAACCTAGTATTCTCTATATATTTAGCAATAGCTTATTTTATCATTCATTGATGAATTTACAAAATTAAATAATATTCGATTATGATCCCACTGCTATAGAAGTTAGATATATGATATAGTAACTTCAATATGCATAAATCAAGGATAGAATCATTATATAATTAAAAATGCTATTCTTGAGTCTAAGTGTGGTATAGATTCGGAAGAATGCTGAATAAAGGTGATGTGAAACACATATAAAGTCAAACTTCACACCGTGATCTCCCTTGCAAGCCAAAAAAAAAAAAAAAAAATCACTGCCGTCACAAATGTCACGTGATGATGGTAAACTAACAAAATGGCGTCTCCACCAGCCGTTACAAAGAGTTTTTTTAATGATTTTTTTACAAGGCGATATTTGATGTTTACTTAAGAAAACATACTTAGGGAAATGAACTCGCAGTAAAAAAAAAAAAAAAAAAAAAAAAAAAAAATATATATATATATATATATATATATTGAAAAAAGAAAAAATAGCTAATTCTGTTTAGTTTTTACTTGTAATGACAGTGGTTATCTACAACTGCAAGGGGAGGTAACTACTGCATGGAATTTGATATAAAGTATGTTATTAATTGAATTATATACACATTATGTAACTGCTACGGTTATATTTGTCTACAGGCAAATAATTAAGTATATTAGAGAAACAATGGCCACTTGCTATAAGTTTCTTGAACTTGACTCCCTGATGATAATTAACGTTACATATATCATAGCAGTTCTGATAATGTCTCCTCTGGAAATTATCTACCCGATAACACTAGCAAAATATCCATCTTACCTGTTTATAAAGATTTTGAAATTTACAAGTTCTTTCAGCATTTTTTCGGCGTAGCTGTAAATTGATTTCAAATACTTTAAACCAATCAATGTACGCTAACAGCTTGTAAATATTTAAACAATAAAAGAATCACTGTTATGAATGAATCGTTATACTATTATATGAATTCTTCCAGCCTGCCGAGATGCTCTCATTGAAAATTAATTCGCCAAAACCAAAACAACTAATAACGCTTTTATATCATAATTGTCATATGCAATAATGATATGAACAAATATCAAACAAGCCTATTTACAGATATAATATTTTGTATTACCGTCTATAAATAAGTATATTTCATAGAAAAAATACTGCACTATTTCTAGAGCGTACTAAATTTGTTATGCGTCGGTCTTTCGCGCGCCTTTCCTCGGAATGTTCTAGAAGTCCTTTATCAATGAATCTATGCTTTAAGGTGCTGATTAATGTATATGCCTGTATAAACTATTTTGATACAGTTTACAACTGATAAAATCAGACCTGAACAAGCTTTTGTCAGTAAGAAATAAAATAAAGGTGAAGAAAAAATTGTATGTCCTAACTACAAAGAGCAGATAACTGCTCATTACATGATCAGCCTGGAACTAAATTAGGTTTTATGCAGCGGATTATCATAGATTTTTTATAGTTCATAGGATAAATTATAACATTACACTGCTTTTAAATAAGAACATTTGGAGGTACTCTGAAATATTTGTTATATCAAATCATTTCATATTCTGATTTTAATCATTTTACAATTTTTTATGGTGCAGGTAAGCCTGTTTACGATAATGATCAGTCGTGTCTTTTGTATAATAGTCTAGTCATTCTTTACTGTACATTTTTTGAATATATATAGACATTATTCTAAAATTGTACTTTTTTTTTCTACATTCCTGTTGTTGTACACATCTCGTGTATTCTTATTTGCAAAATAAACCTTGTTAAAAACATTGCCATTCATCATTGTTCACTACCAAAATTAGACATGTTTTTTACAATTATTTACAACAATGCTTTTATAACCTATCATAACATTAGAGTCTTTGAAATGTTTTGCATATATTTCCATTTTTTTTAATTAAAGTATATTTATGCATGAATGAAAATCTCGTTTTTCTTTCATCCTACGCCGAATATCTTTTTTAAAGATATTTCTTGTTTTATTTAACTAGATAACTGACCCTCTTGGTCGAGTGGTTAAAGTATCCCAAACGTAATCGGAATGCAATGGTCTCGATCCATAACCGTGGCATATCAACGTCGTTAAAAGGGAAAAGGTATGTTTATATTGCTTTGAGCTCAGCACAAAAGGGCTGTTCCATTACTGTTTAGCACTTGATAGGATAAGATACTGTGACTATGTGTGGAAGAATGTCACGTGTCTCAAATAGGCTTCACTATATCTGTCTCATTTGCAAAAGAGACCGTGGCCAGGTGGTAACATATCAGAATGCTGATCTAAAGGTCATATGTTCGACTTCCGTTGCGGGCAAAGGTTTTTTAAAGACATTCGTGGACGAGAAGTACTGGTCCAACCCAGGAAGTGTCAAGAGGGATTAGTATAAGTTGTAAGAAATTTTTACCCAAGCTATGTGAAGTAAGTTTAAACATTAAACAGAGCCCCTAAACAACTTAGCTACTGTCAACAGGGCGTTAATCCCAACCAAAGAAACGCATCACTAATTTAGTGATATCATTCCACTTTTTGTATGAATTTCACATACTATTGCCACATTGAATGGCTTCATTTTCTTAAAAAATGCGTATTCTATCGGTCCGTCTTATATCATCATCAGAAGAAAAAGAGAAAAAGAGTTCTTTTATTAACCAAGATATATCATATTTGTTTTATTGACAATATTTCTGGTTAAGTTTGTTGGTATATGTACCTTATTAATTACTTCTTTGACACGTATAACGCATAATCAATAGTACAGCAATGTGTATACATTCCATACCAAATGCCTTTCAATGTTTTTACTCACTTTAGAAAATTGAAAACCTTTTTATCTCCAATATCATTTGTAGGCAATAATCTGAAAATGTTAAGCGTGTTTGCAAACTTGACACCCTTATGATATGTTATGCATTTGGGTTAAATTGACATATGCTGAAGCTCTTCAGTTGACAGTAATAACACTTCATTTCATCTACTAATTAAAATAAAAAAAAAAAAAAAAATACCATTCAACATCAAGGCCCTTATAAATCAATGTGCATTTAGTTTTAATGCCCCTCTGTGTCTTGCCTGAGGTTAGCGTCCAGTTGACAGAGTTTTAATTATCTGTCAATCCTGTCAACATAAGCAGATAATGTGGTGCCTCACTTATATAACGTGATTGGTTTATAGCATGATATAATTTCTCGTGCCATATTATCCCGAATCTTTCTTATTATGGAAATGTTGAAATTTCTAAAACGAATGTGCGCATTTCTTTATATATCATCATTCCTAATTGTTGTTATATACCTTATCTGATACAGGTTCTAAAATAGTACAGAACATTATGATATTGTTATGGAATTCGTTATATATTTTGAGAAAAGAAAACAACATCAACAAATAATAATAATAAAATGTTTCCCAAAAGATGGTTTTGAATGGATTTATCACAATAATTTGTCCATTAATATCCAAACATTAATTTCGTGGAGACTAAATCTCCAAAGACTAGGCTAAAGCAAGTATTATATGTATATTTTCAGAATAATATAGTAATAACATAGTATGAGACATCAATGCTAGTTGTATGCATATATCGAAAGTCAATCTTGCTTCCAGCGACCATGCTTTGCGCTAAGAAAGTCTCTACGTCAAAAATAATATAGAAATGCATTCACCACCCTGTTTTAAGATGGAAGTCAATTACTGCATCATCCTTATAGTTAACATTATCCACAAAGAATGATATATAGGGAATATTATGTTGCAGTAGCTTTCCGTGGCTTTGTATATTATGCTCCGAGCAGCGTGGGAAGAAAGATATCTCGCGAGACTGCAACATAATTTTCCTTTTATTATATACCTTTACATTTTCAAAACAGAAGAAGTCAGTTTTTAGGGTTTTAATGGCTTTATTACTTTTTTCTTCAAAAAAAAAAAGAAAAAAAAAATCATCAATGGCGGATGAATTTTACTATGGAATTTAAGCCACGCCCCCACCTCTTCTCATGTATTTAAGAAAAATGGCGGCCAAAAACACGCTAACTGTAATGCTAAGTGGATTTTAACAAAATGAAAAACACTAACATGTGAACACTGAATTTGGAATAAAACATGTCTGCTGGAAAACCTTTCGTTTTTCAATCACTGTCAGTGTCAGACGTGATAACTGGACAGATTCTTTTCCGGCGTTTGGGCAAGGTAGGAGAAGTGTCGTCAGTTTTCGAGGTGTTGTTTATGATTGTGACTTAACTGTAGAAAATCAATGTCATCGTCAAAATCAAAATCTGACATTTTCAATGAAATTTTGAAGAAAGAGATAGTCAGCGTTTTAGACCTATCCTGAAATGTAAACAATTGCTGCAGCCGACAACAATGAAATAACGGTGAATCTCGAAAACGTGTCTGTTATTTGTGATAAGTTTGTAAAGAAATTTAAAGAAAAAAAGAAAATTTTAATAATTTAAAAAACAAACAAGAACATCCTTTTTTATTGTTTATTAAATAAATTTGACGAGATGATTTCTTTGATAAAAATAGAAACTGGTTCTCCCAGTAGTATTGGTTCTCGTCTCTATTTACTACGTAGCGCCCACTTACAGCGGGAACCATGCCGAAAGTAGTCCGCACAGTGTGACGTCATACTATGTATTAGACGCTGATATAATACGGATTTTTAATCTGTTGAGTTGTATTTGCGTCTCGTATTTTGCGTGTTTTAGGGCCAGAAAATGTGTAGGTATATAATAAATTTCGATATTCTTCTTTTTTCCGAGTTACTTGTTGGTAATTCGTTTATTTTCTAAAATCACACATAGAAATAACATATGCATTACAAAATAAGAACGGTACATTGACATAAGGTTAATTATACAATAAAGAGTTTATATATTTGAATGCGTATCTCTCTGGGTAAAGTCTTTAAATTATTAACAATTGTCCTTAAATTCTGATTTGGGTTTATATAACCAAGAGGGTCATGAAGGCCCTGGAATCACTCACCTGAGAACCAGGTATAAGTGGGTGGAAAAGAAACAGCAATTATCTTATGATGTTATGGAAAATGGACTCTGCCCCCTGCCAGCCATATTTTTAAATGAACAGTCTAGGTAGAGAGTGACCCAATAAACATAGCTGTGCTGAAAATAAACTTTGAAATCCAATATGTACTCTTGGACACAAATATTTTCTCAAATTTGTTCTATATGCATATAAGGAAAACGGGCTCCGCCCCCCTGGCGGCCATGTTTTATGACCGATCCAAATAGCGTTTAAAATTTTGGTAGTGAGTGACATAAAGAACATTTGTGCAAAAAAAAAATGGAAATTCAATGAGCACATTTGGACAAGAAAATGATCTCCGCCCCCTGGCGGCCATGTTTTTCGACCAATCCATTTTTTTACAATTGTGGAGAGTGATCCAAGGAATATCTTCGCCAAAATATTTTGAAATCCAACAACTACTTTTGGACAAAAGGAATTTTCAAATTGTACTATATACACATAAGGAAAAAGGGCTCCGCCCCCTGGCGGCCATATTTTTCAACGAATCCAAATGGTTGAACAATCTTCGTAGAGAGTGACCAAAGGAACATCTATTCAAAATCCAACCGGTTCTTTTGGAGGAAAAGATGTTTTGAGTTTTCACATTTTTTCCTTTTAGTTGCCATGGCAACCAGATTTTGGCATGGATTTTAATCGGAAGAGGACCACCCTAGGAATATTCCTGTTAACGTGAATAAAAATTGGCCCTGTAGTTTAGGAGGAGATGTCGTTTAAGTAAAATGTTGACGGCAGAGTTACTAAATGATCATATAAATATGATATATAACTTATATAAGTATGATTTTGTCTTCTGTCACATAGAACGTAGGACTTATGATATGTAATATCCAATTTGACTTGAAATAATGTTAATGATCTTTGTTATCAGTCTTATATCAAATCAAAAAATATTCCGGATTGTTAATGAGTTTATGTATATGGAATGTTTAATTGTTGCATTTATATTTGACCAAAATTGAGTAAGGTACGGGCAATTAATTTAAAGAAAATGTTTATAATATCCTATATAAAGACAATTATCACAAAAAGGGGAAAATGAATGTTGAATTGAATTGTTATGATGTTAGGATCGGCTTGTATTATAACTGTTTGGCTTATTTTCTTCTTCTTTTTGTTATCCTATTACATAAATAAGATCGATGGAATTCGTCTCAAATAATTTTGGTATAATAAGGATGGGTACACAACCTTCAGCTAGAACATCGTCTGTAAGCATAGCACTTAGTATCGTTGATGGAATTCCAGTCTGCTATGTTACTTAATATAGAAATAAATACAAATAAAATCAAGTCAATCATTGAGAAAGATGCGCATTTTACTGTGTTAGACAGCTAGCACAAATGACAAACTTGGGTTTAGCATCTGTTCACTTCGTTCTGAAGAAAATTTTTCTCAAGTTTAGGAAAATAAGTGCTCGTTATATCCCCCATTTACTCAATGATGAGCAGAAACAACAAGGGTACAAATGGCTAAGAAATGCTGAAGAACTTCCCAATATATCAGAAAAAAGGTATTTGATAGTCTCATAGTGATGAGACATGGGTCCATTTCTTTGAGCCTAAGAGGAAATTTGACAAGATGACTAGTTATGCTAAAGCAACAAAATGAACACTGACAGCAAAGAAGGCATTGTACGCTATTTCCTTTAGACACAGTGGACCAATCCTGCAAGTTGCTTTTCCTTAAGGTAAAGGTTTGTCTTTTTTGTCTGGAAAGCTTCTATAAAGATGTGGCTCTGAAATAAATGCGAACAAAAAATGAGAAAAAATACGTCCTAAAACAGGACACAAGCATGTCCATTAGTTAAACGACAATGCTCCAGCCCACAAATCATCAAATATAGTTTAGTTCGGAAAAAAGGTCAGTGTATTACCATACCCCTCATGCAGACAAGACCTTGCCTCAAGCGATTTTTTTTTCTCTTTCCGAAATTGAAAAAGCACCTATCTGGTAGGAGAAATAGTTCAAGAAGTGTGCTTGGATCTGTAGCTTACCAGTTTCTGATTAGTGTACCAACAGAGGAGTATGAAAATTATTTCAAAAATAGGATTCAAATATTGAAACGGTGTTTTTAGCTGAAGGAGCATATTATGAAGGTAACTAGACAAAATGTTATCAAATTTTTATTAGCGTTTCTGAGAAAACAGGTTATATGCAAAGGTTTTCGAATACCCTTCGTACTACCAGCGATACTGGCACGGTGAACTATAATGATTCGTGGTGTTAACAGTAACCTCATTAAGTGTTGTTTCATTTATATGATAAACATCTGTAGTAATGATTTAACCTTTACTGACAAGCATGTTCTATTTGTATGCAAGTTTGTAGATATCGTGAATAACAGATTTCAAGAACACACTTGATCGTGACATTAAACAGACTTGCAAAGTAAGCTTCGTGAGAATTTGAAATTAGTGAAAAGAAAGAAACACACGACTTTGATAATTATCGTTAGTATGACAGCATGTCTAATGTTTCGCGCTTTATTTCTAAAAGAAGACTAATTAAAAATTAATTCCATTATTTTTGCTTTTGACTAATAATGAATAATGAACTACAATTACAGAAGCAATAGCATATCGTGAGGAGACTGAAAGGATTGTACAATTGATTACAGGGATTTAAATTGTCGACTGGTTTCGTTTCGTGAGGACCGTTGGTGAGAAAAAATCTAGTTGTGTTCATGATGGCGTAATAGCATGGAGCCTGGCAAAAAGTCAAAGCAAAAATATTTTCGATTGGCACCTCGTAAAAGGAAATACGACATTTTAGGGCGAAATTTTGCCTCGCCACGCGATATATTGAATTAATGGCATGGATCAACTCAGCCACAATATTTGCATCATAGCAATCAGTGACCTATCAGTATGTATTATGCATGCATGCAAATTTAAGTTTGTCCAAGTAGAGAAGCTATTTATCAGTCTTTACAATCTGGTATTTCAGGCTCTTAGTCTGAATTAGGAAGTCTTTTGAAATTGATAAATACAATTTAACCTGATTTAATGGCAACTCAGATCAAGAGGCCAGACATTTTTAAGCAACCGGTTTTCAGATTCCAGACTCTGAATCTTTACTTTCCCCTATTCAGTGCTCCTGATCTGGAGGTTTAAAGTAGCTCGTTCACAGATTGTCATTACTAAGGATTTGATTTTTAACTGTATGTGTGTATACGTGTATCGATACCCATCTATAGACGCATGGTCAACCGATGCATCCATTTGTGATTGTAGAAATAGGTGGTTTCCCCAAAACCGTCACAAACGGTATTAAATCCATATTTAGATTTATAAAAAATATTTCATTTGCCATCACTGAGCTGATCATTTCACTCTTCGCGCATGCGAAAACTTCCTAGTAGGCTGAACTAACGAAAACGTTTCCTTGAACTGGTAAAGACGTCATGTTGCAAATGTGTCACGTCGTACCGCAGTCGCTTCGGGGATACCGTATTCTATATTTAACAGGATTTCGCCGAAGTTGCGTTTCGAAAAAAACCGCTTTCCTTTGTAATGCGACCTACACTTGCCGAATTTATTTGTAAGGAAACAAAGACCTCACCAACATTACCGAGGGAGAGTTGTAGAGTTTTTAATGTTCAAATGATATCAAATACTTTTGAACTAAAAGAAAGCAAACACATCGTATACTATTTTAACATTTTCCAATTACAGCTTTTGTATTTATAGTGTTCAGTTAAATCCGATAAGAAGGGAAAATATACGGTAAACTGTTTTATCTATAAAGAGGAATGCACATGCTATAGATGGTATTGTATTGCGATGATATATGTATATAAATACACCAGAAATGCTTTATGACAACGAATCACAAGAAGGTTAACATACAATCAGATTATTTAAATCTTGAATCTTGGCAAGTTAACATCAATAAGTATGTGCCCCTGAATGTCTCTTTCCCTTAAAGGCCCATTATATTTTATTATGATAAGATTTTCATGAAAAAGAAAGATAAAAAACATTCACATATTTTAGACACAAATGGTACATAATGTGCAAATATTTGCTGTAAAATAACAGTTAAAATTTTGGTCAAATTATGCCATATAGTATTTTGTAAGGATATCAAAATACTCATATTGTTTACATTTTGTATTAGCGAGTATTCCCGAAAACGGCCAGTAATCGGAAATAATTCAAATTGAAACACCGTCGGAGAATCAAACTTTGTTAATCTACTACGTCATCTGTATATGTACTCGCGAATCATAACGGAGACAAACGTCAAGCGTATGAATAACTTATGGAAGTTGACGAAGATATGCGGAATATGCAAATTAGGTATTGTTTGTAAACAACAGAATGATCTTAAGTAAAATATTAGTTCTTAATTTTGCAGTGTAGTAATGTTGTCGTAAACGAGTATGTACATATTACATCTTTTAACAAATCTTCTTTGCTTTTCTTAATGAAGAATATATACTGCTTTTGGGAGAATAATGGGACTTTAAGTATATATTAAGGCTTCAAAGTATTCAACATCTGCAATTAGCTGGGTTCAGTGTTATGACTTAAATACTGTCGCATCGACTTTTAACTCCAAGGCAGCATAATGTAAATAAGAGAGAGAGCTCGTATACGTTTAGGATATTATTGTAACGGGTAAAAGTAAAAAAAAATATCGTCTCGGCATTCAAGCTTTTAGTCGAAAGAAGGATTAATTAACAGTAGCTATCTTTATCTATCGGCAACTATAATGAGTAATGCAACCCGTTCTTTCAGCACTATTATGTAGCTCAAATTTCTCTCTACTCCTTTGTGGCCTCCGTATTTATACAACTTGGATATGAAACGACACATATAAAATATTACCTTTTTATTGCTTGAGTTTCTCTGTTCTGCGCTGTGGTTTTCCGATTGATATTTAGATATTTCCTGTACATTACGCCACATATAAACTATCTCACCATGTTCCTTTGTCATTCACCATAGGAGACTTGGAATAATTTGTTTTGGAATAATATGTACCGTAATTTAAGAGACTAAACGCGGTGTGGTTGAGATATACGCCACACTGTTCTCTCATTTCATCTTAACCCTTTCCCTCATAGAGGAAACCATGAACAGACCTATGCGAACAGCATAAAACCAGATCAGCCTGCGAGTAACTCGCAGGCTGATCAGGTTTTATGTTGTTCGCTGCTCCTCAGTGGTCTGGAAATGAGGATTTTGTAATTAAATTTGGTAAGGTTTGAGTTTGGCTTTCTGCAGATCAGGCTTTATGTGGTACCTATTGAGTGCGTCAAAATGAGTCTATATGAGGGAAAGGGTTAAGATTTGTTATGCGATTAATTTGTATTAAATTCCCCTAGTGTTCTATATTTACTATTGATATCAATATAGAACTATATGCTTATACTTGAGTTTTTATTTATTATTTTTAACATATATTGGCAAACACATTTTTATAACTTATTGAAAATAATCTCTATGATTCTTTGGATGGATAAGAGTTTTGATGACAAGAATTTAATGAGAGGAATTTGCTCCAGTGAAACTCCGAATCTGCAATCATGTATGGTACCGAGGATCCACGGTGTCCTGTATATGTAAATACTAGCGTGTGTTTTTTTAATTATACTAACGGGAAGTAGATAAATAGTGAAATAATTAAAAATTAAAAGAAATATTACTTTCATTAAGTTAAGAATAAGATACAATTTTTATATCTCTATTTTCATGACAGCGTACTTCAATATTTATAGTAATGTAACAATCCAGGTTACTTCCCCAGTATATCTACTGATATGTTAAATAAATCTGCAAAATGTTTTTGATTTTTAAATATGGATTTTTTGGCTCCGTTCATTTGCATGACAAAAAAATCGAAAATAAAATGGATTATTTGATGTATGATAAATCCACATATAGTTGTTAAATATCTATCAATGATCACTCACTGCTGTGGTTTCGAGTCCAAGTCCAGTGAACCGGAATTTTAGTGCAATGAAGCATTCCATTTGACCTGCGGTTGGTTGGTGGTTCTACTTAGGTTCCTCCTCCACTTATGTTTATCTTGAAGTCGCAGTTTGAAACACAGTCGTAAAGAGGATGCATTCTGAGAGAGAAATAATTGCAAGAAATTTATGTGTTAATATCATTTGATAAGGAAAAGTGCATTTTTGCACAATATTCTCAGGTTGTGACATGATAACAAATGGAAACTTCAAGTACAGCCGAAAGAACTCTCTTCCAAAATCACGATGTTTGTTCAAAATGCATTAACACACATTTAAGTTCGATAACAGTTTTGCATAGGTTGTGACACGTAAATAAAATAAAACACCCCAACAGGAAATCTTAATTGAAAAGTTCAGCGCTTTTCCTTAGATATTTTATATCAATTCCTTATTCTTCTATGTTTAGAATATGCCACGTTCATAACTAAATGTACATAGCTAACTTCATGTACAGTTATATTTCGATAACCGAGAAATGACGGATAAATTGATATGTGCAGATAACTCTGACTAGTACTACTTCATAAAACTGATTACGCATGACTGATCTCTTAAGTCAAGTTTGGATATATATTCCCATTCGCAAAATATGCATGTCTTAGTTTTATTATATCATGGTGTATTACACACATATACTTTTCCTGAGTCAAAGCTCATTGTTATCTCTTCCATTGCTTTTATATACTGTTCTAAAAATGGTAATGTATTTCTCTAGACATGCGAACCATGTTCTCTAGTCATGCGACTGTCAAATAACCTAACAGTAAACCTCTCCATCAATTGTCATTAGAAAAGAGACTGTGGTTACTTCATTACATATCCCGTGCAACAAACATATGTCAATTTCAAAGATAGACTGTCCTTAATAGTTTCTATGTATTCGTTAATCTGATATTTCCTATTGTAACGTGTACTAAACCGAGCCTAGCTTCAACAATTAAAACCAAAAGAAACAACCCTGTTTCAAACCAGTTTTAGAAACTATATACAAATATGATAAAATGAATTTTCCTCAAGCTCCCAGCTTATGATTAGAAAAATAAACTAACATTAAGTATTGAACGAAATATGTACAGACAACGCGTGAATTAATTTCAATAAAATCAAATGATCATTAAAACTTTCAAACAACACCATACAGACGAAACCAGAACTATAATGCAAATGTATCTACCTAAAACCTAAATTCCACTAAATTCAAACAACCAGCAAAGAAGAAAAAAAAATCAGAGTTACCGAAAAACCTTAAAGAAAATATACATATAATTTAATGCTCAAATTTCCAAGACTATAACATAAAACACTCTGCTTTAATCAATTAACCCTAGCACAGTATCGAACCTCACACCAATACTGTATGAAACCAACATTCCATTCAAACCTTAATTCAGCTGAAACCCTTGTTCAGCAGTCTACGACCCGGCGATGTGTGCAAGCACTAGGGGACCCAACGAGAATGGCTCATACGTCGCAAACCCGAGGCAACCCCCAGAACCAACCCGAAACGGCCAAAGTCCCAGACTTACCAAACCGTGGCTAAAAATACAGCTCCAACCCTAAATAAACGGCGACCCGGCTAACAAACAAGCCCGAAAAACAAAACAACAGGAATGGTACATACGTCGCAAACCCGTGATTTAATTCTCTGCTTATAAAACCCACCAAAGTCCCCGTATTATAAAGGGTTTATATATATATAGCCAATTATAACCGTATAGTTAACTTGACCGATCTGCACACCTTGAAGACCTGCAGCCAACTGACAGAAACAAAATATTTCGCTTCCTTTTATAGGTTTCCGTCACACGGATGACTCGGTCCTTGTCGTTTATCCCATATAAACGGAACCCTTTCATTTTATGGTGTATGTAACATTAAGAGAATAATTACAATTTATTTATGTATTTATTTATCAAAAATCAGATTATCTTTTCTCAGTATGTTTTAAACATGAAAACGTATTCAAAATAATTAAGATAATAAAAAAAAATGATTGAAAATAAAGTTAAATTAAGTAAACGAGAATGTTCTGAAACTAAACGCAATATGATTAAATCAACGAAAAGCAAAAAATCATCACACTATTAGGAACAAATCCTTTGATTATACAATGCAAACGACGTTCAAAACGTTTATGTTCAACATACATCAAAAGGAAAAAAAAACAAACACTTTCTTGCAAATGAAGTTTAATGTGGTTGCGATAGTATTTCAGTCATATAGCGACGTCCAGCTAATTCTGAAATTATATGAGGAAATCCGTTAAACCATCACAACTGTGCTTTCGTGACTGAGCAGGGTCAGTAGAAAATTTCATATAAGCAATTTTGCGTTAATTTGGTAGTTATGTTCCCTTAGGAATTTCATCCTCTTGTTGAAGGTGAGACGTTGAAAACATTTGAATGAGCGGTTATCTTAATTGAAGACAATGTTCAAAACTTTCTTTTTTGTACACGAAGTTTTATTTTAAGATAAGTTATAACGATTTTAACTCTCAAATTGAGTATTTATTATAATAAGTGTACTCTTTTGTACGGCTTATGGTATTTGAATATTTTTAAAATATCATGATAACATCAATCTAGTTTCATTTAGTTCTAATACATTTAAAACATGCAAAAGTTTACAAGATCATTTGCTCAAAAGAAATACTGGTATTAAAATGTGTGTGTGTGTGTGTGTGTGTGTGTGTGTTACATACTCGTAACATTCAATCTAAGACGAACAAGATACAACATATCCTTATACCGTATTTTAAGAAAATATTCGTTCTTTTTTGTGCACTTGGCTATTGGTTTAAATGGCAAAAATATCACCCCTCGTCCATTGGTTATAGAGTATCTCCATATGCGTACGTTGTATTGTGATTCAGTCATTTGTATATGCTTCTTATACAGTCTCATCACATATAAAGTAATGCCATCTTGCGCAGAAAATGCGGTGTTGAATATTATATACAATTAGGTACGTGTAGCAAATATTATCAATCATTTTACAATTCTTACCATTATCTCAAGAAAACCGGATATCTCTATGCTATGTTATCGATCATTAACGATGTCAAATATATCACAACCCTTTATTGTCTTTGGACCATTATTCGGTTGAAATCTGTTATAGCTAAGCGTTATATATATATATATATATATATATCAGTGAATCTCGTCGGTATTAGGTTTTAGTGGTTGCCGACTTAAAAATATCAACACTTCCAGAAATGAATGTCCCCAATATCATAGGTCAGCAATAAAACTCTGTACTTAAAAATATTATTAAATTGATTATTTGATTAGCCCGATCTTTATCATAGACTCATGCAAAGGTTTTTATGATTGCATATACATGTAGTTCATTTTCTTCTTCTATTATCTTTATTACAATTTGGGAAAAAAGCTCCGTCTTATCTAACATTACGATTAGAAATGATTCTCCCTTTTATTAGCCCGGTAATATGATATTAGTCTAATGGATACTCATATATCAAAACGCAGATGTAGATATTGCCAATACTTACTTTTTTTAGTTGTATTCATACATTATCTATTATTTCCAGGTCACGTTAAATAATAAATCAGCAGTATATCAATATCATTTTTTTTATTTCCTGTCATAGACCATTAAATGAGTTCATTCACTTGAGCTAAATGAAGTATAATTCCATAATCCTTTATTCTCAGGAGGATCACAGAATATATAGAATATATATATTTGAAGAGGTCCATTAGAGTAATGCTATCATATATATATAATGGGTTTTCATATGATGGAGCCTTCCATCTGGCTTGCTGTAGGACTTGTTATATTGGGCATATGAATGCTATGCGTTCTTCAGGCTCCTGTATTTAAGTGTATGTCGCTCTTTGGCGACTAAAATGCTATCGCATCGACGGTAAACTTTATCATAATAAAATCATAGTTATATACTTTGATATGACACCCTTCTGATATGTAATGAATGGAACTTCTGATTAATAGATCGTGCTATCGTTGTGTAAAGTTTTGGGGTTTCGTACTACATTTGTACCTAATTGTGCTATCCATATTGGTGTTTTAGATGAACAGGTCAAACAGACATCTATTTGACAGTTATAAAATTTATTTCGACACGACTAATTAATATCGAATCATTCAGACATCAAAAGAAAAAAGAATTTTAATCGATAGTAGTGAGATAATCAAGGGACAGAGAGTCCTACTGTTGCGTTAAGCATAAACTGTAACAGTGAAGGAGACAGTGTGGCTTGCAATTTTGAACCGTTTTATTTATTTCTTTCATCAATAGGATCTTGTAGCTGTTTAGGTCGAACGATATGATTTTATTTGTCATATACGTATTTGATTACCTAAGAACACATTACATACCAGAGGAAAGTGAGCTACTACTGCACTTGACTGGCTTACGTCACACAATTTCATTCATAGCATTTTCACTGATGTTTCTACCGCCTACGCAAGCAGGTGCATGTATATCTTGCCCGCTAGAGGGCATTGAATTTGGATATCCGCTATTGTCATTTTCGCAATCAGTTAAAACACTATATTTTTAAATGATAAACGGTATTAACGAATTATGTATATATATATAATAGCTATACTAAGGTGCACCACCAAAAGACAAAACCTAGAAAATGTTATCTATACAAAAAAGCAGACTGAAATGAAATAAAAAAGGATCTTATAAAACTGAATGAGAAAATAGAAAATCAAAAAAATGAAGACAAAAATGTCAAAAACTATGGAACACTTTTAAAGACTCCTTGCAAGTAACCATGGACAAAAACATACCACAAAAAGAAATACGATCTGGAAACAACATCCCCTGGATCAGGAGAAAAGAAAAGAAAATTATCAAAAAGAAACAAAGACTTTACACCAAAAAAAAACAAATAATGGACCAGCTACAGAAAATTCCAAAAAGAATGTAAGAGAGAACTAAGAAGAAAAAATATAAATACAAACATCTTAGAAGGACTAAAAGACAAAAACACAAAACCTTTCTGGAAGTATGTCAAATCTAAAAGACAAGAATCAACCGGAATAGCCCCACTCAAAAGAGGAAACAGCCTAATAACAGATAGCAAAGAAAAAGCTGAAGAACTACTCAAACAATTTAAATCTGTCTTCACAAAACCAACGAACAAAGAATTACCAGAAATGAAAAAACAAGTGAAGAAAAACATCAAACCAATAAAAATTGAACAGAAAGGACTTGAGAAGCTACTATCAAAAATAAATCCATCAAAGGCTTCTGGCCCAGATAACATTCCTAATAGAAAAAGGAACTCAAAAGAACTAGCCCCAATCCGAAAATAATCCTACAGTGCTCAATAGACACAGGAGAATTACCAAAAGACTGGAGAGATGCAAACATCTCAAGCATCTTCAAAAAAGGCAACAAACACCTGCCAGAAAACTACAGACCTGTCTCACTAACACCAGTCATATGCAAAACTCTTGAACATATTATTTGTAGACACATTCTTAACCACCTGGAAGAAAACAAAATACTGACAAACTTAAATCATGGATTTAGGTCTGGGTACTCCTGCGAAACACAACTGATCACAACTTTAAATGACTTCCTACTAGATCACGACAAAGGTCAACAAATAGATATTGCCATATTAGACTTTTCAAAAGCCTTTGATACAGTACCACATGACAAACTCCTACACAAACTTGACAGCTATGGAATTAAGGGAAGTCTTCACACTTGGTTAACAAATTTCCTAACAAATAGAACAATGAAAACAATAGTAGAAGGCGAAAAATCAAGCGAAACAACAGTAGGCTCAGGAGTACCCCAAGGCACAGTACTAGGGCCAATCCTATTCTTGTGCCACATAAATGACCTGCCAGAATGTGTAAAATCCTCCGTCAGACTATTTGCAGATGACTGCCTACTATATAGAATGATAAAATCAGAACAGGATCACATCCAATTACAACAGGACCTAAATAGCCTAGAAACATGGGCAACAAACTGGGGCATGAAATTCAACGCGAAAAAATGCTATATCATGTCAATCAACAAAAAAACCAATAGTTTTCAACTAATAACCACATAATGCAGGAAGTACAAAATAATCCCTATAAAAAAAAACAAGGTATGCAAAAAAGCAAATTCAACTTTAGGCTTTTTAAGAAGGAATCTCAGAAATGTACCACAGACCTGTAGAAAAACAGCCTACATTACACTAGTAAGATCAATAATGGAATATGGGGCTACCATCTGGAACCCCTATCAGAAAGACAACATAGACAAACTAGAAAGAATCCAAAACAGGGCAGTAAGATTCATAAAAAGAGATTATACAAGCAGAACACCAGGGACAATATCAAAAATGAAACAAGAACTTGAACTAGAAACTTTACAAGACCTAAGCCTTAAAGAATAGAATCAGCACATCGATTAACAGGAACAACAAAAGACGCCTAAGCCTCAGATTAATATTAATGTACAAGGTGGTTAAGGGGTTAGTTCCAGCACTGCCATCATCAGATTTTGTGAAATTCACCAGACCTAAAAGGACAATAAAAACAAAAAAATTTAATGGCTGCGAAACATCAAATATATTAGAAAAACGCATTTGCAAAAATTCAAAGGGTCTGGAAATACCATCATCAAACTCTAAACAATATGAAAATTCATTCTTTGTGGACACTGTGATTCACTGGAATCATCTCCCTGATAATATAGTGCATGCTGGCTCTCTTGAGGCATTCAAAAATGCCTTAAAGAGCCACCGCCAATAGTGCGGAGCTCTTCTTCCGTTGTGTAAAACCCAGTATTGGGATCTACAACGTATTTGTTTCAGATTCAGATTCAGATTCAGATACTTATTATGCAATTCCTAGCAAGTATAAGCGTAGGCCATTTAGTTGATATACAGACATACATTCAGAGCCCAGTAGGGGCATCCCCGATCATCTTTACATAAGGTATGGATTGTCATCATGGAAAAAAGAAATATTGTATACAACTTAGGTATACTAATGCAATGCATTAAAAATGTGTTATTCTTGTTCATTAGTTGTACGTTGCTGAAGCAGTAGTATCGTCATATAGCGAAGTGTAGGTAATAACGGAGTTCACAGAGGCATCCGAGTAGGTTCACCGACCTACCGAAAGCAAGAACAATTCGAGGGAACAGGCCTGGAATCGAATCCACAGCAGTGAGAGGTCATGTTACGTCAGTCAGCGACTCAAGTAACTACCATGCAAATCTTATTAATACTTATATATTAAGGTACGTATTAAATAAATTTTGCTTCCCGAATAAAACAAACACACACAGTTTTATTTTATAACGAATTTTATTAATCATGGTGGTAAAGATATATGTCAGCAACGCAATGTACTCGAGTTAAACGTAAACAGCAATGTTGGAATGCATATTCATTATTCTATGATTTTAGATTTTACCTAGCGATAAGTAAGAATGGTTGTCATCGAATCGACTTGATTCCGTAGAGAATTCACTTCTATTGCTGCAATGCCTGTGTCTTTAGACTATTAATTAGTCTTGAAGTAGCTTGAACTACGTGATTAAAGTCATGCATGGATATAAATAGACATCGCATTGCTCTCCATTCATTCGACCACTATTTTATGATAGAAATCATTTATATTGTGCGCTCATAAATATAATATGTTAACACTGCCATTGTGCTAATCCATTATGTTCATGCCTTTTAGAATACGCCATAGAAAGGGTTTATAAACACAATCTGAAAGGATTATTAAAAAAGATTTTTTAGTAGTTCTTTGAAAAACAAAAAACAAAAAAAAAAACAGACCCGGTTTTAGGATAATGTTGAGGATTAAGATACGGTACGGAAGCACTATATCTGTCTCATGTTGACGGAATCACCATACATGTATCCCTGCGGTACTGTATCGAAATATTTTAAAATAACAACAAACTAAGACAAACGATAAATCAAAACAAACAAGAAGACAATCGCATTTCCCCCCACACAATACCTCGATATTTTGATAAATTATTGGTGACTGAAAAAAATGTCTTTAAAATGGTTATTCGACAAAACAACATGTTTGAAACAAATTTTAGGAGTTCGGTTCAGCAAATGATAACAGTAATCCAACAAAAATATTGACTTTAATCAATATAACCAAATGAACGAGCTAAGAAATATGCGGGTTGTAATGTAAATAAATGCGAATCATGCCCTTTAGATATTTCAAATGATTTGAATCATAATCTCCCAGCGTTACGAACATTGGTCGTTGTGTCAACCTTTACTATCTGAACGATTATTTAATGGTTGTATCATAAGGTTTTCATATAAGATAAGGAATATATTTTGGCAATAAAAAAAACTTAAATTTAATTAATAGTTAGCAGATAAAAAAAGTTTTAGAGTTCATACATGATGGTGACGTTTTAAAGACTTGCAAAGTAAGCATCGTTAGAATTTGAAATTAGAGAAAAAGAAATAAACACATGGATTATAATTATGTACATTATTGCTGTACGGACTATTTTAAGTTATTATTTTTGATTAAGTTTGCCTTTTGCCTGAGTACAATATCGGATAAAAACATAAGAAAAAGTGTATAAGGCTAAAAGTTTATTTTCGTGAGGTGACGAAATGAGTTCCAAGCCACATTGATATTTGGAATTTTATATGAAGTTCTTAAGTATAAAACAGACAATTTAATATTTGAAATATTTGCATCAAATTTGTGCAAATGTTTTGGTCCCAGCTTTTTTAACCAGATTCTCCTCCTCACGCATTTAAGGCAGTGGAACCCTAGTTCATGCATTATCAAATTATGTTTTGTTTGGAATGTTTTTATTCTTTACATTTAAATTGATGTTTTTAAACTTTGCATGATTATAGATAATCACACTAGAAACAAATTAATGATATAAAAATGGTGGTCTACATGGTACTTTTTGTGTTATAAGCCCCTGAAAGTGAGTTTTTAACTTTTTTTCTGTCATTTTCAAGGGGAGATAACTCATTATTATGGGCTAGGGATGTCTATTTTAATTTCAACTATATGATGATACTATTTTTCTGTTGTCACTGTGAAAAAGTTGTAGAAATTCTATGCAACAGATTTTATAAATTAAATATAGTCGCAAACGGGAATATATACAAATATTCTTAACATTTTTTTTTCAAGAAAACCGCAATATGTCTATTTGCTGAAACATTGTGAGAAATCAATCGAATGGAATTGTTTTAAATTTTACATGATGACTAGAAGTAAAACAACAGACAAAAATGTGAAATAAAATATGGTATCGATTGGTTTGATTTTGAGTTATCTTCCCTTGGAAATGAAAGAAAAGAGCATAACATTCGCATTCTGGGGCAGATAACTAAAAAAGTAGCGTTTAGACCCCATTTTTTATTCCATAAATTTGTTTTCAGTTTGATTCTCTATAATCATGCAAAGTTTAAAAAATATTAAGGGCGTATTTCACAACAGATTAACAAAGAAGGAAAATCTTTCTTTCTTCTTTTATTGTAATGGCTAGCAATCATTTTCTTATTACAATGGCCATACATTAGACTTTACGGTCAAAACTAGCGAACAGAGTTTTTTTTAAATTTGAAATGATTTATGGGATAAAAATGGGGTCTCCGCGATACTTTTACAGTTATCTGCCCCTGAATGCGAATGGTATGCTCTTTTTTGTCATTTCAAAGGGCAGACAGGGCACTTCTAGTCATTATGCAAAGTTTAAAACAAATTCATTCAATTGATTTCTCAGAATGATTCAGCAAATGTTTTCCGAATAGTATTATACAAAATTTATTTGACCGAGCACGTACATTATTAGTACAACAAAATCACTGTTACACATATCCGCTTTTTACAAAATTCATTACACATACTTGACTGTGTTTTTTAAGTTATGGTCGATTTCCACACCTTTGTTGTTTTTTTTTAATTTTTGTAATGAGCTTTACAAAATACTTCTCAATTATCGCGATGGTGCACGTTTAAGGCTTTCCTAAAATGACATCACCGGAAGTAATTCGAAAAAGTTTTTTGTTGTTGTTGTTGTTGTTTTTTTTTTTTTGTTTTTTTGTTTTTTTCGTTTTTTTTTATTTATTTAGAAGAGAATCGATATTTTTACATTTAAATAGACGGGAATAAATCAAAATTGTTACATTTTATTAACGATAATATAGATAAACGTGCCACAAATGTAACTTATTCATAAAAATATGTATTCCGAATCAGGCGAAAATCTCGAACGTTCGGCGATCGTTGCCGACGTTTGTAATAATTTTTCAAATCAGTTAGGGTTCCTTTGCCTTAAGTCTGGTGCGTTTGACTTTAAAGTAAATATTCAGTGAACAACAACCATATTCAGCACCCAGTCACATCGTTACAACCAGTGTCCGATTCTAAGCAAAAGCATGTTATTTTAAATGTTTACATCCATTAAGCAGTCACTAATGTTTAGCGGTAAGATGTCTCTAGATAACTTGACTACTCGAGTAGGCAAAGTTGACTGTATACAAAATGGGCGAGGTTTCCATTCGCAAATGTTCATTTATTTAGTCTTTTTTAATTTTAACACCATTAAGAACTTATGGACTAATAAAAAATTCATGAAAAATATATTCATGTGCTCTGTTTTCTTTCAAATATTTCTATAAGCAATTTTATGGTTGGGCTTAAAATTTTCCATATAACTATCCGTACTTTCGAAATATTAGAAAATGCATATGTCATTTTGCAACACGCAAAATTCTGATGCAAAACATATTCCAGAAAGAAATAGTAGAAAGACTAGTGCACACATTTTTGATGTTGTTTTGTTGTTGTTGTTTGCATCTGGGGATACCGAAAATAACAAATATTTTACCTTTCTTGGTCCCAATGTCGTGACAGAATTTCAGTCTTATAACAATGTTCAGCTAATTACAGGTGGACGCAAACTGCAGAGTCACACGGGTAGAAGCTATAGACATCCATACAATATGATGTAATGTCCATAAAAAGTAGCAAGCATTAACATATGTAATCTTTTAATTCATTTCTAATATATATATATATATATATATATATATATATACTCAACAAAAATGGAAACCTGACAGTGTATGGTTTTTATTCATTGTTTAAGAAAATAGACAATACAGCATGACAACAACTTTTGGGCATGTTAAAATGATCCATTCCCAACCCAGATATGCATTTTGGTTTTATTGGTCATGATTTAAGTTGGTTAAATAACGTAATTTCACTGATAGGGCTCAAAATTGAATTTATCAGTTTGAATGTAATGGCATTGGCATTTTTTTCTGGTGAATTTTAACCCTTTAGATCACAATCTAATAATGTACAAGTGTTCTGGTATTGAAATCAATATCGGACGTGAGCACCTCTAGCTCTAATGAGTGTATCCACGCGTCGTCGCATCGAATTGACGTAACGTTGGTTTCTGCCAAGCTCGTCCCCGATATGCTCTATTGGATTCATATCCGGAGTCATTGCTGGCCATTGCATGACGTTAACGTTTACTGCTGCTAAGTGAGCGCGTGGAATTCTTGCTGTGTGGGGACGGGCATTATTCTGCTGGAAAACAGCTGGAGCATTTCTTCTCAAAAACGGAATAGCTTCTGCATTTAAAATATTGTTAATGTACCCTTGGGCATTTAAGTTGCCTCGCAGAACTATAAGTCGGGTTTTCTGCCCCCCCCCCCCCCCCATTATCCCACCCCATACCATTACGCCCCCACCCCCAAAACGATCATGTTCTCTGACACAGACGGGCGCGAACCGTTCACCATGCCGGCGATAGACTCGTGTGCGGCCGTCGGCATTACTCAGATTGAATCGCGATTCATCCGAAAACAGGACAGTGTTCCAGTCACGTCGACGCCAGTGACGGTGGGCACGTGCCCATGACATACGGGCCTGACGATGGTGTAATGTCAGTATACCACCGGTATATGGGCGTCGGGCTCTAATTGGGCCTCTTTTTGTGCTTAACCTATTGCGAATGGTTTGAGCACTTAAACAAAGGTGCCGTCAACGTCGCGGGTCTGAAGCGGTTACGTAAGTGCATTAAGATAATGGCACGATCATCCCTTCGGGTACTTGTCCTTGGTCTACCTGACCTGGGATGATCGGACACACCACCTGTTTGCATAAAACGTTTAACAAGCTCATGAATTGTGTTGCGACTGCAGTTAAAGGTTCTGCTAACGTTGACAACGGATGCACCGCCCTGGAGCATTCCAATGGCCCTATTTCTCCCGGCTTCTGACAACCGTGGCATTGTAAAAATCTGTCAACTTTAGATGTGAATTTCACTGTGTGATCACTGATGACATGTATAGTGCTTTGTAACACTGTCTACCGGTTTTCGTTCCGCGTGCACGAGCCCCACGTGCAAAAACGGAAATTGAACGCCTAGCTGCATTTGACTGATACCATGACGACGAAACGATGCACGTGTAAAGTGTGTCGATAGAACATGTTTGTGCAATATACACAATTTGGATAAATTCGCAGATGTGCAAAATATTTAAAAACTAAAAGTGTCAGGTTTCTTTTCTTGTTGAGTGTATATGCACGGAAAGTATGCTGAGCTTGTAGCTTTTGATTAGATCTGAAAAAAGGCGATAATTTATTAATACATACACTAAACGGAAAAAAAACGCAGTGTTAACATTTGTGTCTATGTCTACAACTTTTGTCGATATATCAATTTCGTCAAGGTGTATAATATGAAATTCCCAAACATTGATTAGGTACATGTACCTTTGTGGCATAGAAGTTTACAACTACTATCACATCCTCATCTCTGTGGGGTTTTCCATGAAAGCATTCTAGCAGGTTTGACGTAGATCGGTGGCTCTACCTGGGGGCATCTGTACACATACAGCCGGGGTCATTCTCCATCTAGGATTAAAAGGGCGTCGCAATATAACTGAAGCACTGTCGCTTTTATGGTTAACTTTATTATAATTATAATAAAGAGAACTAATCAGAGATGAAAAGTTAATTCTTAGTACAAGATAGTGTGTCTTAAAATAGCATAGGTATGTATAATATATTGCATAATCCATTCAAAACTCATAACATATTCGAGATATTACTTTTTAATCATATAATGGAATCAGTTATAGATTCCTAACGGTTTCATAATTCTTTGGAACCCAGGTGATACTTTTAAATATTATTTCAGGTGGCAATCGACTAAACGTATCAATGTTCTCTTTTTTATTTCATAAGTGTTGTTTTGCAGGTGGGCTACCGCATGGTGTTTTAGATTCCAGAGTTTCTCATCTGCAAACTATTCCTAAAGGAACTCATTAGCAACATTAATTTTATTTTTTTTCCAACAACGAAGAAAAAACTGAACAGCCCTACCAAAACAATTAATATCTTAAACTTCATTCTGATAACTTTTTGTGCTGCTTTCTTAGTACTTTATACGTCTACTTTTTAAAACAAGAGAAAAATGTCAGTTTTTACTACCTTATGAAACAAGCTCAGACAAATTTGGTTATCAGATTAATGTGTATTTCAAATTCTATCGAAAGTGCAATCTACAAACTGTTGTTGTACAAGAGATTCCTTTGTACTTTTAGGTAAAGTGAAGTTAGCTTTTTTGGTCGATTTTTATTAATAGCGTCGTAGCACTTTCGTGGATTTAATGCATTTATAAACCAATCCACAAATAATCGGTTTAACGACTGGCCGATAATACTTCAGTCTTTTATATATATATTTGTTTGTGTGTGTGCATTTTTGTTTTAACGTCCTAATAACCGTATTTCTTTCATTTGGACATTTCTGTATGCTGCATTGCTTGGTTTAACGACCCTGCGACAGTATTTAAAGACGATCGCGACAGATTCAATTATCACGCACGAGTAAACTTTACACTATCACCGATTATGTAAATTTAAGTTTCCGTATTAAAAAACCAGTTTTGTGATGGAAAATCAAGTTCGAGAGAGGTTTGCGTGTTATTATTCAATTAAAAGGTTTTTCGTACTGTTACCAATCGTAAATATGAATCTGTGTTAGGATATATATTGCCGTAATTTCCTATTCTGTTCTTAACATATTTATCACAACGTCTTTTGTAACGTACATAAAAGAAAAATGTTTAACACGATTAGGAGGAAAGGATTCTGCAGCGCATACGCATTATTCCTCAGTGAAATGTACACGGGATTTTGGTGGCAGGTCTACGTGCCTTAAATATTTATATCAATATAGTATATATATATATATTACTATGTTAATTTTTCCCCCTAGTAAAATCTTCATCCACAGATTAATAATTTTTCTTAAAGAATAAGCCTGCTGACCAATTTTTTTTAGTATTGTATTTCATAGTTAAGAACCTAAATAGTATTTATTGAAAAATAAAGAAAAATCTGGGTGTTTGAACATAAGACAAAATAAAAACAAATACTGTTGGTTTTAACTTACAAATTTATAATTGACAACACTTAATTCCGATACTTCTAATTAATATCCAAACCCGCCATTCAATATCAATGATTAGACACGACTAACTCAAAAATGATAAAATGCCCTTACGAATCAATGTGAATTTATATCAAATGTAGTTTAATGTATTATTATAGTACCATCCAAACGACAGTATTTTAATCATTCGTCAACCCCGTCAACATTTGACAGATATAGTGTTGCCTCAGTGTGATATAACGTGGCTGATACTTCGCATCGTTTCATATAATCCTGACACCTGGTTGACAAATCTTCTTTAATATGGAAAACGTAAAATAGATTTATAAACGAGTGTGAGCTATTATTCACCTTTTAATCTTTCTTGGCTGAGTTTTATACACTTTCTGCAACAAATTCTACAATAACTCATTTTTTAGTTAAAAATTTTTTATAATTTATACGGAGTCCATTAATGTTCATGCATGAAATTGACTGCAGACCGATAGAATGAATAAATCACATATTTCAAATTATTTATCGAATAATCGAAGATTAACAGTATCGGGAATAATATAAAGATGCATCAACGGAATCCAGTCTAAGAAATTAAAATTGAATGTTTTAATGTACACTTTGGCTCGAAATCCATCAACCATACCAGTCAAATTCTTTTATTAGATAAAGGCACATTTCAAAAGTTCTGTTTTACTATAAATGCATGTACATGATTATTGCCCTAATAATAATTAATATTCGACAAGGGATGAAATATTTCGCCAATTGTTTTAGATAAACAGGAAAAGTGAAATTTGATGAAAGTTCTTGTCTATTCGTTTCATAAGAGCCAGGAAATGCAGATTACAGGCGAAAATCTGATTGTTGTCGTCCATTCAAATGATAATATAACAGTTCTGCAGTTAAATCCATAATCAAGAAATAGTTCAAGTAACAGGTTCTTGATTGCCTTTATTTTTTGTGGATAAAGACGCTGTCCTAGAAATTTAGACTCATTTCGCTATGGGTCCGAGTCCCGAGTTTTTATTCCGATCGTTCTTTTCAACTGCATTTCTGTTGGTCAGTGGTCCCACTCGAATGCCTTGTGTACATAGTAATTAGTCGCACATAGTCGTATGTCCATGATACTTTTTCAGGAACGATAAGAACGATACACGAAAAACAGAATATATAAAATTTAGCACATTGCATTTGCATATCTAATGAGAAATTAATGAGAAAAATTTTCTCTATGGAAATCAACAAGAGCGTTTTAGAAGGTTGGCGTTGCATTCCTCTTTGTTGAAACTGTTAAATACGGCTCTCACATGAAATATCTCAAATTCATTTAGCTAGGTAGGAACTAATTAAAACTTAATTAATAGTTTTCATTTTGCAAATAATATTGCTTAATACATAGTCAGTGAATAGTGTATACAAATTATATCAGAAACCTATTATGCATTAAATGATTATGACCTTTGATCACCTATTGAAACGTCCATTTTGTACTCAAAATGCAATTTCGTTTCTGATTACGTTTTTCAAACTTTGCACGAAAACGTGATAGTTATTGACAAAAGATCATCACAATTTAGCACTGATGTGTTATAATGAAATTTAAGAAGACATGTGACAAGTGGTTAGAGATGTCAATGATGTCTGCGGTTCGAGAGTCACGACATAACAATGTTCCACAAAATCACCTTTTCTTCGCGTTCAGCATATTGTAGTTCTTCCTTGACTGATTGGCCCGGTGTTAGGCTATTGTTTTTGGGTCAATTGTATCCGGAGTCGCATCGCAGAAAGGCAGGACAACATCTATCCCGATTACACACAATCTGCGAATGACTGACATTTTGTCTGTGGGATGTTAAACCAATGCAATCGAGAAAAAAATACGCTTGCTTTGCACATAACAAGACATGGAAATAACATGTTGCCATAATATCTCGATGAAATTGATGAATGATAAAAACAAATTAACACATTGGGTTTGTCAAATAATATGGTGGCAATGAAAACTGTAGGAGAGTTGAACAAATTGGGAAATTTAGCGAGCAAAATATGTTAAATTTTATCATTAAAGCAATACTAACTAGCTAGCTGGTTCGAATGTTAAATACATGCAAATCAAGAACGATGAGATTTTCTAAATGCTTTGATCACGAAATCCCTGCAATGCGATACAGTTGATGGTGTTAACATGCACCATCTCTATGTTTGTTTCAATTTTAGGCTGATATTTTGCAATTTGTGTGTAGATGTAGTGAATATCAGCTTTCCAGTTTATCATGTTATACAGACTTGCTAAGTGAGTGTCGTGAGAACTTGATATAAGAAGAAGAAATACACATGGATATGCATATCATTACTGAATTCACAGACCGCATAAAGGTTCGTGAATTTCTTTTTTAAATTAATGCTATGATTCTGTTGGTATTTTGTCTTTAAATAAGTAAATTCTCAGATGTTAAACCCTTAATTACAGAAGCTTTAAAACGCTAAAGATAGAATTGCTTGAATAAATAAAACGGTTTCCCTGATACATAGATTATATGTCAGGGCGGCTTAAAGTTAAAACCTAGTTGGCGTGTTTCGTGTTGGTGGATCGCGGGTGACAACAATGTTGAATCGAAATATATGTTTATCCTCGTCTGGCCTTCCGGCAACTGAAATTTCACAAATTGTTATTTGCCTTATACCACCAACTGTTTCCTTTCTTTCAGATTCAAGCACAAACTCGTTCATTTTTAAGATCTCTTTCGCAGTCCCTTGTCCTAGGCCGTCATTTTATTTATTTTTTTAATTACTACTCTTTTCGGACTAATTTGACTGTATACTTAGTGTCTTTTTCTGTTTTTATTTCAACAAGCAAATGTATGTTTAATGTGTGTTTTCTTGGAAGATATACGGCTATCAACATAGAAACGTATTTGTAATGGCCTGAGAAACTTAGATATTTAACTAAAATCCACTCATTATCATTAGGATATAGGCCCTGGTGTTTCTTTGGAAGTATAATGACATTTTTCTGGTCTGAAGTATATCACATTTTCTCACAATTATGTGGAATTATAGCGACATTCTAAAGCTGTATACACATTTGCAAAATAAAATGTCATTCAGATGTCGTTATTTTCTGTTATAACTATATTATGTTTTAAACGCTCTGTGAAGTTATGAAGAGATTCTTTTGGCAGACTTCTATTTTGCTTTGTGAAAATAGCTATGACAGTGTCCCTTTTAGGTCAATTCATATAACTTAAGAATTAAAATCCATAAACAATTAGTGTTCGAAATATTGCTCTGTAAAGTCAAAGCCTTCTTGCCATTAAGTATAATCACACAAAAAAAGACATCAAATGTTTTCTTATCGCTTTCCTGAATTGCGTCATAGCACTCTTTGCATTGAATAACTCAATGTACAGATCTTCGATTTCACGTTTCACCGAAGCAATTTCAGTCATGTCTTCAAGAGACAAAGATCATGCTGCCTCATTATGTGGTCATGCTGTATTTGTACCCATACAAGCCTCAGTATTCGGATATTTCATTGATCCATTTTTTACAAAAATAAAACACTGCTATAATAGTTTCCTTTTATATTTTTGGCCGTAAGACGTAAATTTTCCAGCGAAAGATTATTCAATATTTTAAGGAAAAATGATTTAAGGAATGATTCGTTCTCTCACGTTTAATTACCTTTCGATGTTTATGTCAAGAACTAGCAAATCAGGTAATCTTTGTGATAGTGTAAATATTACCCTCTTGCCAGTTGTTAAATAAATGGAGTATAACCATGGTAGTTCAGTCGCTGTTAAAAGCATCTTATAAAATCCGAAATCTTATTAAGTAAGATATGAGATTGCAAAGTGGTTTACTTGAAAACGTAATATAAACGAAAATTCTTGCTGCCAAAGCAGACCATTTTGCTATGCTCTCCTTCTTTTATAACCCTTTCTTTGTTAATCTGCCATTTTCCTACATTTTCTATAGGTTTCCAAGACTTATCCTTTATATCTAAGAGCTAAAATGATTATATGTTCTTCTAGATAATTAAAATTAAAGTCAGTTGAAGGTTTTGGTGTTATTTAACATCTGAAAAATATGGTTTTAAAATTCATTTTAATTCATGTTTTAATTATTTCTTTTTGTTTTTTGGCATTGCTTTTTATAATAAACAAGCAACAGTGAAATTCCAGTGTATTTCTCTTTGACCCAGCAACAAAACTAAGACTTGCCAAAGCTTTCCATTTTCTCAAATCGTTAAATCAGTTTACCCAACTTTTCAGAGGTTTCGTCAGCTTGTTTTCTTAAGAAAATGAAGAAAATATCAATATTAATCGCATTTATATAGTGTATTCGATTAGTTTAAACATATTCTATTCAAGATAATAAGCACACGTTTGTTTGTTTCTTCATTGGGTTGAACGTTCCACAAACATTATTTCAGTCTTTTGGAGACGATGTCTACTTGAGACATATAGTGCTGCCACACTGTAATATCACGCCGTAAACATGTCGCATGATACCACACCAAGTCACATTATCCAGTACCATTTTTACGACTTTGGTATATTGAACTATATATTGACTTTGGGGATCGAAACAACGACTTACCGATTCCGGGGCGGATGCTCTAAACACTCGGCCAAAATACAATCAAATAAGGATAAAAACGAACGATAAAACCTTATTGTGTTCTTCTTTATAAACATTATTAATGTAGTTCACATATCTCATATTATAAATGGTTTTAAAAAAATAAATGATGTTAGGTAACCATCCAATTACTTTTATAAAAAAAAATAAACACAATGAAATATTGATAGATTTTTTTGAAGAAAAAAAAAAGAATAAGTCAAATCAAAATAGAGATTCAGGAGATATGAAATTCGCAGAACTGGTGATGTAAAACACACTCGTAGTTACCGTTTAAATTGTCTTACTGTAGTATTGTTATCGGACGCACTTTTCTGTAGATAAATGATTCAATATATCAAAAACCTATACAGTTTTTAGCTTCCAAAAAGCCTGGAACCTACTTTTTAAACCACTAATATTCGTGCAGACAATGTTTGGATTTTTGAAATGGTCTATGCATGAATATTAAACGTTATATTTCCAAAAAACAAATGATAAATAAGAAAATCTCATTTTTTTTTCAGAACATTATTTCTCAAATTGACTTGACTATTTGAGTTTACCGTCGCTTCGACAGTATTTCAGTCATATAGCGACGTCCAGCTAATTACAGGTGGAGGAAGACCCCTACTTTTGGACGCATCCGGGTAGAACCACCGACCTACCGCAAGCCAGCTGGAAGGCTTCCTCACATGAAAATCTGAATGGCCCTACCGGGATTAGAACCCACGCGGTGAGGGGCTGAGTGAGTGTTAAAGTCAGCGACTTTACCCTCTCGGCCACGGATGCTCCATTTCACAAATTAATGTAACCACGAAATAGATTGAATTTAAATATGCTCAGCGAAATGTGATGGCAACGAATTTTAATTATTCTTACAGTATTAGTTTCTTTTATGTTTACTGAAAAAGCATTGGTGAAAAATATGTGTAGTTTACATTCCCGTACTTTCGAGATTTATCAATAATTACAACTGTGTTAAATGGTGTATTTTTCCCTGTTTCTAATTAACTAGAAAGAGTCTCGCGAAATAGCAGGACTGATTTTTTACTGTTAGGATTCATCTGATCAGATGTGTGAGTTATATCATTTCCCAGGGACCATGGGTTTCACAGAAATAAATTGGCCTCGATGGCGCTTAGCTCTGAACCCGGTGGTTGCTGGTTCGATCCACACTGGGAACGGGCACTGTCTCCGTGATGAATGACTTACAATTTCTTTCTGATGGTCATTTGTCGTTCACCGCTGTACTTAGTTAACTACAAAGATGAATGCTAATGTTACAGTTCTGTAGGAATCTCGAGGAAATGTTGTTTGGTGAACTGGCCATTTATTTGCCTTTAGTGGCATATACACGCCCTACAAACACCCGCTCCACCTTCTTAAAGCGTAAAACGAGCGGTAGTGAATGTTGGGAAAGAACAGTTATACTGTAGTGCTAAAATCTGCACAGCAAGGTAGGTGTTGTCAATATTTTCAATTTAAACTTTAAAAATTACGATCTATATTAAACTTCGGGGAATGTCACCGAACGAAGAAATGTTTTAGCTGCTTGAATATCATAATATTATTGCGCAGCATCCTATTTTGAAAGCGCTAGAGTTTTTACAAATTTGCCGGCGAGACAACTTTGACGATCTTGTGAACATTTTCGTCAATTATCTTAGCTATATAAGCTATATATATATTTCCCAGATTGATGGAAAGGGCAGCAGATATAACTCAATCTACCTTCGGTTAATACTTAGTGGTAGTTTGATCGGGATTTTAGCTAAAATAAATGACGAAAATGTTCACAGGATAACGCTTTCAAAATAGGAAGCTGCGCAATAATATAATGGTATTCAAGCAGCTAAAACATTTCTTCGTTCGAGGACATTCCCCGAATTTTAATATAGATCGTAATTTTAAAGTATAAATTGAAAATATTGACAACACCTACCTTGCTGTGCAGATTTAGGAATTACAGTATAACTGCTCTTTCCCGGAAGTCAATACCGCTCGTTTTCGCTGTTCTCTATTAGAAGGTGGAGCGGGTGTTTGTAGGGCGTGATTTAATGGCATTAAAATAAAATAATTTCAAACCAAGTTTGAGAAAAAAAGGAAAAAGATTAAATTTAAAAGGACTCATTGCTGCCACATGCTGAAAGGTGTGAGTTTTTAATTTCAAAGGGAAAGGATAATAACTGCAGCTTTGGAATATAATGAAGAATGGACTGATTAATGAAAAATTTCAATTGCTGTGAAAAATTAAAAAAAAAAGTGTTTAATTGCAAAGCAGAATTTAAAATAAAATCTACAGGAATGACAAACGAATTGAAAAAAGAACATTAAAGATTACAAATCTAAGACATATGATACAGCGCTAAAAAAATGCACAGGTATAATCCGTTACCCGTAATCAACATTGAATCGGGTACGAATGACGCCAAGAGCCCAACTTAACCCTTTCCCTCATAGAGGACACCATGAAAAGACCTATGCGAACAGCATAAAACCAGATCAGCCTGCGAGTATATAGTAAATCGCAGGCTGATCAGGTTTTATACTGTTCGCTGCTCCTCAGTGGTCTGGATATGAGGACTTTATAATTGAATTTGGTAAGGTTTAACTGTGGTTTTCTGAAGATCAGGCTTTATGTGATACATATTGAGTGCGTCAAAATGAGTCTATATGAGGGAAAGGGTTAATGCTGCACACAGTGATAAAGTTGTTTTAGCCTAGGGCCATATATCATACCTTTCACGTGAACCTCATGACGCATGTACACGTGAACGTTGTGCACGCCAGACTAGCGTTCGTATAAACGCCACACAACATAAACTCGAAAGAAAAATTGGATAACTCCCATATTAAATACATGTAATAGGGTATGTGAAGTTTGGGGACACATAACTGATTTAGTTACTTAATGTGGCAGCGAGGAAGGTTAAACGTATTTTTGAACAATACGAAGAACCCATCATACGGTGTTCCCGAGAAATGTTACTATTTTTAGATTTATCCAATTTCGATGGATTCAACATAATTTTCCGCAAACTGTACACTTTTAATTATTTTTAAACACAAATAAAACAATTACTAAATGTTTACTGAATAACCGCGATACTCTGTAAACATAGAGTTGTTTCGAAACGGCGTTAAATCAGCTCGCACTTTTAGACAAGTAATATAGATTTGTTCTCCCTGATGAAATTAAATTGTATACGAAGATTTATAATTCAGACTGTCACTAACACATAAATCATTAACTGTTATGTAAAAGAAAAAAAAAACATTTTAAAAACTGTCTGAAATGTGTTTGTGTGTGTGTGTGTGTTTTTTTTTTGTTTTGTTTTTTTGTTGTTTTTTTTTGTTGAAGATAAATCACGCCGAACCTTTACCTTTTTTTTTAGAAAACAATAGCAGTAAATACAAATATTGCAGTTCTATTACATTTTCGTTTTTGGAATTCATCTACACCCAAAAAAACAACAACAACAACAACAAAAAAACATATTGTTCATAATGGTTTTGCAAGTAGCATCGTTTAAAATAAATCAGTATTTTCCTGGCAGCCGAATGATGAATAGAGTGACCACCAAAATGAAATAGGTTCGATCCCCAACTGCAACATGTCATGGTCGTTAAAATGTCAGAAGTATGTGTCCCTTCCTTTGTGCTCAGTATACAAGGGATGTTCTTGAAATGTTTTGTCCGTTAACAGGCAATGTGATTGTAAGCGGCATGATGCGAGTTATCGCATCAAGGAGAAACAATATCTATCACGGACGTAGACGGTTTCCAAACAAACTAAGTACTCCCGGTGAGACATAAGTATCAAACAAGCAAACTTGATACCTTTTCCATCTTTTTATTGAATAGGTTTCACATATCTTTATAACATTAAATGAGTTCTTCAATTCGTACGTGTTTATCTTTCTCGTCTTACATCTTCATATTAAAAATATCGTATTGCAAATATTTTGGTCAATGTTGGTTTATATATACATATTCCATCTTTGCGCATGCGCTCACTTCACTGGCTGAAATTTTGAAAAACATTTACGACACATGATTAGGGGTTATCGTAAAAAAAAAAAAAAACATTCTATATATAATCGAATTCCTCGACGCAATATAGCGTTTTCTCGTGATCTTTCCTGCTTGTATTACTAAGCTCACACTTAGACAATTCCTAAATAAGTCGGAACATTATAGTATTGATAATGACACTGTGAGACAAAAAGTGTATGTAGTTACCGCACATATATGTATAATTTACAGTAGAACATATTTCTACCATGTACTAACGTCTGTATGAAAAGGGCACAATGTCTATTAATGTAAACGTATTGATTTGATGAATCACTTATTTCAACTATCTTTAGAATTGTTGATACACAAATGTACATTTATAATATCGAGAATAGTTATACCATTTGGAATTCTCTACGTCATCCAGCCAGGAAGCATTTTAAGTAGACTCTGGCTAAAAATTAATCAACTACTTTTAAGTTATATTTAAATTCTAAAATAAGAAGGAAGCACATTCCACCATTCAAGTTTACGATAAAGTCAGGTACATGATAACGGTCCCGGTGGCCGAGTGGTTAAAGCGTCCGCCCCGGAATCGGGAGGTCGTGGGGTCGGTCTTCCGCGACATACCAAAGTCGTAAAAATTGGCACTGGCATAGTATCCTTGCTTGGCGCTCAGCAATGTAATGGTAGTTCCAGGACTGGTTGATCCGGTGTCAGGATGATGTGACTTGGTGTGGTATCATGACACATGTCTGCGGCGTGAAACTGCAGTGTAGCAACACTATATTCCGACAAGTAAATTCGTCTCAAAATGACTGAAATACTTTCGGTGGAATGTTCAGCACCCCACCCCAACCTTAATTTTTTTTTTTTAATAAAATAAATAAACAAGTTCATGACACAGACAGACATTGATATTCTAAAAATAACTTATGAAATTAATTATTAGTTTCTTTTCTTTTTTGTTAGAGAAGCAAAATTGATTAATTCATATCAAGCGCTTAGTAGTTTTGATGGAAAAGAGCCTGGTTATATAATCTAGAGAATGCGGGAATTAAAATGTGTTACTGTTTACATCTGAATGGTGGCATATCATTCATATAATTTATTGCATGAACTGCAGGTCGCCGAATGACCTCAAATGATACTTTATTGATACATGTACACCATGGCCTACGTCGCTGACTTACAGTCACTCACAGTTATAGGTTCGAGCTCCGTTCTTGTCATTTGTATTTGTGTTGAAGCTATCCAGATAGCTTGTGGTAGGGCGGTGTTTCTGTCTAGGTGCTTTTGTGAACTCAGTAACTAGTTAAAATGCTGCTACTAGTAAGGCCAACACATTTCCTCAACAAGATATTGGAATCACGTTTATATCATACCTGATATGCCATAAAACTTCTCACTATGGAAACCATCTGCTGATTCTTTTCCTGGAGGGAATTATCGACATCTTTTAATTGACATATGTCAAGTTTAGTCATGCTTTAGATGGCGTTTAAACATACTTTCTCGCATTTTATAATAATCCTAGTTATCACTGCAACAAAATGACCAAGGGCGGATAACTCTCTAAGGTAGAATAAATACCAAACAACTTTTAAAATTATATTTAATATAAAAATATAAACAACGAGAATATTAGAAAAAGAATTAAAGAATATGAAGAAAAAAAACTGCCGGCTAACTGTCTCTTTATCTGTTGGTACAATAATAAAATAATAACTGCACTGAATGTTCTGTTTTCACTTACGTGTGTGAAGTTAGCACGTAGATCGTAGATCGTAAATCAACACTATAACTAATTTTCTTTGTCGACCTGGGTCGTAGATCGTAGCTCAACCATTAAAATAAACCAATATAAATGGTTGAGCTGGGTCGTAGATCGTAGCTCAACCATTGAAATAAACCAATATAAATGGTTGACTTGGATCGTAGCTCGACCATTGAAAATGTTCATGGAATGGTTGAGCTGGGTCGTAGATCGTAGCTCAACCATTGAAATAAACCAAAATAAATGGTTGAGCTGGATCGTAGATCATAGCTCGACCACTGAAAATTTTCATGGAAC
>CM037780.1:37098478-37145978 GCA_021229015.1 Solen grandis | reverse complement strand
ATAATTCACAGCAGGAATGATCGGCAGGTACCATTATATTAATTCTAATGCTGTTTCCAGTATTGTAACCAATACTGGCAGAGTGGCAACCGTAGTGAAGTCCCAACTCATCCAGCGTTATTTCCCCTGATGCATGCTTTATTGTGTCACCTGCTTTTAGCAGAGGTGACACAGGGATTACTTTCCCGTCATCCGTCGGTCCATCATACTTTTTCTGTGATGCTTCAGCAGGTGACACGTGTTCCAGAGAACACTCTTGTTACAATCAGGGAAGTTAATCATTGCAGAAGCTTTTGAATGAACACAGTCCAAACAATAGGAAGATGGCATTTGGCTTGGTTAAAGTAAAATGGAAATTAGACTAATTTCTAAGTAACAACAAAGTACATTACGTACGAGAATTTCAAGTATGAAAACTGGCACAAACCCTTAGAATTGTGTTCATACAGGGAAAACATTCGGCAGCTTATACGGTATCTGTAATGAGACTACCCTCAACTTCTCTGTATAAATCTATATACATACATATATACATACATTTCTACTAGTTTGTGCTGATTCAGCTATAGATCTCAGAAGGGTTCAGAGTTTGGTAATGGAGTACAAGTAAGAAAACTGAAGTCTCTCTTTTTTTAAGCCCCTTGGGTCAAGGATTAAAAAAAGGGAGAATCTGAAGGGGTAGGGGAAGCCCCTCTTAATCTGTGCATGTACTTGTAACATTAAAGTACATACTGTGTCATCAATTTCGCTGACAGCTTTATCCACAAATACTAATTCCCTTAAAAATTGTCCATTATAAAGACCTCAAGTGTCTTGAAATAAATGATTTTACAGTAGTAGCATGAGGGTACCTGTTAGGAACTGTGAGTTGATGGTTGCTTTAATGATTTTCATGCATTTTTTAACATTTTCAAATAAATACTGCATGTTTTACTTGACAAGTCAAATGCTGTCCTACTATGCCTTTAACTTGACTGCACTAAGATGTCTATGAAAGTTGTAACAACCAATATACAGTTCATTCAGCTGTCATTAAAGATTTTGTAGTTATTTCCTTTGCTATTGTTAGACCACAGGACATAGATATTAAGTAAAATATAAAAAAAAATTGACCTCTCTATATATAAAGGGATCAATTTTTTTTAAAGTTTTTTTTTTTTTAGTGAATATCAGGTTCCTGTGGTTAGACCCACTTGTAACTACATGTACATGTTTCCTGTTGCTCTAAGGGCAATGCAGTTGTGATATTTGATTAAAAAAAATTGTACTTGATCTTTGGAAATATCTATTTTGCTGTCTGATTGCTGGTCTTATTAATTTTAAAAAAAGTGTTTGTCAACTACACGCTTGTGTGCGAAATTTAAAATATTTCATTCTTCAACATTAATCTGAAACAAAACTTGTCCAGTAAATAGTCCCACAGTGTATCTTAAAGTGCTGACAGTAAATATACATACCATTGGTATCCGACAACTCCCCCAAGTTAGCTCCCTTTTTACTGGCCGGAAAAATATTACCCAAATATTATCCAAATGTTCAGATGTAAAGGGGTTTAACTCAGTGTTTTATCTACCTCTGCATCCTGCGTCAGAGACGTAAAGACTTTTTTTTTAGGATGCAAAGATCTCAAAAATGCGTACTTTGTATTATATGTAACATTAGGACGCAAAGTTATGCTATGGGATGCACCATTTTCTCAGCCAATGAGTCCTGGGACTCATGAAGGAGAATTTGTAGATAAAAACACTGGTAACTACTGCACTTTAATAGTACTCAGAAGAAACTTTTTATTGTTTTTGAATTAAAATCATGTAATATACTAATTCAAGTTTTGTTATTGCTGAAAATAATTTGATGAACTTTTTATTTATGTTAGTAGCATTGTCATAATATTTAACTTGTTAATGTCTGTGTCCTTAGTACTTTTCCCAGTTAAACTTTCATCTCCCATCCCCCATGTATTGAGAGTAGTCTTTAAGTGGATGTGAATGTACAAGTATTTTGTGTGATATGTTTTGTATTTCAAATAATTAGATGTTTGTAATACAATTAGTCTTTATATATACAAAGTTTTACAAATTTCTTCAAATGTATATGCTAATTTATGTTTTGTCTTGTTGATTGCTTTATTCAGATCGAATAAAATAGAGAAATGACAACCTTTTCCTTGATTGTCTTTATAAGCCTGAAAATAAATGTATAAAAATTGATGTCAATATTCACTGCCTCTTTCTTTTAGTTTGTTTTATAGCAAACAGATATGACTGTTAGATGTCAGTTGTCCACTATTGCTTGTTGTTGTTTTATAAGTGGGAGTCTCTCTGGCATGTCAATTTCTTGACCCACAAGTTATGGCCCTTAAATAATAAAGCAATGTATTTAGTTTACTACCTACATTTTTTTTAAGAATGTCCCTTTTTACCAACTAGAATCATTTCTAATAAATTAATTCAAAATTTTGTATTTTCTTTCTCTTTTTTTTTTGTTTTGTTAGATATTAATATTTTACCCAGGTCCATTTTGTGTATATATCCCCCATTTGGTTTTGCCCAGTGTAAGCTATTTTGATTTTGTCTTGTCTTTTACTATCATCAACAATTGACTTTAAAGAGACTATAGGCTACATTATGGCACAGTCTTCAAATAACTGCAGAAAATCAGACTGCGTCATCTTGAAATTCATTTGTTCAAAACAGTTATTGTCCATGCCTGAAAAAAAAAATCAAGACTTGATATATTGTGGTACACACAAGATATTAGTCTTTAATTAAAGGAACTCCACAAGTAGGTTCATGCACATTTGTACAGTTGGAGTTCCATAATTCATCAAGCAGAAACAGTTATAATGATCCCCGACTTTGAAAAAATAGATCCCTTGTAAGAATATACGTTATATGCGATGATTTAAATCACATACTATGCACCTATTATTGTCTTGCTCCAGATTGGGAGCAGTTTGCATACACATGGCTTTTGACTTAAGACTGTACCTGATAGACAGAATGGTACTAGGTCCCACGATATAGACTTTGCCCACATTACTTGGTGCATCACTCTTAGAAGTATTTGCAGTTATGCTCTAGCAATAAAAATACAGCCGCCAACAAGTCGATTGATTACTGCTTTCAACAAATGATGTCGATATTTCAAAAGATAGATAATTTAACGATATATTGGTTTGTTTGTAGCAACGAGTACATTGATTCTTTATTAAATGTAATCTAGACTTGAAAACCACATGGGCCAAAACTTTCAAGTCACAATCGATGGAAGTACTGGCATTACCCAGAAACTGTTGAGAGGCATTTTCCTTGTTTGAACATGCGTATTTTCCAATTGACGTTTATCAAACGTTAATATTGGTGTTAGGTTTTAGAGATAAATTGCAGGTAATAGAGGCCGGTCAATGTCGAACGTTTGAGGAAATCATGTTTGCATGATATCAATACTGGGACATGCGAGTTTTTGTCTCACAACATCAATATAATATTGAACAGAATTGCTTACTCAGATAATTAGCATAAACTATTATCCATCAGAACTTTCTTCATGAAAGAAAATGATTGTTTTTCATAATTACATTCACATATTTGTAGTTTTGTTTAATATATTGATTTATAAAAATGATAAATCAAATAATTACAATTACTGTGCAATCATTAATTTTCGTTGGGGATTAATTTTTCGTCGATTTTGTGGACGACTTTGTCCCTGAATTTTAATCCCCATGAACATTATTTATTTTATATATATAATATACCCTCCTTGACTTAGACATGAATATATGTATCAACGAAATTGGCCTCATTCCTAAATGACAACGAAAGTTTGTGATTTCACAGTAAGAGATTTAAGTGCTACAAAAAAAAAAAAAAAGTGTTTATAATTGCAGGTAACATATTCTGTTTAACATATATTATTGTCAAAATATATAAAAAAAATCAATACAATATAAATACGATGTGAATCAAGTTTTCAAAACTGATATATTTAAAGGTATACAAGAATGCGCAAACGTTTGTAATATGTAATTAGTTTCTGTGGAAGAGCAATTTTTGGAATGTATATACCCACAAACAATAATAAAATTTTATTTCTAAGTACCAGACATATTTCAGTACATATTGTTTATGTATTACGAAATAACTTTATACGCGAGGTACGCCAAACTGTACCTAGCCATGCAGGGCATTTAAAAATAGACATTCTATTTTAAGCATACTTCTGCGCGCCGAGTTAGGTAGGTATATAAACACGAGGTGAGGTATGCTGTATGACTCATAGTTTACACTTTACACATACCTTGTCAGACTGGCGTATATTTGTGTATCAGCGTAACCTACTTTTACCAACTGTGGGAAAAATGGAGGACAGATAATGGAATTTTACCGTTTAAATGTCTTGAAATGATGTGTTGAAAGAGGGAGGAAATAATGAATAACACACCTAAGATATCTACCAGTTCAACAAGCGGCGGCAGATCAAAGACAAGACGTTATAAAATTGTGATACTCGGGGAAGGAGGTGTCGGAAAGAGCGGTACGTTTGATCTGTTTTGCAGTAACTTTATCGATCATAATCTAATTAAACTGCTGATATATGCATATGTACAGGTTTGGATTAGGGGCAACTGTTGTTGATGCTGGTATCAAGTATTAAGGCCCTTATAGGGTCTTATAAGGAAACATGTATTGGGTGATCTAGTCTGAATGTCTTTTCTCTCTTCTTGATAAATCTGATAAAATGATGCTGCATTGCAAATAGAGATTCTAAGAGATGGGGAGTAGATATATATGTAGTCAAACTTTATAGATGTACATCACTGATTAAAAAGGCATTTCTAAGTTTTAATCAGTGGTGATATACTGTACCCGACTGGAGGTTATGGGTTTGAAACCTGTTGTGGTCAAGGGTTTTTCATGACCTCCCTCAAAGTACTTGTCCAACCCATAAACAGCAAGAGGGATTATAGCTTAAGATTGAACTTGTTTCCTGATGTAAAATAAATAAATTTTAAACTTCAAGTTTTAATTTGCTTATATAATCTAATACTATTGAAGAGCTTTGCCTTATATAATATATGGAGTTAGGTTATCCATTTTAAGTAAGGGTTGATTATATATATATATATATATGAATACCCGAGGTCTGTTAACCCTTTCCCTCATAGAGGACACCATGAAAAGACCTATGCGAACAGCATAAAACCAGATCAGCCTGCGAGTAACTCACAGGCTGATCAGGTTTTATGCTGTTCGCTGCTCCTCAGTGGTCTGGAAATGAGGATTTTGTAATTAAATTTGGTAAGGTTTAACTGTGGTTTTCTGCAGATCAGGCTTTATGTGATACCTATTGAGGGCGTCAAAATGAGTATATATGAGGGAAAGGGTTAAATGATTAAGTTGAAAAGACTCAAATACTATATATATCCTAACTTCATATAAGTATAATGTATATAGAAACTTGGTTTAGGAATTTTAACCGTTTCCCTCATATAGACTCATTTTGACGCACTCAATAGGTACCACATAAGCCTGATCTGCAGAAAACCTGTCCATGCAGTTAAACCTTACCTAATTTAATTACAAAATCCTCATTTCCAGACCACTGAGGAGCAGCGAACAGCATAAAACCTGATCAGCCTGCAAGTTACTCGCAGGCTGAACTGGTTTTATGCTGTTTGCATAGGTCTTTTCATGGTGTCCTCTATGAGGGAAAGGGTTAAGGTCTGCAAAGGCCAAAGTACTAACAAATAACAAACATACATGTATATAAGCTCAGGTGAGCTTTTGAACTCAGGCCCCAAGGTTATAAACAGTTTTCGTGCTCAATTCGAGTTTGTGCTCAAAGTTAAATTGTACTAGTCTGTTAGGTTTTTTAAATTTCGCTATACTTTCTTTGTTCCACAGTTAGCCCTTACTACAATCTACATAAATTCACTATCAAAGTTACTCAGTTTGTTTTGATATACTTAAAATAAGCAAACCAAGTTTCAGTCTCAAACTGAGTTTAGCTGGAAAAAGTTTTATAACATTGGGGCCAGGTTGTAAGGCATCTGTAAAACCTTTCTTGTGATCATCTTACCATCTAATGTGTCTGAAGATGGGGATTGAACCTAAACCTTCTTGAAGAAATTTAATTTAGTGCCCAAACTTTAAAGATAACTGCACAGCAAGCGCAGCCAGATTCTAACCTGTAACCTTTGGATATGGTGTCAATGGCTCTCGGCAGCCATTTGATCCTTGGGCATTATGGCTACTCATTTAAATACATCATGATTTTATGCAAGAGAAAGCTAAGCCACTTAATTGCTTTTTTCATCTTTGGCAGTCATGTTTACAGAGACTGTTTGCATCAAATGTACATCTTAAATCATCAGATGTTTTCACAGAAACTTGACTGTTTAGTAACTGTTAATTTTCAGATGTTTTCACAGAAACTGACTGTTTAGTAACTGTTAGCAAATACTAGAATCACCAACTCAACACAGTGGTAAGCCAGTACTGGGATGATCTTGCTTTGATCCTTTGGCAAAAGATATTGCTAATTTTTGACTATAGGATAGACACTGCAGTTTGGCACTCAGTATAAATTGTGAATCTAGTCACCTTTTCATTGTTTACATGATTACCTATTCAAATTGAATTACAGTAAATAATATAAAGTAGCTACATGTACGGGAGTATCTTGCAAGGATCAGTTGACTTGTTGACCCGGTTTACCCAAAGAGCAAGGACTATGAGAAAATGTCATTATCATCAACAGCTACTGGCCTGTCCAGTGTTTATAGATGTATTCATTTATTACATTATGAGATTATCCAGTAGCTACACTGGAATATCATGTGATCAGTGAATGAACTGATTTAAAGGCCAAATCTGTCATGTGTGTGTGTGTTTTTTATATCTGTTTTTAAATTTATTAATAAAAACTGAAGGAAAGACTTGAAAGGTTAATACTATTCAGCCAAGTTTGATCCTTGAAAAGCCGTATCAGACAGAGAGCACATGTTGCAATGTTACCGTCTCATTTCATATTGTACTTAATGCTAATTAAGTATTCACAGGCTAATATCTGAATCTAAACTTGTGGACAAGTACAGTGTGTGATAATTATATAAATATGTGCACAGTGGCTGCGTAGGTTATTTCCGTGATATTTAAAGCCTTTGTGAAGTACATAGTTGATTGATTACTATGCACTCTGTCATATATAAATTACAACATAACAGACATTTTATTAGTACATTTTCTTGTTGATAAAATTTTACACAAATAGATTCTAATTAAGTGGTCAAGCAGGAATTATAAATAAAGTATGAACTATAAAAGTAAAGAAAACAACAACAACAACAACAAAAACATGGCTCCCAAGTCATTAGGTTTAGTGGTAATGTGTACACATTATAAATGTTGAGGTACAAGCATACTAATGCAGCTTCACATTTAACTTAATCTCCAAAGGGATTAATTGGTATTTAAGTTGACAACAAAGAAATTAATCAGTTAAAAAAAATGTCATAAAACTGTGAATGCATTTTTTTTTGGTCATAAAACTACATCACAGTCCAACAAAATGCTGTTATAACTAGCTTTGGACCTCTGAAACAGTGTTTATAATAATGGTTCTTTAGTGTAATTTAGTTAATTGTGGATATAGTACAGGTTCTCAAAAAGATTGAATACGATTTCAAAGGGAAGCAACATTTATCTTGCCCTAATACCTTATTGATATTTGATAAATGTACATTATATTACACATATGTTTATCCTTATTATGTATATTTTTATCACCAAGAAAACAGGGCTGTTAAGTGCATATATACATAAACTTCCCTCTTCTCTTGTACTTAAATTATTTTCAGTTACCTTCTTAAGAACTGGTTAAGAATTAATTAAGTAAAATATGTAAGCAAGGATGTACAAAGTACTATGTACATGTCTCAATAATGTTTTTCTTCTGTTCATATTATTACACAAATCAATGAAATTTTCAACTCTAGTTCCAACCAATTTAGAAAAGCATCGTTTGCATCAGTACAAAGTGTATTACTGTAAATTCATTAATTTTTGTTGACATAAAATTACGTTGATTATGTACTTAAAGGAATTTCATTGGTACATTTATTCATGGATCTATGTTCTAGAAAACATGAGGTTTATACAAGAGATAAGTTTTCATGTGGATTAATAATCGTGGATAAAACCCTCTACAAAATCGCGAAAATTAATGTCCCGTGAAAATTAATGATTTCTTAGTATCAATTTTAATGGTACATGTAATTCTGGCATCTGACACTGGATATTGTTTCATTTCCAGCCCTTGTGATTCAGTTTGTGAGTCATAGATTCACCGACTACCATGACCCGACTATTGGTAAGTGAAATATTTAATTTATTTCTTCTCAGGTGTGTTATTTCACACCCCTGTGAACCATGGGAAACAATTAACCTGATGCCCAGACACCCTTACAATTAAATTATTCGTAAATGTTAAACCTATGACAAACTCTTCATGACTTGAGTTGGACAAAGAAATGTACTTGAGACTTGTTAAAAGTCAATAGTCCTTTTGCTCTGTATTAAATGGTAGGTAAGTATAACTTTTATGAGGTAGTGGTTACAACTTTTGTCATTTCTCGGTGTAAATTTATTTCTCAAAGGCGCTGTGGAACAGTGCAAAAACCTGATCAGCCTGTAAGTGCATCAAACCATTTTCCTCAACTTCCCCAGGTAGATGCACTTATCATTCTGCTGCATGGACCAGTTTATGTATAAAATACAGTTTTGAAATATATGAATGTAATTAAACTAAATCGAGGCATTAAAAATAGAACAATCAGTGATTTACTTTTTGTCCCACTTGTGCCATAAAGGTCTCAGTGGCATGGTCTGACTAGCACACTGCCCAATTAACTGTTCTGAATTAACCCTTTCCCTCATTGAGGAAACCATGAAAAGACCTATGCGAACAACATAAAACCAGATCAGCCTGCGAGTAACTCGCAGGCTGATCAGGTTTTATGCTGTTCGCTGCTCCTCAGTGGTCTGGAAATGAGGACTTTATAATTAAATTTGGTAAGGTTTAACTGTGGTTTTCTGTAGATCAGGCTTATGTGGTACCTATTGAGTGCGTCAAAATGAGTCTATATGAGGGAAAGGGTTAAATTATTCTTCACATAATCTGGGCAAAATGCAAAATGGAATATATATCTTGAATTTGGATTCGAAAAAGATCTAGCTAGCTATTTCTTTGGCTTTAAAAGTGTGACAAACAGTAAATCAGTAAAAGTGTAACAAAGTGGGAATTGTTCAAAAACAGAACTCGAATCCGGGACCCTTACTCTCAGAGGGCTCTTAACTGTACTGACACTATGAGTTACTGTTACCTATAGGCTTTAGCATCTATAAAAATTAGCAACATTTTCTAGACTAGCAATTAACCAAGCTTGTATTTAAGTAGTGTACACACTCCTCTTTGTTTTACCAGGATGATATGTATATGTACTTGTGCCTGATGATTAGATCTACAATTTGAGGGGCATAACAGAGAACATGAAAGGTTTTTAAATATAGCCAGTAGTATCGTGGTGTCTTAATTATGATGTTCAAGATCCATGTGTGATCCAGCCATCTATCTCAAGGGGTTGGGGGGGGGGGGTAGAGGTTTCTATTCTTCTATACTCTTAATTGAACAGCCAAATCCCAGGTTTGAGGGGTCATGACCTCCCAACCCCACCTCTGGATCTTCACATGAAGATCTGATATAGGTCGAGACATATCTTTTGATGTATGGAAAGAGATGGAACAAGACAGTTAGGTTCATAATTAGTGATGGTAGACATCAGAGATGTTATCAGTCATAAGAATAATGGGAAAGTCTAGAAATGTTTGTATGTTGGAAGGGATGGGGGAACTTGAGCCGATTATTAAACTTAAGCCAAAAATCTGGTATTTTTGATAAACAGCCTTTCTGCTTATCATTCTTAACCCTTTCCCTCATATAGACTCATGACGCACTCAATAGGTACCACATAAAGCCTGGTCTGCAGAAAACCACAGTTAAACCTTACCAAATTTAATTATAAATCCTCATTTCCAGACCACCGAGGAGCAGCGAACAGCATAAAACCTGATCAGCCTGTGAGTTACTCGCAGGCTGATCTGGTTTTATGCTGTTCGCATAGGTATTTTCATGGTGTCCTCTATGAGGGAAAGGGTTAACCCACAAATTACCTCATAAATATCTATGTATAAATTTATGACTCGATGAAAATGAATTAACTGGAACTTTAAATGGTACATGTATATGAAACAATGGATTTTTCTTTGTTGTGCAGACTTGGTGTAAAGTTTGAGCTACATTGCTTTATCATTAGAGAAGATCAGAAAGTTTTTTTGTTGTTTTTTTGTTGTTTTTTTGTTGTTGTTTTTTTAACCCTTTTCTACATATACATTAATTTTGACACATTGGCAAACAGAGCAGACCCAGATCAGGCAGCTGCTATAGGAGCTGTCTGATCAGGGTTTCCTCTGTATGCTCATACAATATTGTAGCCCGATCAGTATCTGCACAGTCTGTGTAGCAAAGAATAATCCATTATTTCATAATTAGCAATTTAACGTTCATTCAATTAATATCCATCAATTATAAACTTCATTAAGGGTTAAAGGTGTCAATTAATGAGAGGTCAAGGGTTAAGTTTAATTAAATGCATATAATGGTAGATATCTGGTTAACTTTCTGTTTGGTTTGAAAGTAAAAATATTTCAGAAAATGTTAAGGATTAATAAAATTACCGAAGTCATATCTTTAGATGTTTCATGAATGTTTGTTTGTGCATGTGAGAGAGAGAGAGAGAGAGAGATTTTGAGTCTTGAGAGATTAATTTTGATAATCTCAAGAATCTTCTCAAGTACTGCTATGAGTTTGTTAGGGTTTGGGGGTGAGGGGGCTAAAATAATTATCAAATTCAAAGATTCAGTCAAAGGAAATGGCTGCAGTGGACAGTCTTAATCAAGATCAGCCTGTATAAGTGAATAAAAGGCTGATCAGGTTTAAGTTAATTTCAACTTAATTCTTTTATATAATTTGGGAAATAAGTTTTTTAAACTTAATATTAATCCCTCGCTGCATGTACCAGTACTATTAGAGCCTGGGAAGGTGTTGATTATTCTCTACCCGAGCAGGGCTGAAGATCTGTAGTTATTTATGTTTACATATATTTCTAAATTGAAGTTTCACATTATCCATTCCCGTACGAAAATTTCAACCGTAAAATAGCAGGAAAATGGAAATGAAATTTTAAAATAATTTTTCAGAAGGAAAAAATAGAAAATTACGACGTAAATGTTAACTTTTTTCGCCCGTAGATTTTAACTTAGAAATTTTTCATGTTTAAAAATGTGTCTTGAAAAACATAAGTCCAATTTTACGTACGTAAAATGCAAAGTTACAGCCGTAAAAATGGACTTAGACTTTTCTTGGTTTATTAAATTTTTAAACAAAAATCTACGATCTATTTTACAACTGTAAAATGAGTATAATATGAAAAGAAGCTGATAAATTTTCAAAGAATTGTTTTAGTCAACTCTGAACGTTTCAGATGTGCGCAAATAAAAAATAGAGCTATAAATGGAAAACAGAGTACTAAATCTTTTTATAAATTACCAACTTAAATTTAGTGTTAATCCTTTTATGAATATAATTTTAATATAAATCAGTTATGAATGATTTTTTTTTTCGATTTAACCAACAACAGCAAAACAAAATCTGAGCAATATTCAAGCAGCTGTTAAAGTATAATAATGTTATGTAACTTGAATTTATCAATGTACAAGAGTAAGATGATTTCATTTCAAAAAGATATTTTATGCAATTATATATATATATATATATATATATATATATATATATATATTAAACAATTTGAATGACTCTTAAACAAGCAAATTTGTTTCCATGCGAGCATCAGGGCGAACATTTAGAAAAGGTCAGTTTTTATAGCCTTCAAGACTGGTCAGACCTGATAACATCTCTGAACATCTGACCTGGCTGGATACTGAAAAGCCACCCCTGGCTTAATGGGGCATCAAGGGGTTAACTACAGGCAGTTTTCTGCCAGAATTCTTTGTTATGTGCCAAGGATTTCCCTAACAGGCCCCATTTCAGTCACAGCAGTGTTGGAGCTCCCAGTTTTCAAATTCAGATATAGTAAGAAGGTTCTGGTGACATCACTCTTTTACAAAAATATAGAACCATGTTTATCTGTGTTTATTCCAAAAGGATGCTACTTTGATAGTTGTTAAAGGAAGATGGATTTATCAATTTAAACAAAATTTGAAAAGGGACATCCAGTTGAAATGCCATGGAGATCGAGTTACATGGGGAAAAAGGGAAACATTTGCCAGAAGTATTGTTCAAACTGGAGGTAAGTTTGCTTGCTTAATGTAATCTTTTGCTTATTAAATCAGTGTGCCCATGAAGTTTTAAAACTGAGGGTAGAATTGCTGTTTTTCCTTAACCCTTTACTTCATATAGTAATTTTGACGCATTGGAAAACAGGGCAGGTCCAGATCAGACAGCTCCAAAGCTAAATGGATGGTGTAGAAGTGCAGTGCACAAGAACCATAACTCTAATTATCTAATTCTTGAATTGTCTGCTTTTAGATGATTTTTTTAAAATGTCCATAGCATAATATCAACACTATCGCATGGATTCACTCAAAACTCTATGGATCATGGCTCCTTATGAGGTATAGAAGTGTAGTGTACAAAAACCAGTATATTAAAACACTTCCTCATCTATCTTATATAGTTCTTGAATTTATCCACTCAGCAGATTTTTGGAGCATAATTTCAATATTATAAGATGGATGTACTACACTCATGGAACATGGGTTATTTGATAAAAAAAAAAAAAATAAAAATAATTCTATAGCAGTTCATTGTAGTAGCTAATGACACAGAATGCACATATAAGAGATCGTTCACCATATTAAATGAAATATTTCATTATCCGTTTGTCAGGTTTGCTTTACCTACAATACCAGGAGTGTAGTACTGGTCCTTCCCAAGAATTAAAAGGAAAATTCCCCTCTGTTATGTCGACTGAAAAATTTATTCAGCCAAACAAAACTTTCTTAAATATTTAGAATATTTTTAATGATGCAGTATTAAAGTGAATACTATTTTTCTTACAGATTATGTAGTGACCTGGTGCAAAGCTGAGGGAAGGAAGCTGCCTGACAGGTGTTGGAATTAAATACTGCTATAGATCACACAGAGAGTCACAGTCTTACACAAGAAAACAGTGAACTGATTTAAAATTGAATGACACTTATTGGATGTATTTCTTTTATGTTTTTACATTATTATTAAATGTTTAAATATATATATTTTGTCAAAATATTTTACTTTTACGACGTAATTTTTTTTCGTAAATATGCACACACGTAAAATGATTTTTACGGCCGTAATTTTTTTACGGCCGTAATATTTTTACGGTTGGAAAAAATTGTGTCTACTTTACGGCCGGTTTCCGGCCGTAAAAGCATTTTACTGTTGTAAATTCCACTATAAGTTGTAAGTCCACAAAGCCTAAATTCGTTTTTACGTGCGTAAATGTTGACAAATTTCCGTCTACTTTACGGCTGTAAAATTTCGTACAGGTTGGCTTCATTAGGAGATCATGTGACCAAATGTTGAGCAGATTAATACCTAAAAGAATACATGGGTTTGATTGTGATACTTTTTGTGAATAGTTGACCTAGACATGAATAGAAAATAACAGTGGGTAGGTGTGGGGCTCAAACTTTCACAGGATCAAGTTATGTGACTGCACTATTGTATGATACCCATGCTATTTGGGCATCCTGGTCAAGTAGTAGTTTTCATTGACTATGTATCAGAAGACGTTAAGTGTATCTAGAAGGATCAGTATAAATTGTAAAGCTGTATATAGAAATATGGTAAAATTATTACATGTACTACATTAATTGTTATACTGATATGTCTTTGCAAACATCAGATGTTTGCTTATTCAATTTTGTAGCTCAGATTCTACATTGACAACATGGCAAAGAAAAAAAAGAATTGTTATGTTTATCATTTAAAGTTCAGTTAATATATAAATATTCACCAAGTCATGAATATTTATGAGGTTATGGGTTAATGGTAGAGGCAGGTAATCCAAATATGATATTGTATGTGCTGAAAACTTACAGAGGATGCTTATCAGCAACAGGCAAGGATTGACGGGGAACCAGCCCAACTGGACATCCTGGACACAGCTGGACAGGTAATGGTCAAATAAAGGGATGTGGGGTGGGGCAGGGGATTTTTGGTTTAGAGGGGTAAGAACATCTAATCTTTCCTGCATAATTATGGAAGATGATTTTCGTTCAATTTTATGAGTGCTACAATTCTGATTTAATTGGCACTCCTTGTTAGAGACTGCTAATATACTGTTACATAATAACTTTATAAACCAATCATTGGAACTCAAAGAAAATAACTGTTATACAAGAAAAAAAAATGGCTTAAATTTGTTCAAATTTAATATATTATGTTTTGAAAACTACCATAATGTGTATTAAAAATAAAAAATCAAATGTTTAAGCTTTTTAAGAACAAATTACATCAGACTTTTTGAAAGTTTTATAAAACAGAACAAATCTTTTTTTTCTAACTTAAGCATCACAAGCAAATGTCATATACAATAATATATGATATCAATGACACACATGAGATACAGTATACCCTTTCCCTCATATAGACTCATTTAACCCTTTCCCTCATATAGACTCATTTTAACCCTTTCCCTCATATAGACTCATTTTGACGCACTCAGTAGGTACCACATAAAGCCTGGTCTGCAGAAAACCACAGTTAAACCTTACCAAATTTAATTACAAAATCCTCATTTCCAGACCACCGAGAAGCAACGAACAGCATAAAACCTGATCAGCCTGCGAGTTACTCGCAGACTGATCTGGTTTTATGCTGTTCGCATAGGTCTTTTCATGGTTTCCTCTATGAGGGAAAGGGTTATACCGATATGTGAAAAAAACAAAACAAATACAGTATCAATATCAATCATCTGAAGTGAAAACACATCAGACTATTGAATTGTAGGAATGTTGTTTTAGATTGTACAACTAAGACTTAAAAAAATCTATATTTTAAAAAAAGCTAAGAAAGTAAACTGAAAGGATTATACTGTAAACATGAATCCCTTGTCTGCATACTTTGTTAGCTTTGACATATTTATACCTAGCTTATATAACATCAGTTTTAGGTCATCTTCTACCTTTGATATTTCTATACATAATATGACAACAGTTTGAGTTCACCACCATCCGAGAGCAATACATGAGGCACGGGGAAGGGTTCATCATTTGTTACTCAATAACGGATCGACGTAGCTTTGAGGAGGTGATGAACCACAAGAGCCTCATCGATAGAGTGCGATGTAACGAGGATATTCCCATCATTGTGACGGGGAACAAGTGCGACCTTGAGGAGAAACGAAAGGTTTGGAGGAAGTCTCCATCATATTATTGTTAACTTGTGGTCGAATTTGTGTCATTGAAGTAACTGCATGTGAATAATTTGCATTCTTATGGGAAAATCAGTATAAATATCCAAAATATTTATGCAATTAGTTTTAAACATGCCCTGCAGTAGGTGATACATAAAAAGAATAAAACAAAAAATATCATGAAACAAATTAATATATAATCTGATTACTACAGTGTGGCAGCATATATTGTATCTGTCTCCAGTAGACTTAGTCTCCAAAGGACTGAAATACTGTCAGTGGGATGTTGAACCCAAGAAACAAATGCACAGCATGTTTTCTGGCATTGACAAAAATAAAAATATAAGTAATACAGTAATAATCTGTTATTGTGTTACCGGTATATGAGTATTCATATACCCACAAAAATAAATTTAAGGTGGGTGGGGGAGGGGGGAAGGAGGAAGGAGTATTATAGGTTTGACCTTGGGTTGTTAAGTCAGTCTGTTGGCTTTGTCTGATCAATAACTCATGAACAGGTTGACACATTTGTATAATATTTTGTACATTTGTGTATCTTAATAAAATGAATGCCAAGTATGACTTTGGGAAAAAATCCTTAACTTTTTTACATATATATGGCTCCTTTTTGACTTAGAATTTGTTAAAAAAAATACCTTGTCTGCTTGATAAGGCTTTAGATATTCTGTGGCAAATCCATAATGATAATTCACAACAGAGAAGAAATGTGTGCATGCAGCTGGGTAGCACAGTCAGTAAAGCACATACTATTAAGGCAAAAGGCCTTGGGTTTGAGTCCCAGTTAGGTTGCCTCTTCGGCACTCTGTAACATATTGACAATTTTATATCAGTTTTATCACTATAATGGAATGTGAAATGAAGAATCTACACAGTATAATTTTCTACTTCATTGGTCATTATGAAAAATTTTACCTGTAGGTATCAACAGAAGAAGGAAAGAGACTTGCAGATAGACTCGGAGCAGCGTTCTTTGAGACGTCTGCTGTGTTGCGACAGTGTGTGGACGATGTGTTTCATGATGTGGTACGTGAAATTCGCACCAAGGAACACAAACAGTTGATTGCCATGGAGAAACAGTCAAGAAAGCAGCAGAGACGAGTGAGAATGCAAAGTTTCTTCAATCATCTGTGTATATTTAGGCGAAGACCTTCAAATGATACATAGTAACGTATTATGATGTGGCTGATTTATTTGTTAATATCAAAGAATGCAGATTAATGATTTTGACTTAAATATCTGCAACAAAAATGGAGACGGAAGATATGATATCTACAGATCTTATGAAGGAACAGAGACCAACTGGTAAACGCTCATCCTAAATCAAAGAACAATGCAAGGTGTACATGTACCTTTTCTCTCTGTAGGAAGGGAAAGCATGCCTGAGCTACAGTGGGATAAAGTAAATTAATTTTGTTTCTGAAGTCAAGTTTATATGATTAAATAGCAAATGCACCCAGTAGAAGTTTATTTGTGAGCATCCTTCTTTGTTAAATATGTTTATTTGTTGTTTTAAAGGAATTTGTAATCTTGCAATATAGCTATTGGTATTTATTTATTTATTAGCTTGTTTCTGTTGTTAGTTAATTATCATTAGTCTGTGATTTATTTGAGCATTTGTTTTGTAGTCATGTTTAGGCCCCCACTTTTGAAAATTAGTAGCTGGGGAGCAATATATATTTGCCCATGTCCGTCCCACACAAAATATTGTGTCGCACATATATTAAAAATGATATGAGTCAGAGTCATACAACTTTACAGGAATGTTTACGAGCATGGGGAATTTTGCAAGTAGGTTGCAATCAGAAATTTGTCATGTCTTACCACAGTAATGTCCCCTGGCTTGATGAAACTTGTGCAAAGTAGGGGCCATATTTCTAGTGTAAAGTTCTATCTCTGCTGACAAATCAGTTTGTGGTCCAGTGGTCATGTTCCCTGGCTGCAGCTCTGAAAGATGTGGGTTTTTCTTCTTAATTTACATCCCCCATAGGAATTTTTATGACTTTCCAATGCAATAAGTAGTGGAAATGTCAAGTGGGATTAACGCAAGTTATTAGAACTTTTTTCCCAAACAAAAATTAAGTTCAGTTAAAAATGTTAATATATTTGGGTTCAGTCATTTCACTTAGGAAAGTGATTTCAAGCAAGTGGGTTAAATTCCTTCCAGGTTGAGGCCCACTTGAAGGTCACCATTGGTGACAAGTGATTTTCATTATCTACATCACAGTTGTTTCTGTGGAGACATAAATTCAAATTTCATCAATTCACACGCTCTGTGCATCACTTTTTGTTTTCTAAATCAATATATATTTATGCATATATACAATCAAATCTGTCTTTAGCAGCCAGTCAGAGGAACAAGAGAAAGTGACGGCCAAACAGAGATGGCTTCTTAATTTCTAGTTTGGTAATATTAATGCAGGTTGACCACTTAATACAGATGACTGCTAATACAGATTCAACTGTTTTCAGTATTGTTTGAGGGAATAATTATTATTTAGAACACGTTAATTAATAAATGATCTATGAATTTATTTCCCAGTGTTTATGAACATAACTCTTGACTGTGGAAACATTTCAAAATGCAGATAGTGCTAATTCATGGACACTTCAGATTAGAATGACTGAATTATTGCAAGGCTGAGGAAACCGAGAAATTATTTTACTTCTTGAGCTTATTGTTTTATTGTCTGTATATATACACAGAGACTGGGAATATAACTTGGAACTTGATTAATCGCTTCAATTACTGTACAGGGGTTGCACTTTTTAGCTCACCTGAGCACAATGTGCTCATGGTGAGTTATTGTGATCACCTTTTGTCTGGCGTCCGTCGTCACTTGATTTTACATAGACTTATATAGGAGAGTCTTTAAAAGATTGTGGACCTGAACCAAGTTTTCAAATCATGGCTCTTGAGTATAAATTGGTCCTGCCCTAGGGGTCACCTGATTTTATAGCTATGACCATCAAAATTTTGACCACAGGTACAGTTTTTGTGTGCAGTTACGATTATTTTGCTGTACTTCTGCATGGATATTGTATTCAGTTTGACTGTTTTATAAAAGGCCATGAAGGCAATATTAATCAGGTGAGCGATTCAGGGCCATCAAGGCCCTCTTGTTTTTCAGTCTCCTACATTGAAAGTTCAAATGGTTGATGACCCCTGCAGATATAACATCACAGCCTGCTTTGATCAGAGCACTTGTCTGAATTATAAAAGATTTTATTTTATATATAACTATTTTTCATTACTGATTACACACAAAGATAAAAAAATCTTTTCGAAATTCCGCCTACAGGGCTTTATCAAAAATCACAGAGAAATACAACAGCGCTACAACATTACATTTTGACCAAAAACAATACGGCATAATTATTTATAAGCCCTATGGGCGAAAATTCATAAAAGAGTTATTTATCTGTGTGTTTAACATTGTTCCCTATACGGGGCTTTTAACGTGATACTGATTACAAGTAGAAAAAGTAAATAATAAAATTTAAGCTGATGTACTATGAGTAAACAAAATGAGACATGGTTTCTAATGCGGTACCAGGTAGAATGATTTAGATTCCTCAGAACTACCTTAAGTTTTGCCTGGGACATCTATTTTATGTCCTGACATTCAGGATTTTATTCTTTGTGCAACCCCTGCTGTAAATTGATTTTTTTTTACAAGTGTCATGAATCAATTGGTTTTAAAAATTATTGATTTTTTTTGTCTTAAAAAAAAAATTTATTTAGATTTTCTTTAATAGAGGTTATGGAGTATAATTTGTATCTCAAAGTTGCTTTGGAAGGAATTTGCTTTTGAAAACATATGTACTCATTTTCTGCTTGAGTTGAAAAGTTAAAGGCCAGGATGTGTACAATGGTGACAGACATTAGAAAATGGCACCAACAGAACAAAATAAAATTGATACTTTATATTATGGAATTTCATATAATGGAATTTTGTGAAATGATACGACATTAAATTCCTGATGATAAACAAAAACGTGAACTCAGTCATAGTAAAAAAGCTTAAAAAAGACCAAGGTATTACAATATGAACTTTTTTTCTGACAAGGTAAGAAATAATTTCCAAGTTGTCTGTCTGGGGGATCACATCAGGATTAATCAGTTTGTTTAAAGCTTTCAGTTCAATGCCTAAGAAGTGAACAAAAATTGATGTTGTTTTCTGATTGTTGTATCTAACAGTAAGTGTCACTGAGTAATATATTTTTAACAATCTCAGATTTGCAGTGCTTTTGTAGGTCTAGTTTAGAAATAAGATTTTGTTTAAATCAATTCTAAGAGAAATAATAAAATTCATTTTCATAGGAGCAACACAAATGTATATTTTTCTCCCATAATATTTGAAACTTCCATCATTTTCTGTTATAAATGTTTATTACTTATGAATTATTAAATCTTAACATTTGTGACATTTTTAAAAACTATGCAAGCAGCCTTAACTACATCTGCCTTGATGTTCTATGCAGTCCTACTAGGTTATGTATTCTTGAACCTTGCTTACCAGGGTCAAAGTTCTAGAAAGTACTCGAGTACGATCTCGAGAGTCCAACTCAAAGATACACAGTACTCAAATTCCTAAATAAACCGATGGCAATCTTTAAGCTTTGGATTGAAAATGATACTTAAGTACAGGTTTAACTTTCAAGAACATGGGGCCAGGCCTTTTAATCTTTAGAATAAGAACTGTACTTAAGTATGATTTTTATGTTCCATTATATGGCCTTTAAATTCAATGTAGATTTTAAGGAGCTGTCTAGGGACCCCCAACAACCTTCTAAATTTCTCCGTCACACAAAAATGCTTCTAAATCAAACACTATATAGGGGGAAATTACACAAGAGTTTACTGTTTACCTCTCAGGTGCATTATTTTATAGCATGTCTGTCTTTTTTGAAAAATTAGATCTTGCTGGAAGCATGTCTCAGGGCAGTTGGTTTCCTTTTCATATCAGATGTATGGACGAGAGGGCAAATTACATGCTTATCTTGCACCAAGCAAAAAGCCTTAGAGCTAAGTTATAGAATCAGTATTGTTTCTGTAATAAAGACCAGATTGTTTCATTTCATAACAAATCTTATGAGTAAAGAAATTCCATATGTCAACTAAACAAAAATGGCAGAGTGTGTTCCGTTATTTAATTTTTTTATCATTTATTACTTAGTACTAATTGCTTTTTGTGGAATTCAAAGACTGGTATTAAATAATTTTGTCCTTACAAGTTCTGAAGTGGTACAGGCTTAAATTGGTCTCCTTTATTATTTTTCCGTAGGGTCTTCTAGTCTAATGCTTGTTCACATATATTGCTCTTCATGTTATGTAATGATCTTGTAAAACTGTGTTATGCATAGAAGCAATAAAAGAAGAAAAATCAACATTTTCTATTACTTTTGGTATGAGAAACTAGTACAGTGGTCTCCCTTTAATGTAGTGAAGTGTTCATTCGGTTATATGATTGATTGGTTTTTATTCCCCACAAAGTTTGAGAGGGGGTATATAGGAGTCGGTCTGTTGGTTTGTCAGTCTGTGACGCAAACTACTTCTGTGGAGAGGTGCGTGACATAAATTTCACTCGAATTATCTCAAGGATACAGAGTTATTGCCCCTGATTAGTCTCCAAATATCTTGTGACGTGAACTTCAACATTTCTTAACCGATTCAGTTCAAATTTTGTGTGTGCATTGATAGTCAGGTGGAGAGGTGCGTGTCATAAATATCACTTGTCTCAAGGAGTTATTACCCTGGTCTTATTTTTGAATTATCTCCCTTTGTTTGATTCTGTATTTTCTTGTCCAGAACATAACTCAAAAATTATTCAAGGTTTTGACTTGAAATTTAAAATGTCAACAGATGGCGATTAGGAAAAGTGCAGTGTCCAAGAACTGTAACTCTACCTGCTCCCATTTTTAGCTCACCTGAGCACGTGTGCTCAGGATGAGCTTTTAGGATCGATGAATGTCTGTCGTCCGTCCGTCTGTCCGTCCGTCCGTCGTCCACAATTTATTCGTTTGCACTCTAGCATCTTCATTTTATGAGCAATTATCTTCAAACTTTAAAACAATGTTTATAACCATAAAATCTCGGCCAAGTTCGATTATGGCTGATATCGGAACATTAGGTCAGGAGTTATGCCCCTTTTAAAATTCAAAAAAGCCAGATTTCACATTGTTTGCACTCTAGCATCTTCATTTCATGAGCAATTATCTTCAAACTTTATATCAATGTTTATAACCATAAAATCACGGCCAAGTTCGATTATGGCTGATATCGTACCATTACGTCAGGAGTTATGCCCCTTTTAATATTAAAAAAATGCCATATTTCAAGTTGTTTACACTCTAGCATCTTCATCTTTTGAGCAATCCTCTTCAAACTTTATGGCAAGGCTTATGACCGTAAGGTCTTGATTGAGTTCGATTATGGCTGAGATTCATCAATTAGGTCAGGAGTTATGCCCCTTTTAATATTCAAAAAATGCCATATTTCACTTTGTTTACACTCTAGCATCTTCATCTTTTGAGCAATCATCTTCAAACTTTATGGCAATGCTTATGACCATAATGTCTCGATTGAGTTTGATTATGACTGAGATCAGTTGATTAGGTCAGAGTTAGCCCCTTTTAATATTAAAAAAATGCCAGAAATCACTTTGTTTACACTCTAGCATCTTCATCTTTTTAGCAATCATCTTCAAACTTTATTACAATGTTTATGACCATAAGGTCTCGATTGAGTTCGATTAATGCTGAGATCCGTCAATTAGTTCAGAAGTTATGCCCCTTTTAATATTAAAAAAATGCCAGAAATCACTTTGTTTACACTCTAGCATCTTCATCTTTTGAGCAATCATCTTCAAACTTTATGACAATGCTTATGACCTAAGGTCTCGAATGAGTTGATTATGGCTTTCAATTAGGTCAGGAGTTTGCATCTTCCTTTTTTTAGCAATCATCTTCAAACTTTATGACATTGTTAATGACCATAATGTCTCGATTGAGTTCAATTGTGACTGAGATAGGTCATTTAGGTCAGGAGTTATGTCCCTTTTAATACAAAAAATGCAAGATTTCACTTTGTTTATTATCTACCAACTTCATTTTTTTAACAATCATTTTTAAACTTTAAGACAATGTTTATGCCCATAATCTCACAATCGGGTTCAATTATAACTGATATTGACCTGTAAATTTAGGAGTTATGCCCATTTCACCATAAAAAAAAGCCAGATTTCACTTTTACACTCAAGCATCTTTATTTCTTAAGCAATCATCTTTCTCAGGTGAGCGACCAAGGGCCATCTTGGCCCTCTTGTTTAATTATCTCCCTTTGTTAAATTGTTTTTTTTCTTGTCCCGCACATAACTTGAATATTATATATGGTATTTACTTTAAACTTAAAATGTATACAGATGGCGACTAGGAGTGAAGTGTCCAAGAACTGTAACTCTATTCTATAAAGCTACTGTCCCAAACAACTGTAACTAACTCTCTAGCCACTTTAAATAAAAAATTTACTTATTACTTACTATCATAAGCAATATACTATGTATACAGGTTCTTATCTATGCTCCGCCTGGAGTCTGGCTTCTTCTGTATCAAAGCATTTTGCGGGGGTATTAATAACCTTCAGTGATAGCTCTAGTTTGAAGTTACCATTGCTGTGACAGTATTTCAATCATATAGCAACATCCAGCTAACTACAGATGGAGGAAGACCCAGAGTAGAACCACTGAACTTCTGCAAGCCAGCTAGGAGGCCTTCTCACATGAAAATCTGAATGACCCTGCCGGGATTCGAACCCACGCAGTGAGGAGCCGAGTGTTAAAGTCAGCAGTCACGGAGGCCCCTTCACTTGTATAAGGAAATCGGTTTGCTATATATGTGTTTTATATTGGTTACATGGCACCTTGAATATAGCAAACAGTCATGGTCCAGACAAGTTCACTATAACTAATTTTACTGCATTTTAGTCTTTCTCAACTTATGTTCTAAAATTGATCTGATGAAGCTACTGCAATAAACAATGTTCAGAGTAATTGTAATAGAAGTGCATTCGTATACTACAAAATTTTGCTGAGCACAAAAACCTAAAACAGGGTTTTACCTCACACCTTATAAATGAGATTTTGTTAAAACAAGAGTGTTCTTTGGAACACGTGCGTCACGACTGAAAAAGTGTGATGGACAACGAACGAAGGAAAAGTGATCCTTATTTGTCACCTCTGCTTACAGCAAATGACACAAAAAGTGTATCAGTTTTCATTTGATCTTAAGAAATTAAGATTTGGTTTTGTCGGATATTTTTTTCTTTCAGCTTTTGAATTCAATAACCAATTTCAAACAGGTTTGAAACATTTTTTTGTTTTCTAAATCTTTGCTTAGTATATGTCACAGTATCGGTAATGCAAGGTAAAAACAAAAGCCAATTTTGATAGAATTTGTTTTTATTACAAATTTTTATTTCAAAATGGACTTAAATCACAGCTTTTAATATTTTATATAAAGTAAAAACTTGTATCATTAACTAACAAGTTGATGATGATAAATTTATCTGTAGTTTATTGAATTATTTTTAAACAGATTCTACCCTTTTGAATGTCGTACTATGTCGTGAGGCAACTAGGACTGCGTTTATGAGACGGAAAAAAATGACACAAACATTCAAAATGAAAATGAGAAGTGTCACATAAATATAAAGGAGCACATATCAGCAAATGAATACAAACTATTGACTGCATCTGAATACAAATGATTCAGAACCAAACCTCAGCTTTCAAACATCTGCACTTCCAATTTGTTCATGAAAATCAACCAAACTCTAGATTATGGATAAGTATTTGTTCAATTCTAAAAGTTTGAACCATCACGATCTGAAGTCAATCTAAGACAGGTGAAAGAATGCCATGCTATTTTTTCCTTTACTTTAATATCATCAAAACAGTCTGAACACTTTGCCAACTTTTAAATAATACTTCACACATAAAGCGATGACATGCGCACATCAATGACCGTCACTTTGGCAGCATCCTTCTCGGATCCGGATTAATTAATTCCAAAGACTGGACATTGAAACAAATAAATACAAAAGAGAACACTTAGTAAGATCTATTTAGGTTAAGATTCGGGCCCTTCTGGGGCGGCAGCTGGCGCTGCACTGGTTGGATTCATGGCATCTGTCTGCTTCTTTGTGCCTGACACAATGTCATCGATACGCAGTAGTAAAATGGCAGTCTGGAAAAAATGAAGATAAGAAATTTGATAAGCACTGACACAAAATTATGATTATCAGGATTTTTACTTAAATATTAAACTTCCTCTCTAATCCTCTGTTTAACACAACAACATCCCTAATAGCAGTTGGCTACCAAACAGAAGGGGGGCGGGGATTTAGACCCAGGTCTCATACAATTATCCACTGAAGCCCTAAAATGGTCTAAATGACCCCAAATATTTCAAAATGTGACTCTAGATCTTGATCCCCAATTGAAAAGAGCAAGGGAAAACCCTGCAACTGGGTCATGTCAAACACAAACAACAAGTATCATATTCAGTTAAGGAAAATGTACTGATTTGTGATGCAATATTGTCCAATCAATATACAGAAACCATTTCTGGTATTATTCTATGCAATTCAAAGACAAGTCTTCAGTAAATCCTGTACGAGTATTTGTCCAGTATGGAATCAGTCCTACCTCTATTGCTGTTTTATAGGTCTGGGCCTTGACAGAATAGGGCTCCCAGACACCATACGTCTTCATGTCCACGATGTTGCCGGACTCCCCGTCCACGCCCCACGTCACGCTGTCTGCATTGACATGCTTAGCCTGAACATATAAACATACGTATGTAATTTGGGGTATACATAGGTCCTCAACACAAACATGTAAATACACAGGTTCTGTATATGTGTTGAATGCCCACTAGGCCATAGCTGTAATGAGAAACCTTTTAAAGATAATAATTTGATTTTTTTTTTTCATGAAAATTTATTTTTTTTCATGAAAATTTATTTTTTTTCATGAAAATTTATTTTTTCCTCATCTCACAGTTACCATTATTATAATGAACAGTTACCTTTTCACTGCATAGCCATCAACAGCAAACTAGAATCATACTCAATAATACCTCAGACAAGAAATTACTTTCAAAAGATTGATGATTTCTTTTCTAATTAACATCAACAAATAGTTACCGTTTTACTTACAGGAATTTTTCTGGTTATTGTAAAATATTGAACAGCTATCAACTTCAGGAAAATCTATGTTTACTCACCCTGAGTGCAGTGAGAGTTCGGATGGTGCTGGCCCCACAGTTCTGTATGAGGGTTCTAGGGATCACCTCCAGAGCACGAGCTACTGCCCTGTATGGCCACTGGTGTACACCTGTGATGCTCTTGGCTTTCTCATTCAATTCCTGCAAGTCAAATATACATAATTAATTTCTACTAACAAATATAACACTTAAAGCCAGGCATAATATGAAATGTATGAGATTAATTAAAATCCACTCAAAATAGTGGTAGGAAGTGCATACCCAGGGCTGACCGTGAAACTGTTAAATCTCTTATTATCAGGGGTAAACTAAGAATAGTTCCCTGGTTAGCCCTAGATATAGATGTACTAAAATTGTCAGGACTGATTTCTGCTATTTCAAGGGCCATAAACTCTGCAATGGCTTATCCAAAACACAAGAAAAAGTATGCTATATACATCTACACTTTGTGATGATCATATCTACACGATTTTAATGAAATCCTTTTAAATCTGTAGGAGCGTGAATACTGATGTTTTGATGTGTATCTAAACATTTGATAACAAATATCTAAATTATGAGTGTTAAAATGTCTGCTTTACTAGATGTAATCTTACATTTCTATAATTAGTTATAGCATCAGTGTATTTCAGGATTTCTAGCCAGTATGATATTACTTTTGAATCAGTTCTTGTATCACAATATGGTTTATACAAAAACTATAATATGCATGTTATTGTTGTTAGAGTTACTGCGATCTCTAGATGATTACTGGTGGTGAAAGACCCTGGTACAGCAGTAACACCCTGGTAGAACCATGACCTACAAAGATCTGGTAGAGCCATGACCTACAAAGATCTGGTAGAACCATGAAATACACAGATCTGGTAGAGCCATGACCTACAAAGATCTGGTAGAGCCATGACCTACAAAGATCTGGTAGAGCCATGACCTACAAAGATCTGGTAGAACCATGACCTACAAAGATCTGGTAGAACCATGACCTACAAAGATCTGGTAGAGCCATGACCTACAAAGATCTGGTAGAGCCATGACCTACAAAGATCTGGTAGAGCCATGACCTACAAAGATCTGGTAGAGCCATGAAATACACAGATCTGGTAGAGCCATGACCTACAAAGATCTGGTAGAGCCATGACCTACAAAGATCTGGTAGAGCCATGACCTACAAAGATCTAGTAGAACCATGACCTACAAAGACCTGGTAGAACCATGAAATACACAGATCTGGTAGAGCCATGACCTACAAAGATCTGGAAGAGCCATGACCTACAAAGATCTGGTAGAACCATGAACTACAAAGATCTGGTAGAGCCATGACCTACAAAGACCTGGTAGAACCATGAAATACACAGATCTGGTAGAGCCATGACCTACAAAGATCTGGTAGAGCCATGACCTAAAAATGATCTGGTAGAGCCATGACCTACAAAGACCTGGTAGAGCCATGACCTACAAAGACCTGGTAGAGCCATGACCTACACAGATCTGGAAGAGCCATGACCTACAAAGATCTGGTAGAACAATGACCTACAAAAAATCATGTGTAGAACCAACCAACTACAAAAGTAAGTGCATGTGTGGTATACACACCTGTGCAAGAGCCATCTCGGCTGCCCCACCCCCAGGGACCAGGTAGGGTTCCTGCATCACATTGCGGGACACGTTCATGGCGTCCTGCAGGTTACGCTCAACCTCGTTCAAGATGTCCTTGCTTGCACCACGCAGCAGGATGGTACAGGCCTTGGGGTTTTTACACTCCACCAGGAAGGTGAAGTATCTAAAAACAGACAGATTGATCATAAAGGAAAAATTTACTAGGGATAAACATGTGACCTTCTAAGTCATTTACTTATCTGCAAGTTCTAAGTTATAAACATCAAAAATTTAAATTCTGTGAATTTCTTATCACTTTCAAGCATTTGCCAGGAACTAGTTCAGCATCCCAGAACTAGCATGGTACTTTGAAAAGTACTGTATTATAATCAGAATATCTGGTTAACATTTGTTTATAATTTGATAATTTTGTTGATAGAATCAAAATTAACACGCATTAGCTCTTCAAAGTTTTGTAGTCATCCTTTCAAAAAATTGGAAGAGTACCGTTACTCCTTATCATTTTCATTTGTCAGTCTTTTTTTTAGACAAATTTTAAGAACACCATTACTCATTGCCTCATGCACACATGAGGTGAGGGTTAAGAGCCAGTTTTAATACTTGTATAAATAAACTTACTCATCTCCTATTTTCTTGATCTCAAAGAGTCCACACTCTGTACCCAGGTCCTCCTCCTTGATCTCGTCTGTCCTGTTGACCACGGTGCCTCCACAAGCCCTATAACAACACCCTGGGTTTATTATACCAGCTAATAACTGAGCAGTATCCTACTACCTCTAAACTTTATTCACATAATGCAAATAGAATATATTCATCAATCTAGCAAATACATTACTTTTGGAATGAAAATAAAATTTTATATAAGTTTACATAAAGTCTTTCCAAGATTTGAAAACAAGAGGCCCATGATGGCCCTAAATCGCTCACCTGAGATAAATAGGTTGACCCAAGGAACATCTGTACCAATTTATTTTAAAATCTGGCGAGTAGTTTTGAAGAAGATGATTTTTAAAGTTTTCATATTTTTTTTCTTTTTGTTGCCATGGCAACCAGAGTTCTACATGGATCAAGTTTATTTTAGGAACTTTTGTGAAGGTTGACCCAAGGATCATTCCTGCCAAATTTAATCAAATTCTGTCCAGTGGTTTCAGAGGAAATGTTGATTGTTTTCCCAATATACATATAAGGCAAATAAGCCCCGCCCCTGGCGGCCATGTTTTTTAGGGATCGGAAAAATTTCAGCAACTTTGGTAGAGGTTGACCCAAGGAACATCTGTACCAATTTATTTTAAAATCTGGCGAGTAGTTTTGAAGAAGATGATTTTTTAAGTTTTCATATTTTTTTTTCTTTTTGTTGCCATGGCAACCAGAGTTCTACATGGATCAAGTTTATTTTAGCAACTTTTGTGAAGGTTGACCCAAGGATCATCCCTGCCAAGTTTAATCAAATTCTGTCCAGTGGTTTCAGAGGAGATGTTGTTTAAAGGTTTCTCTATATACATATAAGGCAAATTAGCCCCGCCCCTGGCGGCCATGTTTTTTTACGGATCGGAATAATTTTAGCAACTTTGGTAGAGGTTGACCCAAGGAACATCTGTACCAATTTATTTTAAAATCTGGCCAGTAGTTTTGAAGAAGATGATTTTTAAAGTTTTCATTTTTTTTTCTTTTTGTTGCATGGCAACCAGAGTTCTACATGGATCAAGTTTATTTTAGCAACTTTTGTGAAGGTTGACCCAAGGATCATCCCTGCCAAGTTTAATTAAATTCTGTCCAGCGGTTTCAGAGGAGATGTTGTTTAAAGGTTTCTCTATATACATATAAGGCAAATAAGCCCCGCCCCTGGCGGCCATGTTTTTTTACGGATCGAATAATTTTAGTAACTTTGGTAGAGGTTGACCCAAGGAACATCTGTACCAAATTATTTTGAAATCTGGCCAGTAGTTTTGAAGGAGATGATTTTTAAAGTTTTCAAATTATTTTTCTTTTTGTTGCCATGGCAACCAGAGTTCTATTTTCGCAACTTTTGTAGAGCCTCACCCAAGGAACATTCCTGCCAAGTTTCATTAAATTCTGTCCAGTTGTTTCAGAGGAGATGTCGTTTAAAGCAAATTGTTGACGACGCACGACGACGGACGACGGGCGATCATAAAAGCTCACCTTGAGCACGTTGTGCTCAGGTGAGCTAAAAAAACCAAGCACATGATGGAGGCACGTTGTAAAGTCTAGAAAGAATATTTTTTTTATTTATCTTTTAAGAAGAAATTATTTTATGGAATTCTTTTTTGAAAGAAATGAGCATGAATGATAATGATAGTTAAAAACTATATCAAATTTACTCAATGCTAATACTCAGCACAATATTGGTCAATACTTTTCATTCACCTTTTCTCTTAGCAATATTGACTTGCACAAAACAGTAGGGGGAGACCACCTTGTACCAAAAGAATCCACAACTATAATCATTTAGTCTTGGAATTTTGATTGACAGAGATGTAATTAAATGTTACTTACAAAGAAAATGTTTATACAAACTTGAGGATTACCTGATTTGAGCGATATTCTACATGCTTTAAAACAAGAAAGACACTGCTGAATTTGTCACATTTTCCATGCCTTTTTCTCAAAATGGGATCAAATGACCCATTGAAATAAAGATAAAAATGACACCCTCTGAAATATTTAGAGGTCTGTTTGAATCTTTCACAATCTGAGTGTCAAAATAGACAGCTAAACCCTAACAACACTATACCTAGCGATTCTATTGTTATCGGACTTTCTGACACGTCGGATACAGCTGATGCCGGCCTTCACCAGGTAGTGCTGAGCCAGGTCAGATACGCCCTTCTCTGTGATGACCAGATCCGGCTTGAAGGCAATGACTTCGTTACACATCTTCTCAACAAACACCTCCTCAATCTTAAGGATCTTCCTGTGTACCAGACAATCAGTGATTATCGTAAAACAGTTTTCTGTGGTAAAAGTTGACAAATGCATACAGAACATTGTAATAATAATAAATACTCTATTGAACATAATCCCCCCCCCCACAAATTAACAAGTACACATAACATTTTTAATGTTGTTCTCTGTAATCAATGACCATGTGACTGCTTCAAGCAAAATTTTGGCCAGTTAAAATTTGAGAAACTTTATTCTGTGAGAGCACTGTACTTACAGATACAAATCTGAATAATGTTCCCCAGTCTCAATCATCATAATAAATGTTAAAAGTAAGTAAATTATTCAAATGGTATGTTGGAGCCTTTTATGTGCAAAGTTTATGAATCTCATTGAATTGAGCAAACACAAGAAAACCTTGTCATCCTGAATTGTGGAAGAAATCTTTTAAAACTTACGCAAAGTCTTCCTCCTTTGAAATCTCAATGTTTGTCTGAAATAATAAGCACACAACAGGTAAAGTAAATATCATACCAAGCAATTGAAGTAATAGTTATTTATCAAGTTTCTAACAGACGTCAACAAAACTGAATAATTTTACAGGATATTTATGATTTATGTTCCAGAAAATGTGAAGTCTGCTAAATGAATGAAAAACATACTCCACCCCACCTCAAACTTTACTGAACTCCAAATATGTAAAAGAAGTATACCAACCTGACTCTCTCCTTTCTTGTACTCCAAGTTACAGTCCAACAGAAGGATTTTAGGGTTCTCTATTCTCCTGAGAGCAAACAGAGAAAATAGCATAAAAATCAACTGGGAATAACGACATTTCTTAGTGTACACCAACCTTTTATTTACACATCTATAGGTGTAACAACTCTTTTAAATTCAATTTGTGAACTGTAAGCTGCTCTTAACCTTATTTTGAACTTATTTTTAAAATTAACTGATCAATATCTAAGACAATGAAAGAGCTGTATCAAGCCATTTATGTCATGACACCAGATTTCATACCCAGTCACATTATCCTGACACTACACCAACCAGTACCGTAACTACCCTTATATGCTGAGAGCCTTTCTAGGGAGCAGTACTTGTCCTGTGATCCAAAATGACCCTTTCCAATATCTGTTCCAATATCTGCAGTACACTTGTATTTTTTTTGTGTTATTTGTTAATAATGTATTATTCTTTATCATTGTGTTTTTTTATTGTTATTTTTTTGTGTGTGTAAATTGCAGATTTTGAAAGAGGAAACTGGGGTCCTACCTCTTCATCTTGGAATGTACGACATCCTTGTTAATCATGACTCCCCTCAGTACTTCTGATTCTTCCATAGTGCCACCAGGGATCTGTAACACATCATATATAGAGTGGTGATTCTTATAAAAACTTACAAATGTCTATATATTATACACACAATGACTGGTATGGAGTTGTTGCCCTTCTTTACCAGGGGTCTCTCATGGGCATCTTATGAGATTTGTTTTCCATTCTCCACTGCTATATATGTATTTCACAATTTCCCAAAGTCCCAAAGTCAGTAAATGAAGATGCACCTCCTAAGTCTACACACCCCAGCATGGTTCAAAGGAAAATCTAGAATTAGGTCTCATGGGTAATCACCTATTGATTTCAGATGGATTATAAGATGCTAAATGATTATCATCTTGACAAGAAGAAGTTTGGAATTTACAGCCTAGTAATCCAAAATTTCACCCACCAACTTAGTGAAAGTATTACTAATACTTAAGGCTGAATTTTATCAGTCTTGTTTCTCAAAGATACCAAAATATAGAAATATTTTTCTACAGATATAATAATTATTGTTAGTTATCAAGGTTAATATTCATGTCAACTTGTATTCTTAAATACTCAAAAAAGAGGATGGTAGGATGCCTTTCTACTTTATTTAAAGCAGCTTGATCACAGATGGTCATTGATTAAGAATTTGGTTTCAACTATACATGTGACATCTATCAACACTCAACTACAGATACATGGCCACATAAAGCAATCATCAGTGATCTTAAAAAAATGGATGGTTTCCCAATCACAGGTAATAATATAATAGACTACTATGTTGAGAATTATAAAACCTATATTTAGATTTTCTATTTTCAATTACTATCAATAGACTGATCACTTTTCAAGTATGCTCTAACTTCATAGACCGAACTGATGAAGAAGCCATGTTGCAGAACTTGTCATGTGGAACTGCAAGCTACTGCTTTGGGGATAACGTATTCTATATTTAACCGATTTTGTCGAAGTTATGTTTATGAAAATTGCATTTTCCTGTGCAATGTGACCTACACTTTCGGAGTTTATTTTGCCAGGAAACAAAGACTTCACTATCATTAATGAGGGAGAGTAGATATATATTCTTTTTTAATATCTACCCATCATCTGTGAACGAGCTGCTTTAAGAATTTATGTGATTCTGACCACTTAAGTGTTGTTGGTGAAAGTGTTTCCAGGACAATGAATGACATGTAAAATACACACCTTTTCAACCTTGGCGTATCTCTTTATGTCGATTTCTTTCCTACCATTCTCCTCCAGTGCGACTGTGTTGGTAGCTTCCAGGGCAATTTTGCAAGCCAAGTCAGACCTGAAATTTAACATGCATAGAAATTATGTATATATATTTTAATTGATGAATTGCTTCAGAGAAAAAAAATCAAGTAACAAGAATTTTAAATACAAAAATTGTGAATTGAAAAGGAGACAAAAACATCCAGTTCATTATGTGACATTTTTGAGAACAAAACACTGTAAATATATAAACAGGGGTCCTGTGCCATAGTCTCATTTAACCTTTCCCTCATATAGACTCATTTTGACGCACTCAATAGATACCACATAAAGTCTGATCTGCAGAAAATCACAGTTAAACCTTACCAAATTTAATTATAAAGTCCTCATTTCCAGACCACTGAGGAGCAGCAAACAGCATAAAACCTGATCAGCCTGCGAGTTACTCGCAGGCTGATCTGGTTTTATGCTGTTCGCATAGGTCTTTTCATGAGGGAAAGACAACACATGTCATATCACACAACATGCCACTTACATATCATAGTGGGGGGAAAAAACAACTAATTCAAGGTTTTCAAATTAACAAATATGTCAGAATACAAAACTGTATTTACCATTTGCTGATAAATTTTGTTCCGACAGAGCTTTTGATGATCTTAAGCATCTCATCCCTGCTGCTGACGTCGACTGGTGTGCTGACCTTGTTCTTCAGGATCTCCAGGAGGTCCTCTAGGGCTAGTCGGAAAGCACTGATGATCACTGTTGGGTGCATCTGCTGCTCTAGGAAGGGTCCCGCTACTGACAGCACCTCCCCACCTAGCAAAGTTAAACAGGCAGTTTAGTAAGGGTATCAACATCGATTGCTTACAAGGCCCTTTTTACCAGATGCACTGTGGGTTAGATATTCTGACCCATTCCTAATTTCAGTTTGACAGGCCATTCAAGGATGTCTTCTCCTCACATGACAAAGTTTTTGGCAAAAGATTTTTTTTTTGCAATCAGGTGAAAAACTTTTCATTCCAAAAACTACCAGTTCCAAGAAGCATCATAGCTTTTGTGCTAAAAAGAAAATTGGTTAGAACTATACTGAAAACTGTTTTCCATAAAGCTAATGCCTTAACACTGAATTCTTAGACACAGTCAAGCTGTTAATTCAAAATTAAAACTAGAGTTCTTTGGAACACTTGTGTCACCTGTTGAAACGCGAAAAGTGATCCGTATGTGTCACCTCTGCTTACAGCAGGTGATACATAAATGACAAGTTGACAATTTTGCATTTAATACAGTGACTTTTACAAAACTTTTTGTACCTTCAAAATTTGGCAAATATACTTTAAATTATATTCTTAAAACACGTATCTTAAAATTTGGGCTTTCTTCTATCATTCTACTAAAAATAAATCAGAAATTCAAAAAATTTCTTTTTACCAAAATCAAAATAAAAAAAAAGACTTACCCAGGATGATGACAGATGTGGTGCCGTCTCCGACCTCCTCATCCTGTGTTCGAGCCACCTCCAGCATGGACTTAGCTGCCGGATGCTGCACATTGATCTGAAAGGCCACCATGCATACATTACTAAACAAATCAATATCTACCTCTTCAATGGAATAATCTTACATGAAAAAATTCAAAAGGAAGAAAAATCTTATTTGTAAAAATAAATGAGCACTTGCCCAAGTGTAAGTCCTGTGTATGAATAATTTACATTTTTACAAGAGAGTTTTCTAGAACAGATTTTGCTTATTAACTGGGTTTTATGTCCTATTTACAGTATTTAAGTTACTTGGGGACTAAGTCTATTTGAGACAGATATAAGGCTGCCACACTTCATTAATACACCACAGACATGTGAATTAACCTGACACTGGGCCAACCAGTCCTGGAGGCTAAACTACCCTTATATGGTGAGCGCCAAGCAGACAGCTTCATCAGATGTTATTATTTACTGACAGCTGGGATAATTAACAAAAATAAAAATCATGTACTATAGGAAAAAAAAGGCATAAGAAGCACCCCTTTGAGACTTGGCACATTTGACAATTGACAGCATAAACCCTGAGAGCCAGGTAATATTGTGTCTGCAAGGTTTTACCTCTCTGAGGATGGCGTTTCCATCATTGGTCATCACAATGCCACCCATGGGGTCCATCAACATCTTCAACATGGAGCGTGGACCCAGGCATGTTCTGATGATATCTGCTATGGCCTGTAACAGAAAGCAATTGGACGAAGCCATGTATTATATAGGGACCAATTATCATGGGTCTAGGCCTAAATTATTCGAATATAAGTTCCTGCATCATGGAGTTTATTAAAACAAGGCAGCGATACCCTAGACTATGGAGTTAACTATGTAGTTCAAGACCGAATATTAGACAAATAAATAATACAGATCATTAAATGTAAACCAATATATCAAAACTTGCATGAGGTGTTGCCATTTCTAGAGTTTCATATTATGCATGTAATCACTAATCAGACTGTGAAAGTTTCAAGACATTCCAAATATATGACCTTCCTATTGATGCTTTAAATGATTTTTTTATAAGTTACAATCTCTGAGGTTTTTCTCATAGAAAAAGCATGAATCAGTCACTACTTTTTGTTTTCTTTTTAACAATCTCATAAGCTTCTGACTGACAGCTTATATAAAGAAAAACATCTGGTAGATTCTAGCACCTCAATTAGTCTAAACATGTTTTTTTCTTGGTTTTTTTTTTAACATGCTAGGACTGTGAAAATTGTACATTTCAACTGACACACCAAATCAAACAACAGAAAACAGAACCTCAATTTAGAATAATATAAAGTAAAATAACCTATAGATATGTTTAACAGATTCACATACACGTATAAGAGTTACTTCCCTTGCCTGAATTACATTTTTTTATATATCGACACTATTTCTTAGGCTTTGGTTTATCAATAATCTAAAAGAGTTGTTTTGAACTTGATAAAACAATGAAAAAAGAATGGAATTGATTTCATTCGTTTTTTTCATGTTTTAATTATAATGGAACATTCTCGATGAATCCGTCATGGCGACGACCATGTGAAAACATGTCTTACCTTCCCTGCATTTATGTTTCCGAACTGGACTCTCTTGCCAGATTCGCGCTTTGTATTCTGGTCTGAAATGAAAATAAATATGTTTTAGACTTAAAATCGCAAAAACAAAGCAAATAAACTCACAATAAACAGAGTTTTACTTACTTAAAACGATGATAGGTTGTCCGCCGTACATGCTTGATGTTTGGTTGATGGTTCCCGCAGTGACTTCCGGCCGATAATCACCGAAATGAAATAAATGTACCGGAATGAGAGATACTGTATATATATATATATATATATATATATATATATATATATATATATGCATGTTTTAAATTTAAAGTATATATTCCTTTGCTTAAAACAAAAATGCTATTTGCTCACATTCATAGTTAATTCACAAAGAACTTCTTTAGCGCACCAGTATACCCATTACATTAGGTCTTGCAACTTAATCCTGTATTTTCAATCTTAAACAATAACTGATAATTTTTCCATATTAACACGTTTTACTCAAATCAGCGGTTCAACGGATAAAATAGAAACCCATATAACAAATAAACGGGTGTTTAATGAAAATAGAAACTACTTTGTATACTCGATATCAACACATCTCATTAAGAATCCATCTTAATTATAACTAAATCTAAATAATTTTTTTTTATATAACGTCGTTTAGGAAACTAATTCTTACAAATTATACTTATATCACTCGACGATTCCTGTGTGTAGTGTATCCGTGTTTGAGTATCATATTACATGACTCTATGATAGCGGTGCGGGCGCACTGCATGTGGGTCTGGGAGTAGCCAGCAACCCCTTGTACTAGACAGACGATGTAAATAAATGTAGTTATACTAGAAGACTGTGTTTGTTACCTGTAAACACCACACTGTGCTAGGCCAGTAATTGGCCCTTTGGAAAGTTATGAAAATACTTGCCCCCAGCGGCTAGCGGAGTCCGAACCATCAACTTTCGGATACGCTGTCAGGTTGCCACCGAACCATTGCGCTTTTTTGGCACTTTTATTACTGTTACATATAAAATGCATGAATATATCAAATTATTATTGTATTATGTTGTATTGTATATATATAATACATATGATATTAATTTACACTAAATACTGTCATTTATCGTGCCCGGTGGCCGAAAGGTTAGAACGTCCGCCTCGGATAAGGGAGGTCGTGGGTTCGATCCACGACCATGACATATCAAAGTCGTTAAAATGGCACTGGTATGAGTCCCTTGCTTGACCCTTAACACATTAAGATTATTTCAGAACTGGCTGGCCCTGTTTCAGGATAATGTGACAGGGTGTGGTATCATGTCACATGTCTACGGCGTAGGCCCTGATACTGCACTGTAGCAGCACTATATCTGTTTCAAGTAGAGACATAGTCCAAAAATGACTGAGATACTGTCAGTTGGACGTTAAACCAACCAACCAACCAACCAACCAACCAACCAAACAAACAAACTTCTGTTATTTATTATTTGTTTCCTTTGAGATTCGACTATCCTAAGGCAGCGGACGTATATACCATGTGTACTGCGCTACTTTGGAGTCTTCTTATACTAGGATTGCTAACCGTTATATCTTTGGCTATTCAATAAAAATGTTGGTGAAATGAAAAGCAAATATACCAAGATAAGTTCTAATTTGATAACACAGTTTAGTTTACATGTGCTTTTTGTTGAGCTTCTAGAGGGTGTATATCAAAAGTTAACACAATAACAAATGTTTATATTTTAATAATGTTTTGATCATAGTTCTGGTGCAAATTTCGGAAATATGGGATGACATCTGAACTGTTGTCCGCGGCCTAAATAACTGTGTACTACATTTTTGTCGTTAGTATGCTTTTTGTAACATTTTTGGACTTGGTTTTCATTCTCTTGAATGATCACAATACTAGCTATGTGTTTATAAAGGATGTTTAGATAAACATAGTGTAGTGACCAGTGGTGCTGCTCCTGATAAGTACCGCCAACTGGCGTGGCCAGCATCAGTGCATAAATGTAAAAAAGCAAAAAAAAAAAAAAAAAAAAAAAAAAAACGGGTTTAGGTCAAGACTTTTTCCTTTATACAATGATCCAAGTGTCTAAGTGTATACAATTAAATACATACCCATGGGTGGAGAACATTGCTCATAGTATGAGACACAACCCCGTCCTTTAAAAATATCGTATTTTGCGATGTCTAACAGGGATATATGGCAGGTATATTGTTAATATACATAAAAACACAGTATACATTCTTTATGACATTGGATTAGATTCATAATTTGATATTTGAAATTCAGCGCTTGATCAATGAGTATCATGTGATCAAAATTGATGCTGCATACATTTATACACGAATCTAACGTTATTTTTATTGTGCGTTAAATATACGTTACCACAGACAAAACAAACGAAACAAGAAGAAAAAGAACACCAACAACAAAAGAGAAGACAGTAAGAGAAGAAGAAATCGTGTTGCTGTTGTTGGAATGTCATGGTAGTTCCTTCCCATAGAAAGAATCGAACCCAAAACCTTCCGATACACAGTTATATAGGTCTACCCATGGACTACAACGTCTATACATACAAGAATATATTGTGGCCGAGTAGTTAAAGAGCGTTCGCCCCGGAATTAAGAGGTCGTGGGTTCGATCCCTGACCGCTGCATACAAAGTGGTGAAAATGGGTACTGGCATAGCTCCCTTGCTTGGCGCTCAGCAAATAAAAATAGTGACCCGGTGTCAGGATTATGTGACTAGATGGGTATCATGCCACATGTCTACGGCGTGAAAATGCATGCAGTGTTGACATACTCTCCAAATGATTGAAATAATATCAGTGAGACGTTAATTAAACCTAATAAACAAACATATAACATACACATGTTATGCATCACGTCAGTGTCACAATATTGTTATTTACCTACGCCTTAACACAGACAATGAGGGAGTTAGGTGACAAAAGACTATTAGATTTGTGTAAATGTAAAGTTATTACTGTGTCTACGTGTAGAGATAATATACAAAACGACCGTGAGAAATACAGCAAAATGACCATCGAGGCGAGGATTTAGCAACTACTAAAACATTGGAGACGTTTATAAAGCGGATTTGTCGCGATTTCAAGGTTCTTTCCGAAGTAATACTATCTCACTTACATAATGCAAAGGCTGACTCAATGAATTGGCAATCTATAGCTATTAGAAAGCGAATGAGAAATGGGAATTTTGCCAAATCCTTTAGTGCAGGTATAATAGATTTTCTATTATGCTTTGTGTGTATATTAGGTTAGTTATGTTGTTAACATATCAATAAATAATGAATAGGTGGCGAATTTACGCAAAGGTTAGTTTCAGACAGGAGTACAATATTAATGTATGTGTTTGTATTGAACGTTCGGAATGTATATACTCATATAGAGGTAGTATAAATATATATGAATCGTATATTATCTGAGATGTTTGTGTTAATGTGTGTGCAGGAGAGCGTGTGCGTCGTGTATGGGTGTATGCATTTCATGTATGTGTTTTGTTTGAGAGTGCGTGCGGGTCGTACTTGCGTGTTTGCATTTCATGTACATGTATGTGTTTTGTTCGAGCTGTGCGTGCGGGTCGTGCTTTCGTGTATGGGTGCATGTGTGTACATGTATGTGCAACAATCAAACGTATTTAAACATATTTAGTTGTTTACGTAATTGTAGGAAAACAACAACTTGATTACGTACACATTATCAAAAGGAATCAATAAAGATAAATAGTATTTGGTATCAGTGGAAATATAGCAGTTGATATTCGATACACAAATCTACCTAGTTTTATGATCAATTTATAAAGCAGAATAAATTCAGCTGTTATTGTCATAGACATATAAAATAAATGTTTGTGAAAAAGATATATGATTGTGACGAGAGGATTAAGGAGAAGATTAAACAGATAGAAGACATCTCTGATAAAGGAAGGGAAATATATGCTAATGCAAATATCGTTAGGTCGATATTCATGCGTGTATTGATCGATTATTTTTCATGTGAGAGTGTTTGAAGAGAAATACACGAATTCAGCCCGAGAGCTGAAGTATAAAACATTGTTTATTCAAACATTTACTCCACTCTGTTCTGCCCTGAACTTTGTGGTCATATTATATCACGCAGATACGATTAGTTAAACCGATAACGAGCGTAGTGATATATACGGAATGTACTTGGATTTCGTGAAAAAAAATATTCAAGTTTGTTGAATATAATATAAAGAGGTAAAGGCATGTATTGTCACTAACTTATTCTAAAGTGGAGATAAAAGTTAATGCATAAGACTGTCGAAAACATTTATTCAAGTTACAGCTGTCATACTACCTCTATATAAACTATCTATATAATCATTAATAAATGTACTTCTTCTATCACATACCTAGTTACTACGACTTATATTTTTAATATTCAGTGGTTTTTATCATCGTTACTTATCATCGTTATTTTTAAAGAATCTTCGTATTTTTTTCTTCTCCACACTATCACTAATGCTTTGTGTACCTGCTGCTGAAACCACTCTTACTACTATTACATGACGTTGTTGCTGCTAGTACATCTACTTCTACTACTGCTACTACTACTACTACTGATCGATGTTGTTAACGATTGTACTAATGCTAATGATGATGGTTGTGATGATGATGTTAATGATGATATTGATGATTATTATTACTATTGCTATTATTATACCGGCCGCGACATACCTAAGTCGTGAAAATAGTATTAGTATAGCTCCCATTTTTGGTGCTCAGCATATTAGGGTAGTTGCAGGACTGGTTGGCATAGTGTCAGGATAATGTGACTGGGTGTGGTATCATGCCACATGTCTACGACGTGATACTGCAGTGTGGCAGCACTATATCTGTCTCAAGTAGACATAGTCTCCAAATGACTGAAATACTATCGATGGGTCGTTAAACCCAACAAACAAACAAACGAACTATTATTAAAATCATTGTGATTACGATGATGTTGATGATAATGATGATTATGATGATGATGGTGTTGATATTATTGATGATTATGATGATGAATGTATATATAATGCGTATTTTCAGACCCAGTAGGATGACACACAAATATCTAAAGACGGTCATAGGATCGCTGAAGGCAGTGGACGATATACTGGTCAAAGAAAAACCAGTCATAGGAGTGAAATGCTTTGGAGTAAACATGGGCGAGAAAGGTGGGTAGATATTTCGTTACATTGTTGTAGCGTGCATGCAGTGTAGGGTTTTACGTCCCTCCGACAGTATTTCAGTCATTCAAAGACTGTTAGCACATGTCTGCCTAAGACAGATATAGCGCTGTCACAATGCACAACATATCAAGTTATAGGCAAGTGGCATGGACGATACACCCAGACACACCTGCTTGAAACTATGTTATATTATTAGTTTAAACACATTTCATTGTCAAACTATTTACACTTTACATCAATACAATGTCATACTGAGAATAAACATTCGGCAAAAAGGTCTGGGTAAAGGTTCCTAAATAATAGCAGTCCGTTATATTTATACAGAGTGCCAAGCAGGAAACTAGCAGTATTATTTTCATAGAACTTTGGTATGCCTTTGCCGGGGACCAAACCCGCAATATCCTGTTCTCGAGAAATAAACTGTAGCTTGGCCACTATTCAGAGGTTGTATAGACAAGAATGCAAACAGATCACTTGTGAATGAGAAATCGACCCTCAGATATCTTCTATTTGTTCGTGTAATCATTGTCTGTTCTCCAATTTACATTTGTAACTTATTTGAAAACTGGATCAGCTTTCATATTCCGTTATATTCACACGGTGTATTGTTGTTACCTTTTACGCTTAATCAAATCGTTCATATCTAGAACATTGGTAACATAAACACATATCCTGATCGAAGGAGTTTATCAAATACTTGCAAACATCTTTGGGAAGCATATGTTCAGCCCTCTTCGACTGATTGTGAAATGCAGCGGAGGATCGGGAAATGTATGAGGGGAGGGGACGTAAGCTCTTGTGCCCCAGGTAGAACCACTGAAATGTGTATATCTTGCTAGGCGTAATGACACTTGGACAAAATTTTTATCTTATAATTTTTACTTTGTTTCATTATCAGACCTTAAAACCCATCTGAAATGAATCTCTGGATCCACGCTTGGGTTGTATAGAAAAAGACAACTTATTATAGCATTCACACTAATCTATTTGTTCCTCTTCTGATTACACTCAACATTGAAATCTTGTAGGTTATCGTTAAACAGTGTTCCCGCAAAATGCAATTTATCAATCCCCCTTGTATTTAGATAACGTCTAATACGCTAAATTGATCGACCAGGTCACGCGGAAAGTTTAAATACCTTTTAATAGGACAATGCCATTAATTATCTAGAACAATAGATAAAGATCTAAATAAATCTAGTTGATTTTAAAATAAAGCTAAAAAAAAAAAAAAAAAAAAAAAAGACCCCCCCCCCAAAAAAAAATCCTTTAGCCTTATAAGTGGCGAGTTCGAGCCTCAGTCTGTTATTTGAGGTAGCCTTCTACTAGTTGGCTTGCTCTACCTGAATGTTTCTGAGCACTCGGGGACATTCTAAACCTGTTTTGAGCTGAGCGTCACTATAAGACTGAAATACAAAGGCAGTGGTGGTAAACAACAACAAACAAAACAAACAAATCATTGATATGTATAAACGAACGATTGCACACATACATGTTCAGGTATTGAAAGGAAATAGGCGTATTTAAAACCGAATATAGCTAAGATCATAGTAAAGAATAAAGTCTATTAGTTAAGAAAGTTCTAGAGACATTTAGAAGACTGAAGCGAGCGTAGGAGAAATGTCTTAAGAGATTTCATCACCCTTTTGTGAAACACTTGCTTTTATTAAGAGCTTCTGGTTGGCTGTAAATATAGGATGACTTCTAATGATTGGTAGCATGCATGAATGTTGAATGATTTGTCTACAGGTGGGCGGCTGAGTCTGGTGGCCGTCAGCACGTGGGACGGCAATATGTACGTGTTCGACGTGCAGGTGTGTCCCGCCATCATGTACGTGGGTGGGCTGCTCCGCGTGCTCCAGTCAGCGGAACTTCTTAAGGTGAGTATGTCATTAAAAGAGGTCACGTATTGATGATCTATTAGTTTAACCTGGTGAAAAGAACACTGTATACAATCAAATTATACACCGTACAGCGGATGTAAGGCATATTTACGAGAGGTCCCGGTAAGTGTGACAGTTATGAAGCCTTCTTTAAAACAATTGCTTGATCCTATATTTTGATTAAACTTTGGTAAACTCCATCGTCGGACACCATTTACGAAAAGTCAAACAAACGAAGCTTTCCTTACGACAGTCGCCCAAGAAAGTTTAGTCTCGTTTGATTGACTGATGCTCGAGTAAGACTAAAATTAGAGAAGTGGAAGTTTTATTAATTCTGTAAATATTCCAGTGACTTTCATTAATTTCGTATTACGAAAGGGAATCGTTACCAGATATTATTTGGCTTGATTAATTTAATTGATTATAAAAGAAAAAAATGCCTATATTTTTGAGTCTGAGTCTAGAATATAGACTCAAGAGGGTCGAGATTGGTGAATAAGGACACAGACAAGAAACATTATTAATATTTTGTAATTCAAAACATATGCTGGATTTCCAGAGGGAAATAATACAAAAAAATCATATTCACTCTATTGCAATATTTCGGCAAAAACTGCCTTTCTCAAGAAAAAGCATGAATTTTTGATTAACTCAATAATAGACTGTACAAACATCTTTTTGGAGTTGCTAAAAAATCATGTTTTTTTTTCTTAAGAAAGGCAAATTTTTGCCGAAATGTTGAAAAAGAATGAATTTAATTATATTTTGTAATTGTTTGTTGATATACAGGTGTTCCACAACTGTGCACAAGACAGTGCCGTGCTGCACAACCTTTACGATGTGCGACTGAAAAACATTTTCGACACTCAGGTACGAAATTATTCAATATAATATTATGCAATATAAATATTAAAGAAAATACAGTAACAAAACAACAACAAACAAACAACCTAACAAACAAACAATCGCCGCTTCAAGTAAATACGATTTAATTCAGTGACCTTTATTAAATTTTGTGTAAATTAATATTTAAAGAAAATTGTCTCCCTTAGATCGCATATTCCACCATTATGGAGAACCAAGGGCTGTCAGCAAGGCGATTGACCCTAGGGCAGCTTTGTGGCGAGTTCAAACTTCCGGTATATCGCCCCTCTTCAGAGTTGCAGGTAGGATAAATTCGACAGTGTTAATATGAAAAAAGCATTTCTACAGATCTTTAAATTTATAAGTATTTGAAAAAAAACTTTAATCAATTCTATACCGTTCCCGATGGGCATTTTATTTTTCGTTGACAGCTGTATGCTTTTGCTATTGATCCAGATTTTTCACCGGATTTCAACCAAACATAATGATCAGGAATTTATTTTCTAAGCGCACTTGCTTTGGCTAATGGTCCAGGCTAATCTGTCTATTTTTCACGAATGTAACTGGACATGAAAACTGTGCAAAATCAGAGATACTGATTGGGTTAAAATACAATCTTACGGTACAGCTAGTGACTAAGCATGTCGCCGAATATATTTCTGGTAATTTATTCATTTTCAAATGACATAATGATATCATTTCTATTTTTGATATATTGATGTCAGATAAACGTTCTTAATTATATGAGTTTACGAGTTTATGAGAGTAGTCAGTATATGTACCAAAATCGAAACGAGTTAGCTATTTTTTTTTTTGCAATCTGTAACATTGTTTTTTTAGCTCACCTGAGCACAACGTGCTCATGGTGAGCTTTTGTGATCGCCTTTTGTCCGGCGTCCGTCGTCCGTCCGTCCGTCCGTGCGTGCGTCTTGCGTCAAATTTTCCTTTAAACAACTTCTCCTCCTAAACCACTGGATGGATTTTGTTAAAACGTCACAGGAATGTTCATTATGGGGCCCTTTACCAAAGTTGTTAAAATTATTTTGATTGGTCAAAAATCTAGGTCACAGGCGCTAAAAATAGATTTTAAAAATGAAAATTTAAAAAATCTTCTTCTCCGAAACCACAAGGCCTAGCCTTTTCATTTATGGTATGTAGCATGATCTTATGACTCTCTACCAAGATTGTACAAATTATGACCCTGGGGTCAAAATTGGCCCCGCCCCAGGGGTCACTTGATTTAACATAGGCTAATATAGGAAAGAAATTGAAAAATCTTTTTCTCAGAAACCACAAGGCATGGAGTTTAAATATTTGGTATGTAGCATGATCTTATGACTCTCTACCAAGATTGTTAAAATTATGACCCTGGGGTTAAAATTGGCCCCGCCCCAGGGGTCACTTGATTTAACATAGGCTGATATAGGAAAAAAAGAAAAATCTTCTTCTCAGAACAAGGCATAGTTAAGATATTTGGTGTGTAGCATTGTCTAGTTGATCTCTACCAAGTTTGTTCAAATCATGACCCTGGGGTCAAGATTGGCCCGGCCCCAGGGGTCACTTGATTTAACATAGGCTAATAAAGAAAAACTTGAAAAATCTTCTTCTCAGAAACCTCAAGGCATAAAGTTAAGATATTTGGTGTGTAGCATTGTCTTATGACACTCGACCAAGATTGTTAAAATTATGACCCTGGGGTCAAAATTGGCACCACCCCAGGAGTCACTTGATTAAACATAGGCTGATATAGAAAAACTTGAAAAATCTTCTTCTCAGAAACCACAAGGCCTGGGTTTAGATATTTGGTGTGGTTGTTAATTTTTAAAGGCCCGGGAAATTTGGCCAACCAAGGGGTCACCTGATTTAAAAAAATTTTTCAGAAACCACAAGGCCTACCCTTTTGATTTTTTTTCATATGACTCTCTACCAAATTGTCAAATTATGACCCTGGGGTCAAAATTGGCCCCGCCCCAGGGGTCACTTGATTTAACATAGGCTAATAGGAAAAAAACTTGAAAAATCTTCTTCTCAGACACCACAAAGCATAGAGTTTAGATATTTGGTGTGTAGCATTGTCTAGTTGATTCTTACCAAGTTTGTTCAAATCATGACGCTGGGGTCAAAATTGGCCCCGCTTCAGGGATCGCTTGATTTTACATAGACTTATATTGGAAAAAAACTAGAAAAATCTTCTTCTCAAAAACTACAAGGTCTGGAGTTTATATATTTGGTATGTAACATGGGCTAATAGACCCTTTACCAAGTTTGCTCAAATCATCACCCTCAGGTCAAAATTGGCTCTACCCCAGGGGTCACTTGATTTTACATAGCCTAATGATACCAGGTGAGCGATCCAGGGCCATCATGGCCCTCTTGTTTTAATAATCCAAAGGCCAATACCTTATCTTAATTACAAATAAATACTAATACTAATTCATAAAACATTTTATAACGATTAAAACCGAACAATAGATGGTAAATATCAACCGACTCCAAATACAGGTACGTTATGTTTTATATTACAGTGTGCAAACTTATTTTACTGATGTCAACTTTTCTAGCAGTACTTTCATATTGCATTTTTGATCGTCATTTTATTTTCACCATTTGTATGTGCTTCTTGTATTTTATTCGAATCTCGGGTGGCATTTTGCCACCAGGCTTACGCTCTAGGTCTGTGTTTCTACCTGCATAGATGCATTGTGCACTCGGGGTCTTCCACCACCTGTATTAAAACAGTTTTGTGGTGTAATCCTTTGTTTTTTAGTGCATTTTTAGTATGTTTAGTATATTTTTATGGAATATTGTACAATATCAATCTAAGTATAGCACAGATCCTAAGTATCTTTGGACATGGAATTTGGTGGCGAGAGCAGCGAAACGAAACATTTCATAAACATCGGTTACGCGTGTTCAGTCTGACTTATACGAGGACCCGTTGTCCATACACTGGCTTGTGATTGGTGGAAAAAAAATTAGGTTGTAGTCTAACTTACTCGTGTTTTTTTCTGGTTTTCAATCAAAACAGCGACTTCTGGTGGAAGACATCAATGTCTGGGCTCGGCGACCATGTACCAAGGAGCTCCTGACGACGGCTGCGGCGCACGTGCAGCCACTGGTTCCTGCTCTGTTTACCGCCACAGACAGGTATATATCACGAATATTCGGCATTAAAACTTACACTACGGGGGTGTCGTGGCCCAGACAATGGGTACATGACTTTGGATCAAAAGGTTGTTGGTTTGAATCAATAAGTCGCTAGAATCTTTCATGATGCGGTTAATTAGGTTAACAGCTCATATGAACGTAAGAATCCTTTTGATATCGTTGCATATAGTGGGGAACCAACTCATTTGCTTACGTGAGCGACTGTTAGCGGTAGCTAACCGAATGAATTGCTCAATCCAGGAACAGTTTAAGTTGTAAGAATATGATTCCTTATCGACGTAAAAGCTACATAAATGAATAACTTAAAACTAAGTTGCAAATTATCAAAAAATATAATCAGGTGGAATTTTGTAAAATAATCATTTTGGTACCGTTTTATCTTATCCTCTC
>CM037780.1:37057470-37095878 GCA_021229015.1 Solen grandis | reverse complement strand
TAGTTTATACTATAAAATTTCTCAACACCACACGCAATTTATTTTACAACTTAAAGAGAGACTTAAGCATGGAAATGTCTTTATTTATCTAAATTAATTAAAGATCATACACATGTAATTTTTTAATCATAGATTAAATATTAATTTTCGGTTAATTCACTGACGAGGATTATATCCACAGTGAATATATATGCTACGTCATCTATTTATGTACTTGCGATTCGTTAACAGTGTACGCAATATAGTAATGTTGTCGTCAAGGAGTATGTACAGATTGCATCTTTTTAACAAATCTGCAACATGCATTTTGCTTTTCTTTCTGAAGAATATATACTGCTTTTGGAAGAATCGTGGGCCTTTAAATAAATCAATTATACGTAATTATAACCCAATGGATTTTCTGTTTCTTAAATTTTAAAATTTGATTGTGTTAATGCCATAATCGATAGCAAAACTATAGATCCAGCGCCTAATTCCAACAACAATATTTAAAACCTTAATGCTATAAGATAGGCTCTCAGCTCACTGTAAATATTTGTCAAAATATTGACTTTAATGACTCCTTGAAATGAATATGGACCATATTGACTAACACTTTTCGTTAAGAGATGGAAGTATTTGGGTATCATTATTTTCAAAATAAATAGGATGAAATGCTCCCTTAATTATTTTTATGTAGGATGATGCGCAGAATTGGTGCCAGAATGATTTTATTTCCATTTTGAAACGAGGGATATACAGTCAGTAATTTTGGAGAATGATGATATCCTTTAGGAATGACATATCTTAAAGGAATTAAGTGATCAGTTTTAGAATATGAAACCATTTCTTAAATGCATTCTTCTTGGTCGGCAGATTTGAAGGCAGTATTTCAATCTAATGTTAGCACAACGAGATTTTAAATCGATTTAAGGGCTTTAAATATATGGAAATGGAAGCTTTTAGTAGCCGTTATCGTTATAATTCCGTCTTTAGTATAGGTTCCTTAAAATGCTTCTAGGAAAATCGAATGTATGAAGAATTACACTTATCGAAAGCGTTTATGGCAAAAGAGGGACGTACTTTAAATAATGGAGTGGCATTATAAATTTGATAACCTGTTTTTTATATAATAATCGTTACAGTATGCAGGAAATAGGTATGGATGGTAAATACATAACGCTACGTTCCCACTATCACGATTCGCGCCACGATTGAAATCGCGGTCTTAATCGTGGACTTATCGTGGTGCTCGTATCAGATTATAAAATTATCAAAGTTTTGTGGTCAGTCGTGGCAATCGTGTCGATCGTAGAAAGTTTTTGGGCGATCCATAAGTTTTCTACGACCAACATGATTACTTTTCATTAGTAATCATCGCGTCCGTTCGTAATGCATCGTAGCAAAACGCCACACAACGCATCTTATCGTGCTTCCAAATCGTGATAATCGGAATCAGTCTTGGACGAGACAAACCCACGCTCTGTTGAGATAAATAGCAATCTCCCACGAGCTGGTACGATCTATGGCGCTTTCGGGGTCGTTACTCACGACCGGTCACGAATGACCCAGGAGCTGATACGAGTTGATACGACAAGATGCGAGTAATGTGAATAGTTACGATTATTAAATCCTTTTCAAGGATGCTCTTGGTCTGTTACGAGATTTTGTGCTCACACACACACACACACACACACACACACACACACATATATATATACCGTAAAAAATTTAATGCGCCTCATTTAGCGATCTTATCCTACAGTTAATACATATACTGTAAACCAGCTTTTACGCCGTTGAGAGATGTATCCCAAAGGAACAAGAGTTAGCACTGAACCTGAACCACTCTAGCCACAACCTACACTTGAGGAGGAAGAAGAGATCTTCCCAACCCACAAAGAAAAAGGTAACTGCCTTCTCGGAACAGGGAAAGGAGGTAAATATGGAGTTCAACGAGAGAAATGAGGTCCTGTACTGCAAACTCTTTGCGGGGTTCAAGGATGTCACCCAAAAGGAGGGTCTCTGGGCTGCACAGAATGCGAAGATGGATACTATTTAAAATAGGGACTTCAAGCATGAGGACTACGATGGGCCGACTGAAGAAACGCGCCAATGGGAGTGGGCCAGGAGGAGATGCCATTACTGATATGAACAGCACAGAGAAGTGGGCGTGGGATAAGTTCTCTTTTTTGATCCCTCACATTGAGACGATGGAAGGCAGAAATGTAGCATCATTTGCAGCAGCGGCAGTGTCAGTTGCACTGGACTCACAACCTCCACTTATCAAACCTCAGAAGTTACCCCCACCTCAAGAATAGTCCCAACATTACATTTACAAGGAGCCGCATTACTACCAGCCTCCCTGACAGCCTTCAGGCCAGGGTCGGTAAGCATCTCACGAGGCTGTGAGCAACGGTGAACTGAGTAAGTGTAATAATTGGAATTTCATTCAAGTTCGCATTAAGATATACTTGGATTTAGAATTGACTAGGTAGATTAGGTATGGGAGGGACCCGTAAAAATATATTCGTCGAAATGGGGAGTTTAGTCATGACTTGCATATGACGCTAAATGATTTTTGGGGAAATCTAAAATCAGCGTATCAAAGAATGTGTTATTAGTAACAACTTTGCTGCAATGATCCTAATATTGATTTACTTTCCCGAAAGTATTGGCTTTGAATAATTGGTGAGAATGAAAACAAAAGTATAAGTTGTCAATATATTTTCCTAAAATTTTCATAAATAAATTTAAAAATATCAAATGACATCCTCTCCACCTTCTGCGTATTGCAGCCCAGTCATCTGTTCCTGCCATGCGACTGCACCTTGTGGTGAGTTGAAGAATGTCTTCAGGAGTTAAATCTGGTACTTTGCATCTGTTGTAGGAGGTTTTCTTCTTTTCTAGTAGTGAGTCTCGAGTAAGGAAAGTGAGTGAGTTAAGGAAGTGAGTTTCAAGTTAAAAAAAAGTGAGTTTCGAGTTAAAAAGGTTATTTTTTAGTCAAGAAAAAGTGAGTTTCGAATTAAAACAAAATGAGTTTCGAGTCAGAACAGATGACAGCTAAGTGTATATATTGTACAGTGACCGGTTATGGATAAAAATGTTTATGGTTTGGCGACTGTGTATATATTTAACAACATTTGTGTGTTTTAATTGATTTCACGGTAAAGTTTACGAAACAAATACTCAGAAATTCTTGTAAATGGATCAAATGCGGCATACCTCACTCCGAAATAAACCGTTTTAAAATGGTGCCTTTTTTTCTCCACCTTTCTTATAATTTATTGGTTTGGTATAAAAAAATAAACACTTGTCAGTACAAAAATAAACCTGTCACGATTTTCGGTATCGCCCCCCTTGACTATTTTCCCTTAAATGCCTTTACCTTCTGTAAAGTTTACACCGGCGAAACACAAATGTATTGTTGGTTTTGTTTATCGACAGGTATGTAGCGTAAAGGTAAGTATCAATCTTGAATTGGACATTTATTGTGCAAGTCTTCCATTGTTGTATTTGTTTGTTAACTTTAGCTGTATGTCAGTGATGTAGCTGTATGCCTACATCACTGACATTGTGACAGTCACACTCCACTGAAACGCACTCTAAAATCAACACCCACTTGCGAAGATCCAGTTCCATCAATTTGATACCGTGTACACGTGTTAGGGGGTTGGGATGGGGTCGGGGGTTCCAACAGAGATATGTCGGCCAACTATGAAAAGTTACCATGCCAAGCCAAGTATGAAGTTCACCGTACTTTTTTTTGGATAGAAATATTGAGAATTAATTGTTATTATGAATTATTTATGGATATTGCATAAGGGGGGGGGGGGGGGGGGGGCAAGGCAATTTATTTACGGAAAGAAATAATAATATCCCGTAATTATTTTCTGCTAAAGAAAATAACCACAGCAGTTTGCAAATTACACATGCATAGAAATATTAGAATTAATTGTTATACTGAATGTATAATTTAGTGACAGTAAAAAAATAATTCATGCAAAAAAAGACATATATATATATATATATATATATATATATATATATATATATATATGCCTTTATTTTAAACGCATTAGACCAGGTGTTATTTTCGTAGCCGCAACCTTATTTACGCGAAAATAGCTTACTTTCGTTATCTATACCGGCTTATTATTCATATCCCCAGAGAGTTGGTAAAAAAGCCATGTCAACAACTCTAAAAATTAATTCATGAATGAAATTGTATTGTAAAGGGTTCAAACGATATTTTGATAAATACTTCTGCTTCCCGAAACGTTCGGCGACAAAACCTTTATAACAAGGGAGATAACAATGTATTACAAATACATTTATATCTTCAACTGTACTCAAAAATCACTTTTTTCTTGACTCGAAACTCACTTATTCTAACTCGAAACTCACCTTTTCCGACTCGAAACTCACTTTTTCCGACTCGAAACTCACCTTTTCTAATTCTAAACTCACCTTTTCAACTCGAAACACACTTTCGCAGACTAGGAACATTTTTTTTCTAAACTCGAAACTAACTTTCTGCAACTAGCAACTCACCTTTTCTAACCCGAAACTCACTAAAAATTATATCTCCTGCTGTGGCTGAGTTGCGAGGTGCAGAAGGTTGATCCACAGCCAACCGTCCACTTGGTTCCTCCATGCCCCTGGGATAACATTGATGTTTTCATCCCCACGGTCCGCCTCTTGTGCCGCAATGCCTGGATACTTCAGCCTCCGTATGTTGTGTAGAACCACTGCTGCCTCTGCTATATCCTTTACATTGACGGGCTTCTGCTCCAGAGTCCTGATGAGATACCTGAACCTATTGGCCAAGATTTAAAAAACATTTTCATCCACTCTCCTCCCCATTAACAGTCTGTAATTGAAAATCCTCTCCTTCCTGGACATCCTTTTTCAGCTGTATGGCTTCATTAGGTAGTTCCTAAGTGCAAAGGCATCATCCTCCAGGATGAAGAAGGGCATGTCTTGTGGTCATCTGGGCTCACGGTCTGATGACAAGGTCGAAGGAGGCCAAGGGATTCCACTTCCAGACCGTTAAACAGTTCCAAATCGCCAATCGCATCTTGCATGTGTCCTTTTCCACCAAGCTCGATCCAAACTTGTAGTCTGCATCTACCAGAGCTAGTCTAGAAAAAGAGACATTGTAATTGAAGTACAGACTGCCAGTTTAGAGAGTTTTCTTGATAGCCACCCAAGGCCCCAAACACGCGAGGAATGTTCTATCTCTGCTCAATTGGTAAGGTTTTCCAGGCTTCAGGGGTAATAGGTAGGCTGAACACTTTATCTTTGTATGCCTGCACAATTGCCCGACACACTGTATGTATCATCCTCGTGATACTGGACACTCCACACCTAGAGGCATACACAAGAGCCCGATAATTGTCTCCAGTGGCAAGGTACCTCCGCGTCAATGCCAGATTAAGTCCAGGTGAAAGGGGTTGTCTAAAACTGGTGACTTCTCTCTCGATTGTTGGGGCCACACTCTGCAACACTTGATCGAAAACCTCTGCAACACCTCAAAAACTTGTGATGTTCTGGAACGCGACTGGATCTGCCAGCCTCAGATGGGTGTCTAGGAGGCTGGAGAGCATCCAAAACTGCCTGACTACAGCTCTCCTGGCTCTTTGTGATTGTGTTTGTAGATGGTCTGACTGCAGTTTGTCTTCTTCCTCTCTGGCGATGATATAAGCATACAGTAATACTGCAAATGACACATTATCATCTTGAACTCCTGCCATTATCAACGGTTGAGGGTTATAGTGTTAACTCTGTAGAAACACTTGAAAAATATCAACTCTGAAATTCATGAAAAGATCGTGAAACACGAAGTCGATAGTCAGTCGGGCTGTATATACATGTATATCCTTCGGGTTCCAATCGTAGCTCAAATCGTGATTACCTTCGATCGTGATCGTGAAAGGCATCTTGACCACAATCGTATCCTGTCACAACAGGCGCATCAGTTCGTGATGATCGTATCAGAACGTATATACAAGTGCCAAATCATCCCATATCGGAAACCCGATCGTGATAATTGGTAATATCGAGACCCAATCATGGACCCGATTGAGACAATCCTATCTAAACGTATGTGATCGTATCTGAAAGGGCGACCAGATCGTGTCGCCTGAAATTAACCAATCGTGCGCATATCGCATCCAAAAGCAACAGATCGTATCAGAACGTATCGACTCCCATCACTGCGTATCAAAACCTGAAATTTCAAAAGATAACGGCGGTCAGCTACGAATGGCCAATCGTGACGTTCGTGACGGATCGCACGACAGTGGGAACATAGCATGAGGCATACTCAACTCTACGTTGATAGGATAATAAATTCTCAAATCGCATTTACCGAAAACGATTCGTAAACGTTATGTCTACCCAGATCTTCATTCTAATAACTGTTACTAGTACATGCCAACAAAAAGTTGAGACATCACTTAAATCGACAATTACAAGTTACTATACATAGTATTATTTTGAATCAGAGAAAATACCGAATATGTCTGCGTAAATTCTGCAGATAATATTTCATAAGTACATAAGACATGTACTTTCTGATTTAAGCAATTGACTACATATATTTAATTATTGCAAAAACGCAAAATTTTAAGTGTCACATGTTCAAAATATTGTGATTGTCTCGCGATGCAGCACGTTTTAGCTTTCATCTTCATTTCTTCAGCAATCATCTTCAAACTTTATGACAATGTCTATTATAATTATATATTGGCCAAGTTCAATTATGGCTGATATTGACCAATTAAGTCAGAAGTTATGCCCCTTTTGATTTTAAAAAAATGCCAGATTTCACTATGTTTGCACTCTAACATCTCTATGTCTTAAGTAATCATTTTCAAACTTTATGACCATGTTTACAGGCAAAATCCCTTGAATAGTTTCAATTATGGCTAATATCGACGAATCAGGAGTTATGACCCCTTTAATATTAAAAATTGCCACATTGTTTGCACTCTAGCATCTTCATTTCTTACGTAATCATCTTCAAACTTCATGACAATGTCACAATCTCTCAGTCAAGTTCGAATATGGCTTATATCGGCCAGGTAGTTCAGACGTTATGGCCTTTTTAATATAAAAAAAAGAAAGAAAAAAGATTTCACTTCGCACTCTAGCATTCTCATTTCTAAAGCAATCATTTTCAAGCTTTATAATAGTGTTTATAGCCATAATCTCTTGGCCAAGGTCGACTATGGCTGATATCGGATTATTAGGTCAGGATTTAAGGCCCTTTAATTGATGAACAATGCCAGATTCCACTGTTTACACTTAAGCATCTTAATTTCCATTCAGCCATTATTTTGAAGTTTCATGACAATGTTTATAGCCGTAATCGACATAAAATTTTGAGCACAGGTGCTGTTTGTTTTTGTGGAAATGAAATTATCTCATGGATTGTGTATTCAGTATAACTATGCCATAATACAGTAATTCGTACAGGCAATGAAGGCAGTGTTTTTCAGGTGAGCATCTACATTGCCTGTACATGGCCCTCTCTTTTTTTGCTTAGAAAAATAGCACAGGTATTTTGTTCAATCGTAAAAACGATGTTTCAGTTGCCAAAGTTTGTGAAAAAAAGCCATTTAAATCATTTGAAGAATTAAGAGCGTTAGGATGCTTTAATGCTTGTAAACAACATCTATGGTCATTCCTTCCGTATTCGTTAGCACATACTTTTATTGTGGACGCGAAGTGAAACAATTAAATTTGGTGCGGCAATCTCGTCATGCTTGCCTTTGACTTTTAGCTACTGAAATTAGTTGCTCCCTAAAAAAAACACGAAGACATGTTATGCTTTGAGGCAATGTATAAATGAATTAGTTTCATCTTGTTCGGCAGTTAATTGCAATAACTAATTAGAACCAAGAAACATTAACTCTTATACATGCAAACTTGATTTAACTTGCGTTTCATTTGAAGTAATTGCTTCTGTAATGCTTATTAAAACATTTGGAACTTTCCCATTAAGTGGAATTATCTCATTAAGTGTAATAGTAATTAATCATTGTCACGAAATCAATACATTTGTACAATGTAATGAGCTAATATAGCGGTTAGGAAATAAAATACATAACCACATATGAAAAACTTGACAATTCGTCTATCAATAATATATATTTCGAGATGACAACGTTGGAATTCCTATTGAAGACAAATGAGGTTAAAGTAAAATAATAAACAAATATATTTTTTGCCCATTATTAACGGTCTTTTCTCAGCAAACACACTGGTTGGAAACAAACGAGCGATTCCGTATATCTCCAAAATGGGAGATACATATTTTCAAAAATACTGTTCGTGTTACTAGAATTCTACATGCGGATACGCCGTAACCAAAGGTTTTAAGACATCACCAACTCCTTATACAAATCATCCGACCATCTAGATTTTCTCGCTCTAATCACAATCTCAGACTACAAATAGTAAGCTTGATATTGGATTTCACAACCTCCTGACGGCTGCTTAATGCGCCCGGCTTTCAGTCAGGTTAGACGTATATGTCTATAATACATACCGCCACTAACACCGAATATATCAGTTTCGTTATCTGTTTTACTTTCTCCTCCTTTTGTCTTATTTTTTTGTGCAACGGATTTCACGAAGTAGGAGAGAAGTTTACCTTACGCGTTACATAATTGTTAATATATTTCTGAAATATGTTATATGTGGTATAAAAAAATAAGTGTTGTACTTTCGATCAATACAGTGCGCCAAATGAGCTATTGTAACAGGTCTTTGGCTGACTTCCATCCGTCATCAACAAATTATTCAGATGATATCTTCTCTGTAACTCCTTGGCCAAAAATGTTCATTTTAAAACACTAAAAAATTGGATTCATGCAGAATTATAGTTGCTATGGAACGGAAAGGAAAATCAGATGAACAATTAAAATGTCTTCGTCTCTTAAATCAGTGACAAGACATCGGCACAGATATTCCTTAGGTAACCATCTACCTAACTCATAATATTTTTTTCCGATCCGTAAAAAGGGAACATAGAGTTAAGTATTCCTTGTGTATGTAAAAAAAAACTTTAAATCTGTCTCTCAAATCTACTTCTGAAATAACAAGATTTAAAATGTTTCAGCACAGGTTTAACTGGATGAGTCTAAACCAAAATTGTTAAAATTATTCGGCTTTTTGAAAAGACATGATATGAAAGTGACAAAAACGGCCCTTAATCCTATTTGATGACGAAAATATTTTATAGCGATTACTTTTTGCATTGCAGACACTTTGCATAATACTTTTCTGAATGAAAAAAAGATAAAAAAAACAACAAAACATATTTGAAAACCTGAGTTTTGTAAATGTATTATATAAATGTAAAATGGTTGGAGTTTCTAAAGCTCATCGGGGAATTAGCTGACGGGTTTAAGTGTTTGTAATATATCAATATGTTACCGTTACTAAAATTCAAAAGTGAATGACATAACATTTACTTTAATAGTAATTAGCCGTATATTATATGTTTCATTTTTCACAGAGTCGGTTTCTCCATTTTGACACGGGAGACATAGTGATTTATAAGAACGATAATATTTTTGATGAATGACAAATATAAAAGGAATCCAACAATCTTTTTCAGAATAGGATGGCGTTTCCTTAATGCATTCATCTTAAACCAGTGTGACCATGGCATGTGGTATATACGTCATTTAAAGCTATCGCGAAGAGCATATTTTGCATCGATTAAGAGGGAAAAACGTTGTAAGTATTTTAATTGTTTATCAATTTTAATGGTATATAGTGCATGCGAAGCGGAAAATTGTGCCCTACACATAGGTTCCAATTATTTTTCTTTCCTTTTTACAGTTTTTCTGGGGGCCGCCGTGGCCGAGCGGTTACAGTCGTGGACTACAAATCTCTCAGCCCCTCAACGCTGTGGGTTCGAATCCCGGCAGGGACTTCGGATTTTTCATGTGAGGAAGCCTTCCAGCTGGCTTTGCGGTAGGTCGGTGGTTCTATCCGGGTACCTCCGTGTACTCGGGGTCTGCCTCCACCTGTAATTAGCTGGACGTCGCTATATGATTGAAATATTGTCGAAGCGACGGTAAACCCTAATACAACAACAACAACAACAACAACATTTTTTCTGAACATTCGGGAACACATAAAGCACATCGCTAATAACGTTTTTCCAGAATGTTAGGAAATACTGCATATCTGACAAAATAATCATTTGAGCTTTTGTGTATTGCACAGTTTATTGTTTCGCATGCGGTGTATTCCATTAAAATTGGTGAGAAATACTTACAGCAGATTTCTATTTCGAATCGTGGCAAATAATGCTGCTTGTGATAACTTAAAATGACGTCATATACCACGTGGTATGGCCACACTAAAAAAGATAAATGAAACATTATTATGTAGATTTGAAAGCATTATTTAAATTTACTAAACTATTAGCACAACGACAGTTTAAATCGATTTAAGGGTTTTAGTATAGGGTCAGGAAAGCTTTTATAAGCCGTTATCGTTTTAATTTAATAACTGTAATATGAATTCCTTAAACTGTCTTTGGGGAAATAGAATATATCGGAATTACACGTATCGAGAACGTTTATGTCGATGAAAAGGAGGTATAATTTAGAAAGTTAAGTGATATTTTAAGGTTTTTAAATCTTAATTATGAATTATTATTGTTACAGTATGCAGGAAATACGTTTGGATGATAAATATCAATTGTTAAATCGGTTTAAAAAACATCACATTTACCAAAAACGTTTCGTAAACGTAATATTATCACCGTTTCTTAATCGATCTTTATTCTACTTTGCATGACTAGCAAAAGACAATACATAGTGGAGGCACCTCTTTAGTCGACAATTCCTTACTTTGAACACTTATTTTGATAAAACGCCACGCATTTCTGCGTAGGCTCTTCAGTTTATATACGTTCTGCCTTATTTTAGCAAATGTGTATTTTTTTCTCTTCCATAAAACGCAAACGATCCATTATCCTGACTATAACTGTAGCGATAATAGTGTCATCTGACAGAAGTTTTTTAGTTGTCTTAACCCTTTCCCTCATAGAGGAAACCATGAAAAGACCTTTGCGAACAACATAAACAAGACCAGCCTGCGAGTAACTCGCAGGGTGATCAGGTTTTATGCTGTTCGCTGCTCCTCAGTGGTCTGGAAATGAGGATTTTGTAATTAAATTTGGTAAGGTTTAACTGTGGTTTTCTGCAGATCAGGCTTTATGTGGTACCTACTGAGTGCGTCAAAATGAGTCTATATGAGGGAAATGGTTAAAGCGAAGCAACACGTCTGTTTCAAAATGATTCGGCTTGATGGTCATACCTCCAGTATCTACGGAGATTATTGCATTACTTCAGTACAAAGCACGCTGCTGTGATGCTGATATAGATCCTTTCTGTTGCTCATTACGTGTAAAGTGTTAACAACGTATTGAAAAATAAAATATTAAAATACTACTCACTTCTGCTTTCTTTTTTAAAGTTAATAATGCCTTCGAATGATATTTGGAAAGGCTTAAACTTGTTATCATGCAAAATACTTGTGAACTACATGTATCTAGGGGTAAATTACATACTTCGGAACTTATAGAGATATATATTTAGTTAATCTTCGTGTTAAAAATGTGATTACAGTTTTGTTAGAAAAATATCACGGTTATTATGTTCAGTTGTAAAAGTGGTGTTCCCATAGCCAAAGTTTGTGAAAAAATATTTGAACCATTTTACAAATTAAAAGATAAAGTTTTTAATCCTACAACATGTACGTGCCAGTTCAACCGTATTCGTTACCGCAGTCTTCCATAATATACCATTTTCAGGTCTGTGTGGCTTTCACAAGGCATTAATGGCAGTTCATGACCATACACATTATATTCCGATAGTTATTCCTAGAAAACTGCTCAAGGTTTCCAGTAATAGTAATACTCCTCGATGTGAATTACAAATATAAACAATATTAACTTGATTACAGAATATAATTCGCCGTAGTTTCTGCAGATGATCTATCATAAATACATTTGTATTCTCTGATTTTGCAAGATTTTGTGTAAGCATTGCACAAGACGTTTAAAATACTGCGCAACTATCTTTAAGAACAGAATGCCATTTTCATGCAGTTCATAGTCAGGACATCTAAAAATACTTTACTGGAACGTTGTGAATATAAAATGTGTTTGGGTAAAATGTAAGGTGCAAAAAATTGGCTATTTCTAACAATTAATTCTTAGCTGTAGATGTGTATTTGTGGCTCAAAATAGTGTTTAGTTAATGGTTTGGAGATTCCGACTTTTTGGACTCGCTATACAAGATAACATCAATATATACAAATGTATATAAGTTTGAGTATTTTGGTATTCTTTGCTTTTTATACGCCCGTCCAAGACGGGATGTGTTATGGATTCACCTGTGGGCGGAAGGAATCCACTGATGTTGTGCGCTCTTACTCGAACAAACATGAACCGATCTTTACCAAATTGGTCACAATGTATATGGTCACATTATCTCGATACAGGCATTGCTTTAATTAAAAATTGAAATACTGCATTTAAATCTTCTTATCCGTGTATCATAATATGTGATTTGAAAACAATGCTTTCAAAATATTTACCATCATTTCTTAAAAAAGTTCTCTGAATTCCATTCAGATATGTTATTATTCAAGGATATCACACACATACGATAAATTTAATTGCTTAATCTCTTTATTTTTTTCATCTCAAATAATAACTGTGCAGGCAGTCTTTATTTAAGCAAAAATAATACATAAAATGTACACGAACATATAAGGACATAATGTAGCGGCATAACAGGGAGCTCAAATACAAGTTTGGGTTTCAATATCTTTTAGGTTAAACTCATAAAGATTGATATACATTGTCTGTCCTGTGGTTTAAGATCGATGTGTTACCGTTACTGCAACTATTCGGACTAAATTTGCACACCATTAATAGTTGTTTGTCATGTATATTTGAACCCAATACCTTCAAGGTTAATGGCTTATCGGCAGTATTTCTCATGAAATAAGTTTAAAATTTATTTGCACCTTACCTTCGATACGATATATTCTAAAACAATTGAATCTCTCTCTCTCTCTCTCTCTCTCTCTTTATATATATATATATATATTCTAAAAGACTAGTAACAAACAAACACCCTTTGCAGTTTCATGTAGTAAAAATAGCATGTATAACTATAAACATGTTTTGTCATATCGGCAGTATTTCTCATGAAATAAGTTTAAAATTTATTTGCATTTGTAAATGAACAGTTTGACTTTTTGCTTTCACAAGAGATAAATTTCGAATATTCAAACTCTTGATACCAGCATGATTCATGAATACAAAAAAAAAAACGTAAACAAAAAACAAAAACAAAAAAAAACAAAAAAAAAACGATATATCTATAATGCTTTTATCCCAAACTTCATGAGATATATTGACACTGATTTCTTATCAAAATATACACTCAGCCAAAAAGAAAGTGCCAACTTTTCAATTCTTGATATCTCTTTTAATATTTTGTTAACATAGACAAAACTAATAAACAAAATATATGTAATCGTTGGAGTACCTATTGACCTAAGTTTAATCAGTAGTAAACCGTACCATTCGGATAAAGACTAAATTTACTGATTTTACACGTGCGTCTTGTGCAACACAGGTCGATATCCAGTGGTAGTATCAGTTGGTGACTGCACCAACTGACCGGGTATATATCACGCAAAATCAAGTTTAACAAAAATGCCAAGATTAAATATTGATCAACGAACCAAAGCTTAAACGATGCTAAATGCAGGTACGGTAGTAAATGTTGTATAACCGAGTCTTATCGAAGCAAGTGTCATTTTAAAAAATCGACCCCTATGTCATATCGCTTGGATTGTGATATTCAATGGACTTCAAATCTTTACGTATATATGAAAACGTAAGATAGGTATATTCTTTTTGGCTGAGTATAATGAACAATAATTAGTGCTGCTTACTATTTTACTCGGGGAAAAGAACAACAATATTCACTAGAAGTATTAAGTAAAACACTTGTTATTTGTTATTAGTTCATTTATAAAGTTGCATTTAGATTTTTCCATAAAACACTTAATAAAACAATGCTATTTAAGCAAGATCAAATAAGGGTATAATTCCAGCAACAGTACTTAAATCATTAGTAATATTAGACAGAAACTTATTTATCCAGTATTCCTTTTCCAAAATATTTACGTTTATGACTCCTTAACATAAGTATGAAAAATAAATGAACAAACAATATTCGTTAAATATGAAATATTTTAGTATATGTGTTTGTAAAGCAAGGAAAATTAAATAAATTAAATTATTTTGCACAGAAATCGTGCTAAAATGCATTTTCTCTCCATTTTGACATTGAAGATATACAGTCAGTAACTTTAGAAACAATATTATCTTTGTAGAATGACATCTAAATGGAATTCAACAACCTGTTTCAGAATGTGATGGCATTCCTTAATGCATTCTTTTCAAAAGACAAATGAAACATTATTGTGTAGATTTAAATTTACTGTTGACAGTTTAAATCTATTTAAGTGCTTTTAATATATGGAAAGGGGAGGTTTTTTTTGCTGTTGTCGTTATAATTCCACATCATTTCTATAAATTCCTTAAACTGTTTCTAGCGAAACCGAATATATCGAGAATTACACTTATCGATGGCGGTTATGTCGACAGAAAATAGATGTACTTAGTGTCAATCATTGGATCAGTTCAAAAATCATATTACATTTACCGAAAAGGATTCGTTAACATATTATAACAACGTTTTCTTTCATCGAAATTTATTAATCTATTTCTTATAGCATACTAGCATATGACAAAAAATTGGAGACGCCGCTTTATAAGAGATTAAGAAGTTGCTATAAGCAATTGTTTTGTTTCTGCACACATAAGTACTACCTTAATTTAGCAATTATTTATATGTTTTACTATTGCACACAACGCAAAGGATCTGACTATAACACCTGGCAATATTAGACTCACATGAAAGAAGTATTTTGATTGTTTCGTTAAGCAAAATGTTCATGTCAAAATATTCAGATTGAGGTTCATGCATAATTTGCAGACGTCCAGTATCTACGGATGCCATAACCTTTTTTCAGGACTAAACACGCTGCTTTGACACACACACACACACACACACACACACACACATATATATATTCTTTCTACTGTTGCATATGTATAGAAATTTTACGAAGTATTAATAATTTAAAATGTCAGCCAGTTATTCTTTCTTTCTTTTTCAAAGTGAATACATGCTCTGACGGGATATGTTGAAAGGCTAAAAGTTGTTATCCTACAGGATACTTGGGAACTAATTTTATGCATAGGAGAATGTTTAGCGAGACACTACTATTTTCAGGAGTTAATCTTAACGTATAAAATTTGGCTCCATTACGACTTTGTTTCATCGTAAAATGGATGTTTCCGTTGCCAAAGTTTGTAAAAGAAAATACGATGTTAAAATGTCGTTTATGCGTATTAAAAGCATTAAGATGTTAAAATGTCGTTTATGCGTATTAAAAGCATTAAGATGTTATGCTTACATCATCTACGTACCATTTCACCCGTCTTCGTTAGCGCATACTTCCACTGTGGACGCGGAATAATACAATTATATTACATGCGACCATCTGTTTATGTTTGCTTTTTATTTCCTTTTATTTCCAGCTACTAAAAGCAGCGCCTTCCTTCGACAGCTTCATAATTAAAACATGAACATAACAAGGACACATGAGTAGTTATAGTTTTGAGCGTGCCTAGCTCACCGGGTCTAACACACTCCCTCGTTTTCTCAACTCGGGAGTGTGTTAGACCCGGTGAGCCTAGAAACTTCCAAAACTATAACTACTACTCTATATTTGTGATAAAAAATTAAAAAAATCACACTAATGTAAACTTTAAAAAAAACAACGATGAAAAAAATAAAGAAAATTATGTTTTTTCCTGAACCATTTTTTTACATTAATTCTCACTCTGAATATGGAGGAGGAGGGTTTTCTAACGTATTATAAAAATTCAATATTATACAGTTTTTATATTTTTGGATATTATCTAGAACTCAGTTATCTGTAATTCTTGTTCATAAAAACTACCTATAATTTTTTATTTTATAAGTAACAGGATTTGTATTTAAAACTTGTTCAATTACAAATATTTCTCTAGTCCAACGAGTAGTATAACCCTTTTCAAATTTACCTTTCTTTTTTGTTATTCTTACTCTATCTCCAACTTTAAATTTAGGTTTCTTAATTTTATTTTCTTCTTCTGGATATAAATTTTCATACACTGTTAATGTATTTTCTGATTTACTTGCTTCAACAGGTGTTATTTTAATTGAAGAATGAATTGTATTATTATAATCTTTAACTAATTGATCTAATACATCATAATATTTAGTAGTTTCATGAGCAGTAAAATATTTAAACATATGTTGTTTCATAGTTCCTATCCAACGTTCTACTACACTAGATTTTTCTTCATTCTCAGTTGAATATAATTTTATGTTATTATCATTTAATAATTCTTTTACTTGTCGATTATAAAATTCAGATCCTTTATCTGACCAAATAAAAATTGGTTTTCTTTCTTCAAATAATGTTTTAAATGCTTCACTTACTGTTATTCCTGTTTTATTTTTCAATGGAATTAACCAACCATATTTACTAAAAACATCTATAACTGCCAATAAATATTTATAGTGTTTATTTTGTTTTGAATATTGTTGCATATCTACCAAATCAACAGCCCATATTTTATCTATTGAATCAACAAAAACACGTCTTTTAGGAAATTTCTTTATAACTCTATGATGTAATTCATCTGCTAATTTATCCCCTTTTGTTCCTATAAATCTATTTTTCTTAGATCCACACTCAGAACATTTACCTTTTAACATTTGTCTATTATTGGTTGTTGTTACTTGTTCTACTGAATTATTTTCAGTATTTTTTTTACAACGTAAACAATATATTTTTGGGTGATCCATTTTTAAATAGCTTAAAATTGTTTTCTTAAAAAATGGCAGATCGAAAAGTTTGTACAAAATGTAAAGAATATAAACTACTAAGTGAATATTACAAACAAACAGGAAGAAGATTTGGTATTAAATCTGCATGTAAAAACTTAAGCCTAATCAACAAAAACATTATCAAAACAACAAAGAAAAGTATAAAAAAGCGTATCAAGAGTTTATTGTTAGAAATCCTGATTATATGAAAAATTATCCTATGGCTGTGGAACACAGTGAAACACCTAATTAAAATTTATTTCTTTTAAAATGAGACCAAGAAATTTTAAAGATCTTATTACTGAAACTATTATTGATGATATAGATGAAGAAAATATAATTAAATATATTAAGTTATTAAGAAAAAGAATAGTTATTAGTAACTTTCCTTTGAAAATAAAAATAATAATAACAAGTGAATTTTTAACCCCTTTAGTTACTGATATAATAGAAAGTCATTACTCTCACCCTGTTCAAGTTATTCAAACACAAAATAATATAAAAGAATTCTATAATAGTTTGAGAGATAAATTTGAAGCTTGGGTAGATAAATTTCAAGAAAGAGGATCTGGTTTTGTTTTTAGAAATATTAAAAGTGTAGAAGTAAAACAATATAAATATGATTATCAGAAAGCTTCATCTTATATACCTCTTCAATTTAAATCAAATAATATTATTAATGTTAAAAATAAAAATGATAACAAATGTTTTCTCTGGGCAATACTATCAAAGTTATTCCCTGCAGATGATAACAAAGAAAGAGTGACAAAATATAAACCATATGAAAATAAACTTAATATGGATGGGATTGAATATCCAGTTAAAATAAAAGATATTCCAAAAGTAGAGAGACAAAATAATATATCTATAAATGTTTTTGCATTAGAAGATCAATTAATAAACAATCTTTATATCCAGTTTATGTTTCAAACAATGAAAGTGAAAATTAGTTGATCTCTTATACATTGAAAGTAAAAAAACCCATTATTGTTTAATTAAAAATTTAGATAGTTTCAAGTATGATAAGAATAAGCATAAATCATTTACATGTAGAAATTGTTTACAAGGATTTCAAAGAGAAACAACACTAATTAATCATAAAGAAATATGTTATAATAATGAACATTGTAAAGTTGTAATGCCTGAACCAGGAAAAAATATTCTTAAATTTAAAAATTACCATTAAAATATAAATCCTAACAAAAATTTTAAAAATGATTATCCAAATATATATAAATCACAATACTTTTCATATGTTGGATGATGCAATAGAAAAATATGTAGAAAAAGTAATAAAGATATTTAAAGAAATAAATTATAAGATCTATCTTAATGAACAGAAAAAACCAATTAAAAATAAAATTTCAAGAAGCAACTGAATGTTATATTTGTGAAAAAGGTTTTGAAAAACAAAGTGATAAAGTAAGAGAACATAATCATCTTTCTGGGAAATATAGAGGAGCAGCATGTCAATCATGTAATACTAAAGAAGGTAAAGTAACAAAATTAATACCTGTATTCTTTCATAATGGTTCTAATTATGATTTCCATTTTCTAATTGAAGAACTTATGAAATATGAAGATAAATATAATAAAGTAAAACTTCTTTCAAAAAGTTCAGAAGAATATATTTCTATAGATTATGGATCATATTATAAAAAATTAAGATTCTTAGATTCTTATAGATTTATGAGTAAAGGGTTATCAGATATAGCTAAATCAATAGATGAATTTCCTATTTTAGAAAGTGAAATTAAAGACATTAAATTTTTAAAACAAAAAGGATTTTATCCATATGAATATGTAGATTCCATAGAAAAATTAAATGAAACACAATTACCAGATATTAAAGAATTTTATTCTACATTAACTCAAACAACAATTACGGGTGAAGAATATCAACATGCTCAAAAAGTTTTCTCTCATTATAAATGTAAATCTTTAAAAGATTATCATGAATTATATTTAAAGACAGATGTTTTAATCTTAGCTGATGCGTTTGAAAAATTTAGAAGTTTTTTCTTAAAACATCACAATATAGACCCTTGTTATTGTTACTCTGCTCCAGGATTAACATGGCAATGTGGACTAAAATATACTGGAGTAGAGTTAGAATTATTAACTGATATAGATATGTTGCAAATGTTTGAAAAAGGAATAAGAGGTGGTTTCTCTGGGGTTCTAGGTCCTAGACATGTAAAAGCTTATAATAAATATACTCCTAATTATGTTGATGGTGATATTCGAATAGCAGATGATTATGAAGAAGAAGAAGCGTTAGAAATATTAAAGAATGGTGGAGATTTAAATAAGTTTTTTGAAGAAAAATATTTATTATATTTAGATGCGAATAATCTTTATGGATGGGCAATGTCTAAACCTCTTCCAACCAAAGATTTTAAATGGGAAGAAGATCCTAATTATTACAAAAATATTCCAAAAGGGGTTTAGAATGTGATTTAGAGTATACAGATGAATGTAAAAAGAAAACAAATAAATATCCTTTAGCACCTGAAAAGATGAAAATAAATAAAGAACAATTATCTAATTATCAATTAAATTTATTAGGAACCTTGGAAAAATTACTTTAAAAGATAAAAAGAAATATATTATACATCACTCAATTTTAAAAGAGTATATAAAATTAGGAAGAAAGTTACAAAAGTTTATAAAATTTCATTTGAAGAATCAGATTGGTTAAAAAAATCAACATCTAACTTTGAAAAGGATCTTTGGAAATTAATGAATAATTCTTTCTATGGAAAGACTTTAGAAAATATAAGAGGAAGAAATGAGATTAATCTACTTACTAATAGAGAAGAAGTAAGAAAATATATAAATAAACCTAATTTTAAAGATTCAGTTATATTCAGTGATAATCTTGTTGCAATTGTAAATAATGTTACTTCTGTTACATTTAATAAACCTATTTATTTAGGACAAGCAATTTTAGATTATTCAAAACAATTAATGTATAACTTTTATTATTTGAAAAAATGAACTTGTTGCTTCAGATACGGATAGTATCTTCTTATCAATAAAACAAAAGATGTTTATAAGATTTAGAAAAAATAAAAGATGAATATTTAGATACTTTCCTAAACACCCACTTCATTCACAAAAAAATAAAAAAGTAATTGGAAAATTTAAAGATGAACTAAATGGAAACCCTATGTATGAGATAGTTTTCTTAAGAAGTAAAGCTTATTCTTTTACTTTAACTGCAGCTTTACAGGAAATAAAGAAATTAAAAGGAATAGGTAAAACAACAATAACTAAAGATATAAAGTTTGATGATTATAAAAATTGTTTATTTAATGAAACACAACAAATAAATAAGATGTATACATTAAATTCTGATAAACATGAAATGTATATTAATGAAGTAAATAAAATAAGTATGTCTCCATTTGATGATAAAAGATATATATGTGAAAATGGAATAGATACTTTACCATTTATATAGCTTCCATGCAACAAATCCAGTTAATGACATTCCACCAATAATAAATATAATCTCTTTATTTTTTTGATCTTCAGAAGGAGTATAAAAATCACTTAATGTAGGTTCTTTAGGTAAAGGTTCTAATTGTTTACCTGTGATATAGTAATATTCTTTCATTGCTTCATCAACATCTTCAAAGGTTTTTACAGCATGATCTTCCTTTTTCGTTTGTTCATTTAAAAAATCTAATCTTTGTGTTCTTTCTTCACTCCATTTATTATGTGAAGCTTGATATTCTTCCATTGCTTTATCATGTCTTTTTTTCTCTTCATTACTTTTATTCTTATCAATAAGAGAAAATAAATAATTACCACCTCCAAATGCAGCAGCATTCAATGCCGCTCCACCAATCATCATCGCTATTGCACTTGCCATTTTAATATGGATTAAATCCAGCTGCGTAGCATTACGGACAAAGTCTGGCTGTGAAACATTACTTCATAATATTATCAGAAATAATACCTTGCTTAACTAAGAATTCTTTTGTATAAATAGATAATATAATATCAAGAGTTAACATTGAAATATCTTTAAAATCCATTTGTAGTTTGGTTGTATTTGTTCTAAAAAGTTTTCTAATTAATTCTGAATAACCCACTGTAAAAGCAGAAATCAATACTCCATGATAAGCTGTATTAACAATTTGTTTTTCATCCGCCATTTTTTAGAAAACAAATTTGTGAACTTTGTTCAGCTGTAAATCACTGTGAAACACTACGGACGAAGTCCGGCTACGGAACGGCTATGGACAAAGTCCAGCTGTTAAACAAAGTGAAACACTGCGTAGCACTAAAGATTAAATGGGTCATATTCAACTTTTTCTTGTGGTTCAACTTTTTCTTGTTGTTTAATTTCTTTCTGCATGGGGTTTACTTGTTTAGAATTATACATATATAATCCCAATCCAACAACTCCAATTAGACATAAAGGTATATAATTTTTGTATATATTTACATGGATGAAATCTGGTTGTGGACTTTGTCCAACTGCGGAGCATTGCGGAACACTATGTTGAACTTCTTTAACTTCATTATTGTGTTTAACAGCCGGACTTTGTCCGTCCTCTTTTGTAATGCTACGCAGCCGGTTTTCATCCGTAATAGATTTTAATTGAATGTTTTCTTTCTTCATTTCTTCCATTTCTTTTCTTTTTAATTCAGCTTTTATTTTTTTTGCTTCTGCAATTCTTTTACCTGCTTCAACTCTTTTTGGGTTTTTACTTTTTTTAACAGGATCTGGATTTTGTACTTCACTCATTTTTAATGGTATAAAGTTCTGGTTGTTGATTTTCACTAACATGTTTTACAGCTGTTAAGGTTTTTTCCTTTTCCACAACTGGACTATGGACAAAGTCTGACTGTGTAGTGTTATGCAGCCGGATTTCATCCGTAACACTTTGTGCAGAGCAGCGGTTCCCTTGTCCAAAATCAATATTTTCTATTGTTGTTAATACTGTTGTAAAAGAAGCAAGAAACATTCCATATTTATAATACAATTCACAACATAAAGAATTTAAAGCATTATTTAAAAAAGGATCTTCATTTAAATCTTCTATTAATTTAGGTTGATTTTTAACTTTAAAATATTTAGACACTCCCATAACATATAAATTAATAAAAGAATTCCCTAAAGTTTTTGTCATACTTGCTCCTAATTTAGCTTCATATCGAATATATAATTTATCAATTTCTTCATCTGGTAATTTTTCAATATCTAAAATTGAGATTTCTTTTCCTAAATATTGTTTACTCATTCCTCCAGAAACAAGAGCTAAAAGTCTTTCTCTTTTTTCATTTTCATTATGTATACGTTCCGTAGCATTATTCTGATTTGGTGTTTCTAGTATTTCTTCAGCATTCATTTTATAAAATTTAAAATAGATTTTTTTATATTTACTTATAAGTAAAGTTAATTTTCTATAATTATAAGTGAGATAACCTATTAAACTTAAAGTACATATATTAGTAAAAAAATTTAATATGGACAAAGTCCAGCTTATAGATAAAATCTCCATTTTAATACGGATTTTATCCGCAGACAAAATAATTTGTAGGTTGATCAGTTTTTAAAATTAATTTACTATGTTTCTTTTTTTTCAATTCTTCTTTAATTCTTTCTCTTTCTTCTAATGTAGGGATAACATCATTTTCTCTTAGACAGTTTTCAAAACTATCCCTGTCTTTAGTATAAAAAATACATAACCATTTTGTTTGTTCCCTTAAATCTTTTAAAACTGAATTGTATCTTTGTGAAATAACCCATACACTTTGTTCAGCATGTCTACCTGAAAAAGCTAACTCTGATAACATGTCTCTTTTCTTTGTTAATTGTTTAGTTGCACTACAATCATCTATAATATATAGAGTAGGATATCCTGCATATTTATTAAAAAATATTCTTAATAGTTCTTGTAGTTTTTCTTCTCCATTACTAATAGGATTAACAATTATTAAATTTTTAGTTTTAGGGTTTTTAACATCAGAGATCCATTCTCTATTTTTATATGTTTTATTCCATTGAATAGTTGGACATAGTATAATAATATAAGTAAATACACCCCTATATTCTTTTTCTAAAAGATCTAAAACAAATTCTGTTTTTCCACATCCTGTTTGTCCACAAATAATTGCACAATGTGGATATTTAGGTAGTTCCATTTTTCTAATTTATTATTTAGTAATACTTAGTAATTATTTAATAATTATTTAAGGTATATATAGTAATTATTTAGTAATTATTTAGTAATTATTTAGTAATTATTTAAGGCATATATAGTAATTATTTAGTAATACTTAGTAATTATTTAGTAATTTATATACTTCACTATGAAACACTATGGACAAAGTCCAGCTGCGGAGCACTATGGAACACTAATACACAATTCCTTTAAATCTACCCTCATCAAAATTAATTTGTGCATCTTGTATAACAAATAGATAAACATTTATTGGCTCATCCGATCCTGCGTCTTTTGTTATTTGTATAGTTATACCTTCTGATGCATTTTCAATTCTTCTCCCTGAACCATGTAGAGAGTTATCATCCGTTGAACGTAAATCTAACCATAATGCATAATTGGTTGTTAGATATTTTTCTAATGTTGTATAGGTAAAATTTAATTTTTTTATCATTTTACTAATTTCTTTATCCTCTTTTGAATTCAAACAAATTTATTTCCCTTAATTCCTTGACTAGTTGATTTGGAACTCCTTCTATTTTATTTCTACTTTTGTTATTTCAGGATTAAAATAATGTTCTGTTGATGTTCTATCCGGATCTTCAAATAACATTAGAATACCTTTCATACTTCTAGCTGGAACATTTAGATTAATATTCCAAAGTGTATCAGATTTGTTTTTTGTTATTTTCCTATGTCTAAGTATTCTATCATATAAAATAACCATCTTAACACTAAATCTATTTATAATTATTCTAGCTAATTCAACATCAGAAACACTTTCAAATTCTAAACAAATATTCTTAATAACGTAAGAAGCATTTTTGTCAGTAGATTTAACTACTTTATTATAATCATTAAATGTAAGTTCATATTCGAGTCTATCTCCTAGACCAGCTTGATAAAAAGGCATATGTGATTCTAATAATTCAAAATCTAGAGGAATACAAAATCTATTTTTATAAGCTTTTGCAATAGCTTCATCTTGTTTATCTGAAGAAGCATTACCAGATCCAACCCTATGTCTTAACATGTTTATTTTACCAATTCCTTGGTATGCCATATTTTCACGTTCTGTAGGAGACTTCCATAAATCGATATAACAATGAAATATATCACTATCATCAATTGTCATAACTTCATTTCCTGATTTTGGATTTGTTGCATTTGCATCACTATCACTTTTGATTTCAATTTCAATTGCTAATCTTGTTGTTCCAGGAACAATAACATCATTACCACTTAGATTAGGAAATCTTACTAACAATTGTTGATTTTGATCAATAGTTGAAGGATTATTGCTTATTACAACACTTTGACGAATACCTTTAATACCTCTAGGTTCTCTTATTCTTCTGTATGGGTTTAGTTTTTCTCCGTAAGCCGACATTTTTTAGAGGGAAAAATGGAACTTTGTTCCAGCTGTGAAACATTTTTTTAATGTTTTAAAACTGGAATTTTTATTCCATATAAAATGGCAGAAGGAGGATATGATTTTGAAAATCCTGTATATGATGAAGATGATTATGATGATTATGATGATGTTGATGATGATGAAGATGATGAAACTCCTTTTATAAATAATGATAACAAAAAATTTTGAGGAAAACAATTAATAATAAAACAGAGAAAATATATGGTTAAATTTTAAATTTAGAAGAAAAATATGAAGTAAAATCAGAATATATCGATATTACAAACTTTGAAGTTATAGATAATAAACTATATTTAAAAGTTCCAGGTAAAGAACCTATTAAACTTACTAAAGGTAATAGTTTTATATCTTTGAACACTTTAGAGGGTAAAATTGGAAGAGGTGCAATTAGAAACTTGTTGAATATACGTTATGAACCATTATCAAAACAAGCCAAAGAAAAATTACAAAATGCAGAAAGAAACATTCCAAATGTTGATAATATAGAAATGACTGATTTACCTAATACAGCTGAAGAGGCTGAAACTTTGGTAAAAGAAATAGCAGAAACATCGTTTATTGAACTTAATAATGAACAAGGAACACAAACAATTATAGATAAAAGAAAAAGGATGATCATTAAAAAATGAAATGTAAAAACAAACAAAAAAATAGCTATGAAAAAAAAAAATGATGAATATGAAATAGAAATAATCACTAAAAGAATAAAATTGAATCCTTTAGAGATAAATTAAGAACTCAAATAAATAGAATAAAAGAAACAATACATAAAGTATTAAATGAAGATACAACATTAGCAGAAAGAATAAAAACTTTATTTAGAGAACAAGGGATTACAATTGTTAGTATTTTAACTGCTTTTGGAATGATTCTTGGTGTTATTGTTGAGACTTTTATTCCTGGTGGTGGTGGAACTGTAACACCTAAACCTCCTGGGAAAGGAGGAAATGTAAGAGATTGGATAAAAAAACAATTATCAAATATTGCTAAACTATTAGCAAAACTTGCAGGAAAAGCGGTAGAAGCATTACCAGGAATTATTGGAGCTATTGTAGGATGGTTATTAAAAACAACAGGAAATGTTGTTGCATGGTTTGGAAATAATTTATGGGCTTTGTTAATTTTAGTTGTGGGAATGATATATACAGCTGTTAGTCGTTAGTGTTTTACTGTGTTTCACAGCTGTTCCATAGCTGAACAAAGTTTATTAGAGAACATACTCGTAAATAAATAAAGCTAAAAGTCCTGCTGTAATACTTCCTATTATAATAGATATTTTATCATCTTCATGTTCATCCGTTGTTTCAATGAGATCACTAGGTTTTCTACGGACAGAGTGCTCCGCAGCTGTTCCATAGTCCGGCTGGGAAACAATTGGTTCACTAGTCCGGACTTCGTCCGTAGGTTCTGGTAAAGATTTTTTTGTTGGTGTACCACTGAGTTCAACATTTTTCTTTTTAGGGACAGGTTGACTATTTATTTCATTATTTATTCCAAGTGTTTGAATTTTTTCTTCTTCTGCAACTACAATTTCATTATTATAATCTTGTATTGTTCCAATTCTTAATTCCATATCACTAGGAGACATATATAATCCTATTCCATAAACATAATCAACTTTACTTCTTGCATATTTTAATGTGTTTTCATATCTTGTTATTTGACTAGGTATATCTATAGGACTGTTTATAACATCTTCAATGTTAACTAAAAATTGTTTTTGAGCATCAAATGCCGTTCCTATTCCTAAAATATCTGTTCTAGTTTGAGATTGTGCTCCAAGAATAGACCAACAATATATTCTTATAGACTCATTAATTCTTTCAACTCCTGCTTGTGTAAAACCTTTTGACTCATCAAGAATAAAAGTTGTCCACATGTTTTTAAATTCATTTGGTTGTTTGATATAATCAATAGAAATGTTTTTTGTATAAGACTTACCTTTAACAGGACCTCCAGGTCCAAAAATAAATCTATATAGTCTAAAAACAGATAAATCAAAAACATAAAGAAAATTATCCTTAAAATAAGTTTTTTTCCAAACATTTGAATCTTTTGTATATATATATCCAAGACCACCACCATCTGTATATTCTTTATGTCTCCAATCTATATTAGGATTTACATTAAACTCTTTACATACTCTTTCATAAGCTTCTTTGTTATAAATATTATTAAAAGCATTCCAACTTTTATCTTGTGGAAGAGGAATAGATAATTCAAATAATATTCTTCTTGTTTGATAATAAATATGAAATAAGAATAAAGAACCTGTTAATCCTCCCGCATTTATATGATTTTTTATGTCAACTCCACAACCTGTAGTTGAACACCAAATAGCAAAGTTTAATTGATTCTGCCAAAATAACATCCAATCACTTTCCCACCTTTCTACTATTTCTTCTGATGTAACTTTAGGTAATAAATATTTTTCAAATATATTAGGGAAATCTACATTAAAACTTTTGTGCAGAGCAGCCGTTCCGTTTCCATCTGATGAAATTATTATTTCTTGTTTTATAATGTTAATATTCTTTTTTTTAAACACTCCTCCATATAAATAATTAACATCCTCATTATATTTAAAACTTCAGGGATCATTTTTTATCAGTAAAAAATGTATCATATAATTTCCAATATTGATAAACCTATAAACTTACAACAATATATAGATAATAAACATGGAGATAAGAAAATTAGATTAAAAAGTTTTAATTATACTATAGGATGGTATAATATAAAAAATTAAAAAGGGTTTTTAAAAAATTTAAAAAAAAGGTAATTTAGAATCAGTAATAGAATCATTTAAAAATCAGATAGAAGAGTATGAAAAAAATTTAAAACTAAAGAGAATGAGGAAAACTTAAAAAGGCAAAAGAGATTTTATAAAATGAAAAGTTAAAAAGAGAAAGAATGGAAGAGTTAGAAAGAGAAAGAGAAAGAATAGAAGAGTTAGAAAAAAAGAAAGATGAAGAGTTAGAAAGAAATAGAAGAGTTTGTAAGAGAAAGAGAAAGAGAAATAATGGAAGAGTTAGAAAGAGCAAGAATAGAAGAGTTTGTAAGAGAAAGAGAAAGAGAAATAATGGAAGAGTTAGAAAGAGAAACAGAAAGAGTAGGAGAGTTTGAAAGAGAAACAGAAAGAATAGAAAGAGAAAGAGAAAGATTAGAAAGAGAAAGAGAAAGAATGGAAGAGTTTGAAAGAGAAAGAGAAATATTAGAAGAGTTTGAAAGAGAAATAGAAAGAGAAAGAGAAAGAGTAAGAGTAGAAAGAGAAAGAGTAGAAAGAAAAAGAGAAATATTAGAAGAGTTTGAAAGAGAAACAGAAAGAGTAGAAAGAGAAAGAGAAAGAATGGAAAGAGAAAGAGAAAGAGAAAGAATGGAAGAAGAGAAAATAAAAGCTAATATTATTAGTAATTATAAACAATTATATATTCACCTTGAACAAATAAATAGTACTTATAATTTTCATAATGGAGCACCTAGTAAAATCTTAGGAGTTGTTCCTGTTGAAAATAAATCATTTGGAGATATTGTTAATATTATTTTTGATAATTCAGAGTATAAAAAATTAACTATAGGAAATATTTCTGAATTAACTATAAGTGTTTGTGATGAATGGGGAAAAAAATAAATAATCATGGATTACCAATGAGTTGTGTTTTAGAAATCATCTAAAAAGTGTTTTAGAAATCATATAAATTATATAAAATTTATTTTTTATCAATAAAAATGAATCATATAATTTCTAATATTAATGAACCTATAAACCTACAACAATATATAGATAATAAACATGGAGATAAGAAAATTGGATTGAGAGGTTTTACTTATACTATGTGTTGGTATAATTTAATTGGACAATGGATTGATACTAACATTCGTAAATCCCCACCACCCAAAAAAATAATTTCAGATGGTTTTTATAATTTTCAACAAATAGTTGATGTATTTAAAAATTTTGACAACAGAATAACATTAACTGTTGATGAAAAAAATGGTATTGCTTGTTTAAAAGCAGAAGAATACCCAACAATAAGTTCAGTTAGTGATATAACCTATGGATTAATAATAACCAAAGAATTAAGAAAAATGTTAGGATTTAAAGAGAGTCATTATTTGGAAAATTCACCTCTTCTTAACCTCCCATGCCATGGTGAACAATCAATAGATTTAGTTCCTTATAAACAATTATATGTTTACCTTGAACAAATAAATAATACTTATAATTTCTTTGATGGTGCACCTAGTAATATTCTTGGTGTTATTCCTGTTGAGAGTAATCAATTTGGAGATATTGTTAATATAAACTTTAGTAATCCAGAGTATAAAAAATTAACTATGGGAAATATTTCTGAATTAAATATAAGTGTTCGTGATGAAAAAAGACAAAAAATAGATAATCATGGATTACCAATGAGTTGTGTTTTAGAGATCATATAAATTATATAAAATTCATTTTTTATCAATAAAAATGAATATATTATTTTAAAAAAATAAACTCAAATTTAGAAAGTAAATTATTTAATAATTTAAAGTCAAATTTAGATAGAGAATTACTTAACACTTTAACAAAATTAGACCTTGTGGTAAAAAGAATAGAGGAATCCTTAAAAAACATTACAATAAGTGCTGAAATAAAAGGTTCTTTATTTAAAAGTAAGGTGTTTTCATTTGGAAATGCCGGTAGAGAAAAAGATGTTGGTTATGTTGTGATAAGGCGTGGTTATATTACTGGTATTGGTCTGTCGAGTAAAAGGACAAGTGGTGAAGTGCGAGTTGGTGTGTTGGTTGATGGAGAGCGTTTAAGTGGGTGTGATATTACTTTACAAACAACAACAGCAAAACATGATAATTTTGAACGCCCTTTTTTAGTTGAGGCTGGAAGTGTTATTAATTTTGTTAGTCTGGTAGATAATACAACTGTAGTTAATACTGTTGCCTCGTTATTGTTTGAATTCAAATAATATATATAAAAATGAAGCAACCAACGGCCCCAAATTTATACCCTGATTTAAATAGTGAAATACTAGATTCACAACCGGATTATGGAACTATCCATAGTGCAGAGCAGCCGGAAGTGGAACGAAGTTCCAGCCGTAGCGAACTCCAGGAACCAAGTCAAAATTATAGATTACAAAAAATCTCAGAGATTGAGAAAACTTTAATTAATGAGAGAGATACTCGTAAAGCATTATATAAAAAATATAAAAGAGGAATAAATATAACAGATGGAGTAGACACAGTTTTAATTAATCTAAAATAATAAAAATTATTGTAGATTTTAAAAAAAAAAATAACAGATGGACATATATCTGAACAAGAATTTAAACTTATATTAGATGAATTAGAAAAATATAATGAGCTTAAACAATTAACAAAAAACTCTGCGGTTCCAAAAAACTATTCAAAAGAAGAAAGGCAAAAATTAATAGAACAGGGAAGACAAGAAGCAATGGAGATAATATCCAAAAATATAAAAACTGTATAATATTGAATTTTTATAATACGTTAGAAACCCCTCCTCCTCCATATTCAGAGTGAGAATTAATGTAAAAAAATGGTTCAGGAAAAAACATAATTTTCTTTATTTTTTTCATTGTTGTTTTTTTTAAAGTTTACATTAGTGTGATTTTTTTAATTTTTTATCACAAATATAGAGTAGTAGTTATAGTTTTGGAAGTTTCTAGGCTCACCGGGTCTAACACACTCCCGAGTTGAGAAAACGAGGGAGTGTGTTAGACCCGGTGAGCTAGGCACGCTCAAAACTATAACTACTCACATGTTTTGAGGCAATGTATAAATGAAGTAGTTTCAGCCTGTTCGGCAGTTGCACCAAGTAATTTTTACTCTTTACAAGCAATCTTGATTTTAATGATTTAATAATTTTCTTTTAATTTGCATAAATTGTTTCTTTAATGCTGTTTAAACCATTTGGAAATACCAATTGAAATGATAAGGCAATATGTCGATGACACAGACGGTTAAATGACAAAGATAATAACCACAACTAAGCCGTAAATCAAATATAAACACACCAATGTGTCTAACCCACAACACATATTTCGAATGACACAAACGTGATTTCTATTGGCGGATATTTTCAGGTAAAATGCGCAGCAGTTTTCATTATATTGAATCCAGTAAAATGAATCATGTTAAGGTATAGCCCCTTTCATTGTTCCACTACTTTTCGGACCTCATGGCCTTTTTTACGGGGATGACCAAGGTGTTCTAATGTTTCATTAGGGTACATGTGTCGCAGGGTGAATTCTTCTCCCTTTGTATTGCCTTGTTTATGTCCGTATTTGTCCTCCATAGTCTATGTCCGCGTTAGTCCTCCATAGTCTTATGTTCGTATTTTGTCTGTCTTGTTTCGTCGTAATGGTTAAGGTAGTCTTCCATATTTCGTGTTCACCTACCATATCATAACAATCTGCACTAAGCCAGTCATTTCACTCGTTATAATTTGCACTAAACCAATAATTTCTCTCGTTATAAAACCGATAGGAATTTAAGCACGTGCAAATTGTGCACCAGCGCACTTTGTTTGAAAGAATACACGGCGAGAGCCACGTCTTAAGCCTTCGTTGATTGTTTGTATTTTCTTCATTGGCGCTTAACCCTTTACAGGTAAATGATTTGGTTTTGTTGTAATTCTTTTGATAATTCATTTATTTTATTTCCTCATTGTGACTATTCTTAACCATGCACTTTTTTTGAAAGAATACACGGCGAGAGCCACGTCTTAAGCCTTCGTTGATTGTTTGTATTTTCTTCATTGGCGCTTAACCCTTTACAGCCCGGAGCAGAACCCGTTTGACGGCGTGACACATGCATCTTGGTTATCTTGGTAGAGGTTAAGTGGTCCATGATGTAGCGGTGTTTGTCGACTTTACCGGAAGTGAATTACTGGGCAAAACTTTAAGCAACCAGTAAGCAGTCACTTAAAAGAATTAAATATTTCATTACCACAATCAGCGGTCTTGTCTTAGAACTCATCAAGGTCGTGTGATCCAAACCAAAGGTACCCGGTACGTTGCTTCCCATTAAACAAACAAACAAAAATCACTGACTTCATATATAATAAGAAGGTAGGTGACTTCTTCCACTGAAAACGTACATCATGTTATTTCAATTGCCGTAACTCCTTTGAAATCTGGTGGATTTCCATAAAATTGGTCTTATTTTGCGTGAAAGGGATGAATAAAGACATCAGGTACAATAAACACCCCTTGCCAAAGTCGAAAACGCGTTTGGTCGGAAGAGATCTGACCGACGGAATCTCGCCAATCTCATCCGTGTAAATCTAAAGAATCACTAAAGCTTCAAAATCAGCACTGAACTGTAGGGACAGATACTGATAAAAGAAACAAATAAACCAAAAATGAATACTTGTTATTTCATTTTTCATTTTATGCAGCCTTTTTAAAACTCCATCAGACTCGAATTTGACCGATGATCGGCTACATTTAAACTACGCATTCTCTACAGTTTCTATCGAGCGTCTCGTTGACATTACTGATGTAGTTTCGTTTTCGATTTAGTCACAAAATCTTCTCAAAGCAATGAATTTCAAGTCAGGACAAGTGTTCATTTCAGGTATATTTGTTTCTTTCACCAGTATTTGTTCATACAATCCAACATTGGTATAGTGGCTTTAGATTTCTATAGTTTTACACGGGAGAAATTTGCGATATTCTGTCGGTCAGATCTCTTCCGACCAAACGTGTTTGTGAATTCGGGAACATTTCTAGGGCGATTCCTCGGGCAAGGGGGTGTTTTATGTCGCTGTATAACTTTATTCATCCCTTCCACACAAAATAAGAGCAGTTTTATGAAAAACTATCAATAATCAAAGGAATTACGGCAATTAAAACGACATACTGTACGATTTCAATGGAAAAAGTTACCTACCTTCTTATTATATATAAAGTGGTTGATTTTTTTTTTAAATTAGGCAGTTTTTCGGTCAAATCAACGTACCGGATACCTTTGATCCAAACTGTTTATCAGCAATATAGGAGATACATAAGAATTACAATTGTGTGTTACTTGAATGCTACATGCGGATACGCCATGACCTTTGAACGGAATAAACGTCTTATAATACCACTAACTCTTTTCAAAACCCGCTTTTCACGCAAAAATTCACAAAACCTCGACTTAAACGAGTTCCAAAGGTTTTAAGATATTATAAACTGCAAACAACCCCACAATCGAGATTTTCTTTCTTTTATCACAGTGTTAGACGAGAAACGGTTATACTATTCCCTAAGTTTTAAGGTTTTAAGATATTATAAACTGCAAACAACCCCACAATCGAGATTTTCTTTCTTTTATCACAGTGTTAGACGAGAAACGGTTATACTATTCCCTAAGTTGTATATTGGAATGCATTACCTCCCGACGACTACACCATTCGCCCACAATCGAGATTTTCTTTCTTTTATCACAGTGTTAGACGAGAAACGGTTATACTATTCCCTAAGTTGTATATTGGAATGCATTACCTCCCGACGACTACACCATTCGCCCTGCTATCAGCCAGGTTGAATGTATATGTTTATGATGTACATGTATTCCTTTAAACGCCACTTGCACTGTATATATAAGTTTTTATCTTTTTTCTTTTTACTACTTCCTGCTTTTTCTTTCTAAGTTGACTGAACAGCAGATTTTTTTTTTCATATCCATCTTACGTGTAACATCATTGTATTGTATCGAATGTCATATGTGATATAAGAAATGAATTTTGTACGTTTGGTCTATACAATGATCCAAGTAAACTATTGTGACAGGTCATTAGCTGACTTCCGTCAGTCATCAACAATTTATTCAGATAATAGCCTCGCCTTAGTCATTTTTAGCTCGACTATTCGAAGAATATGAGAGCTATTGTAGTCGCCCTGGCGTCGGCGTCGGCTTTGCAGCTTTTGGTTAAAGTTTTGCATGCAAGTTACTATCAACCTTATATCTCAATAACCATTTATGGTATTGACTTGGACGTTCATAAATATATTCAGGGGCATCAGACAACCAAGGTAGATAACTCTTGACTGAATTTAATATGAATTATGGACCCCTTTTAACTTAGAAATTTAGGTTAAAGTTTTGCATGCAATAGAAAATCTGGTTCAAGTTTTGCGTGCAAGCTACTATCCAGTTTGTATCTCAATAACCATTCATGGTATTGACTTGAAAGTTTACGAATATGTTTAAGGGCATCAGACAACCAAGGTAGATAACTCTTGATGGAATATATTACAAATTATGGCCCCTTTTTATTTTAGAAATTTTGGTTAAAGTTTTGCATGCAATAGAAAATTTGGTTAAGTTTTGCGTGCAAGCTACGATCCAGTTTGTATCTCAATAACTATTCATGGTATTGACTTGAACGTTTATGAATATGTTTAGGGGCATCAGACAACCAAGGTAGATAACTCTTGATGGAATATATTACAAATTATGGCCCCTTTTTAACTTAGAAATTTTGGTTAAAGTTTTGCATGCAAGGTACTTTCATGCTAATATCTCAGTATCCAAGCATGTGATTGATTTGAAACATCTTAAATACATTTAGGGGTATCATACTATCAAGTTAGATAACTTTTGATGGAATATATTACAAATTATGGCCCCCTTTTTAACTAAGAAATTTTGGTTAAATTTTTGCATTCAAGCTACTATCCAGCTTATACACCAGCAATTGCTTGTTGAATTGACTAGAAAATTAAGGAGGGCATCAGAAAACCAAGGAGGATAACTTTCGGACGGACTAACTAACTTGGAATTTTGGTTAAAGTTTTGCATGCAAAGTGTTATTGTGCTTATGTCTCAGTAACTAGGCATGGGATCGATTTTAGACTTCATAAAAATATTAAGGAGTATCAGACTATCAAGGTATATCATTTTTGACTATTATTATGTACAGGGTATGTGAAGGGCAAGAATTGAAATAGATTTCATTTGATTTACCAACAAGCATGTTGAATAGTCGAGCGTGCTGTCCTCGGACAGCTCTTGTTCAATTTGATTATGATTACAGGAATGTTCCTTTTGGATGATTCCCTTTTGACAGACGTTCAAAAAGTAGATTTCATGGAGAATTATGTTTGCTATGGAACGAAAAGGAAAATCAGATGACTAATTTAAAAACGAGGGCAGTTGGAAAAAATAACAATAAAACATGTTTGCAACGTAGACATGATTGTGTCATTTATGTGTTGGCAGAGAGAGAGAGAGAGAGAGAGGGGAGGGGGGGGGGGGGGGTTGAGGGGGTGCGAATGTCTTAGATACTTCAGGTTTGAGGATAGTTAGTACTATCCTTTAATATTTAAGGGGAAAGGGTGGAATGAATTTATGCTGTACTGAAGTTCTGTTGTGAAATGAGAGTCTGAATTTTGTTATTATTGCATAAGACATATATCGTTTCTCATAAATTTAAAATTTTAAGGTGTTAATATAAAGATGTAATAATTAGTACTACTTGGAGAAGCAAGACGTTTTATCGAAACCCTGGTTTTAAAATATATAAATACATTTTCATCACAGCGAGGGGCCTCAATACAGTATCAATATATAACAGTTTGAAAACAAGGTTCAATAAATTTTGTGAGTTGTCGATGGTTTCCCTGTAAATTATGTCACACTCAAAGTGAGATATTACATTAGTGTACATAGTCCGAGAATAACAATATGGCGAGAACTGAATACTTGAGGATACTTTATTTAACAGTGTGGAAGTAGATTGCAGTGATATCTTTAAGCCTGGACAGTTGGGTGTTGCCATGGACAGGGCAAAGTCAGTTGCAGAACTGAGAATACTGAATTCCAACCCAAGAGCTAGCACAGCACAACCCGTGTCTGTGGAAACATTTTTATCTCTACCTTCTGGAGATCCAGTTTCAACAGGAGTTGCTGTCATATAGCGAGAAAGTAACATTTGACAGACTTTTTTTAAACCTAGTTAACTTTGCTTTAAATGAAGATAGCCTGCACTGCCCGTGAGTCATTCATTAACGGCACTGAAACACCCTAAGTCCACCAAATACAATTGTGAAACATTAAATTTTGTTTTATTATGTAAACAGTATAAAACAGTGATACTTAAACTTCCTAATATTTCGGAGCTGGATACAATTGCAGACTGTATGGAATGTATTTATGGTACAACCAAATGGCCGATACTTAAGATACAAAATAATTGACCCCGTGTTTATAGTATGTATAAAATAATGCTTACTTAACATATGAAAACCTTGGGCTGGTTGTGGCTTCTTCCTTTTAAAGCACTTGGCAGGTACGAGTATATTACAGTCGTACAGCATAGCAGAATCTCGACTTTTACTAGCATTTACTTTAACAGAAACATTTGTTTGACCTAGTATTATACTGTTTAATGTCCTTCTATGCTGGAGGGGATTTGGATTTGCACCAACGGATGTTGATCTCATTTGATTAAAAGTGTTCTCGACTACGTTTAAATTAATAAGTGCAGGAGTAATGAAAATGGTGGAATCTTTCTTATTTGTAGACACATATCACACAAATTCACGAAGCCAACAATACAAGCATGAATATCGTCATGTTTCTAGGCAGACATGAGCTCTTGGGGTTTATCTGCTGATGATTCCCAGTCTTATTACCATTTATCAATTGAATGAAGTTCACAAAGTCTTTCAACATCTTTGCTTTACACTGGCTTCCTATTGTGAAAAAAAAAATGAATCAATTTAGATGTATTTCTGTAAAAATTCAATTGCACGATCTAGAATGCACCCTTTAGGCCCAATGGAAATTTGATACAGTTGCGTCAGATACTTTTATATAACATAAGCTTATGTAAAATAAGTGACCCCAAAAGGGGTCTTTACTGACCCAGGGGCCATGAATTGAATTAATTTAGTATAGGTTCACTAGCCCATAGTATATGCCCTCTGTGCCTTTTTTTTTTAAAGGTTAAACTTTGTAAAAAAGCATAAAAATCTAGTGACACATGCGCTTTTTAAAATTTGACAGGGTGGGTGGGGTTGGGGATAAAATCAGTGCCATCTTAAATTCAACATTAACCTGTAGAGTGCTGTATATTACTTGTGAAGACCCAGATCAGGCTGGCACTAAACCATGTACATTCTGATTGTACTTTTCTGTTGTGAAACTTCTTGTGAAACATGTTCAATGCCTAGAAAATACAGGAGGCCGAAGAAAGCATGATCAGACTGGGTATACTGAGATGAGGGGGGACACAACATTGTCTCAGCATTAAATTGCACAAATTCAATCATCTTTTTGCCATTTTACACAGGTACAATCATTTTTTTTTAATTATATAGAGAAGGGGCACCGTCCCCTCCCCTCCCGTCCCAATGGACCTGTACATGATTCTGTGGATGTGTGTGTGTGTGTTTGAAAACAGGCTTTTGCATCATGAAGTGTTTAAAACGTTACGTTAAAAAAAACATCTGTCTTTATCACAACAGAACACGCCGGTATGAATGAAGGATAGCTGATCTTCCCCATTATTAATAATTTCTACAAACATATTTTTTCCCTAAGTTAAGGGTCAAAAATGAGGTTAGTTGAGTGATAAGTGTGCCATTCAAGTCTCAATGGTGAGGGCCCCCAACTCCTAATAGTTTTCAAAAAATTTTTTTTCTATGAAATAAATTGTAAAATGATGAAATTGGATGAAATTTGATCAACTGTTGCGCAAACCCAGTCTCATAGCGTTCCCCCCCCCCACCCCACCAACTTGAAACTGCCAGGGGAAAGGCACAGGTACTTGAGGACAAGACCGTTTGCCCCCCCCCCCCCCCCCCCCCCCCACCCCCATACGATACGATAATCTATATATAATAAACAACAAGGTTACCAACTTCAGCGGGATGCTGAAGGGCACCCATCGGAAATAAGTGTCAAAAATCAATTAAAAATGTGCCCGTCGATAATATTGGAGTGTTCGAACTGTCAGCGGATAATTTTCCTTCATAACTGTTCACATGAAAAACAGATATCATTATTTTTAATGCCTTAAATTTCATGATTTCTGCTCGCGATTTAGCTATTTTAAACCAAGGACCTAAACCCAAAGATAAGAAACTCATATAAGCGTGTGAAAGAAATCTCGTATACCCTCGGCGCCACCGCGATATTGTGAGAAAAAGCCGGTGCGCTTGTACTGAAGTAACTATTGCACGAAGTTGTGTTCCTACGCCATTCGAAAGCCTACGATTATCATCTACAATATAACATGCACGTGAAGAACATGGTTGTAACTGGTTGCATACGACGGATAATTTAAGTAAAATAATGACTGTTTAAATCCAAGAGTAATCAATATAAGGTCTTAATGATTGATTAAGGACTGGAAGAGAAATATTTCAGAAAGGAAATAGTTCAATTATTGAAAAAAGATAATATTTGCTAATATTTCAGCAAATATAGTCTTTATGACGAAAAAGTGAAAATAATGCTCCAGCGTTTATGTTTGTACTGCACCAATATTTTTTTAAATGTATTTTTCCTCTTCATAAAGGCAATGATTTTTGTAGGGAGTTACTTTATTTATTTACTAATATTTAAGTGGTTAGAGCGTCTGCCCTGGAATCGAAAAGTCGTGGGTTCGATCCCCGGCCGGGACATATGAAAATCGTAAAAAATTTAGATCCCTTGATTGACGCTCGTCATATATTATAGGTATTATAATAGGTATTTCAAGTTTGAATGGTTACCGGTGCCAGAAAATTAATG
>CM037780.1:37029363-37057370 GCA_021229015.1 Solen grandis | reverse complement strand
GGTGCGAGGAACTGATACTATAAAAAACAAGAGGGCCACATGGACCTAGATCGCTCACCAGATTACATCAGTTTATTTGAAATGATTCAAGTCGCTTGATTTTTCCTGGTTTCTTCCAGCAGCAACTAGATTCAAATTTCAGATACAGAATTCTTAGCTGGAGGCCTCAATTTTCAAGGGATCGAAATTGTCATGAAACCTTGATGTAATCATTAGTGCAAAAAAAAAAACAACAACAAAAAACAACAACAAAAAACAGCAACAACAACAACATAATTCTGAAAATTAGTTCATTAAAGTTTTCTTTATAGAGTATATCAGGAAACTATATGACCCCTATGTTACTCATTTTTAAGGGATCAACTTTATTTTAGCAATTATGGTAGACAACCATAAGGTGACCATGCATGCCAAAGAAATTAAGTGGACCCCTATGGGCCTCATTTTTCAAGGGATCAATTTATTAGCAATTATGTTATACAGTCATGTGGTGACCATTTGTGCCAAATGAAATTAAATTCAGACCAATGATTTAATAGATGAAGATTTTCGAAAATTTTCGAAATACGGTATATAGGGAAACAAGGCAACCCCAAGGGGCCTCATTTTTCAAGGGATCGACTTTATTTTAGCAAATATGGTAGACAGTCATGAGGTGAATATTAGTACCAAAAGAAATCAAATTCTGACGGCTTCATAGAAGAAGAAAAAATGGATTTCTCCATATAGAGTATATAAGGAAATTAACCAACCCCATAGAGGCCTCATTTTTTAAGGGATCAACCATTTGTGTCAAAGGAAATTAAATTCTGGCCACTGGTTTCAGAGAAGAAGTTTTTTTGAAGTTTTGTAAGTAAAATTATATTGGTTGCCATGGAAACCAGAGTTCTGCATGGGTCAAGTTTATTTTAGCAACTTATGTGGAGGTTCAACCAAGGATGATCCATGCCAAGTTGCATCAATTTCTACCAAACGGTTTCAGGGGAGATGTCGTTTCAAGAAAATTGTTGACGACGCATGGACGCAGAGTGATCCTAATAGCTCACATTGAACACGTTGTGCTCTGGTGAGCTAAAAACAAAATTGACCGGTTTTTAATGCTTTAAACATTATTTACAACTTATGACAATTAATATGATTAATACATTAGCAATACTGTGTTTATAGAGGATTTCAAGCTCTGAACTTCAAATATTCCATATTTCGATAGTTTTATTTTAATAATAACAACGATTAAATGGCCTTAATACTACCATTACTCTTATTATAATGATAATAAAGAAAACTGCTTTGGGGCTCGACATTATGAATGTCTTTAAATACTTAAAATATGCTCAAAAAACAGCGATGCATTTCAAATATGATAAATTGTGCATAACAAGTATGCACTATTTCAATACTGTAGGTTAAATGAAACATGCAATGCTATTTTCTATTTGTTGATATATGATATAACAAAGTTTTTATCATAGTTGCATATACCAGGCCCCAAGTTCTCGAGAATAGTTAAGTACGAGCTCATGCTCAAATTTTAGTATCACACCCAAATCCATTTTGAAACGAATGGGCAAAGTTTGAGTTTGAGTATGAAAATCATAATAAAGTACCTTTTGTAATATTTTCGAGAACAAGTGGCCATTATGCTATTAGAGAGAAATTGAAAAAAAAACAACAAAAAAACAACAACAAAAAAACAAACAAAAAAACGGCATGATGATTTTATCTTCGATTCCTTGAGTGCTGTTTGATTTCCTAGGTTGTTTTGTGTATAACGTCCCGCCAACAGTATTACAGTCTTTTGGAGACGTTTGTGTTTAAGAGACATTCATAATACTAACTCACTGTAATATCATATCGTGTGAAAGACGCACAATATATCGATCAGCACGTCACATCACACTATCCTGATAAGTACCAAACAGTCCTTCCGTTATATAAGCAAGGGACCTATAGCGTATCCACATTGCGTTGATAAGCCACTAAACTCGGAGTGTTAAATTTAATTAGCTGCGACAATCCAGGGTCTATATATACAGTATTAAGAGACATTGGACAATCTGATGACACTACGGCTTCCATCGACACCCAAAATAAACCATGAACATAACTATTATGTCTTGTGGCAATTCGTGAATAAATTAGTTTCATACTATCAGGCAGTTACAATAACCAGCCAAAACACATCACTTTTTCACGAAATTTATTCATTTTCGTCTTGTATTTCATTTTGATTTGAATTAATATTGCACGCTTAATTGCTTCCGTTACTCGGGTTTCAGACCACTTAGAATTACCATTATAAATGAAATAACAATAACTCACTGGCAACATCAGCAGTTCGTTAAAATCACCAGACATTATTTCAAGAAGCCATTGCGTGTGTAACGATATAATGCCTTGGCAAGGCCGTATGTAAAGAAAAGAGAAAAAACAACAAAACAACCGATACGCCGTACTCAAAGATATTTACATAATCTAACCCAAAACATATATTTCGAAATGACAAAGCTGTAGGACATTTTTATACCCATTTGGCAATATCTAAGATTGATACAGGCCTGTTTGTTTGGCGCTCAACATGTAAGCGTAGTTTCTGATTTTGGTTGGCCTGGTATCATGGATTAGTTGTGGTGTGGCATCATGTTCCTTGCCTGCATCGCAGTGAGGCAGCATTTTTTCTCTTTCATGTGAACAACATCCCGCAATGTCAGTGGTTCAATAAACCCATACAAACAAACGATTAAGACGATATATACAGCTTCATGCCGAAGATATCACGTGTCATACCAAACCCGATTACATTGTTCTGAAAATGATCCAGCCAATTTATTTATAAGCCCATCACTTTGCCACACAACGCTGTGGGTTCGAACTGATTTGAAAAATGTCAGTGGTTCTACCAGGGTACCTCTGAACACTCGGTCTCCTACATGAACGCCTCTATATAACTGAAATAACGTTAGTGAGCAGTTTACCTAATCATGAATGGTAAAGTCGAAGCCTAACCATTGTCTGAAGGACACATTATGTATTTTAAGCGGTCATTTCTTTCGGCAATTTACTACTACTAGTATATAAAACCTTATGTACATTATGTTAACGAAAAGTGTTCTGTAAATGTGATAATTACGGGTATGTTGTGACTATTTACAAAATTTAATATTTACAATATATGCATTATCCTAAAAGAATATCCATCCTGCGTATTGTTATTGTAGCATTTATATTTACTATCATACAAAAATACAAATCTTGCCATGACCTATGTATTATGTGGTGTGTATAGAGCTAGAAACTTGTATAGGTTTACCTTGCGGAAATGATTTTTTTTTTGAATCTCCAATCTTGTTATAGGTAAGATTTAGGAATGTAACTTTTATACCACGTGGTCTCTGTCCTTCCTTCCTATCAAAATAAAAAGTCATTGACTTAACCTCTGTCTAACATCTACCAACTGTTAACAAAAATTATAACTGTTTACAAACTGATAATATAACTTAGGATTTACAACCTTGAACTATCGCCAAATTATTTAAATAACCATCCTCTTCTATCTAGTAAACGCCTTTATAAAGTTTCCTAGAAACATATTAACAACTTTATATCAAAGGTATGGTATTGTGATAATATAAACAACTACTAAAAGCTTCCCTTCCTATATATTCAATTCGCGTTTAGCAAAATAAATCGTCACTTTGCTAAATTCCCCCCAAAATCTACAGAATAACGTTTTATTTGACACTTTAGAAGAATATTTTAAAAATTCCTGAAAATGTCCTCTGAATTACTTTCAGATATTTCATTCTATACAGATTTTAAATTTTTAACTGTACTTATTTCCGCTTTAAGAAAGCTATGTATCCTTTGTTTTATTTTCAACTATTTACAAGCAGGAGAATTATTCAATTTATCTTTCCTCTACTGAATTTTTAAAACAGATCTAGGCGGAAATCTACTTACCTGTCTTTGCGCTCAGTAGCACTCAAGTACCTAAGGAAATATTTCATTCTTGTATTGCAAAATATATTTCATCCCAACTATTATTATTCAGTATAGTATTAATGTCCAAATAGTCAATAATTTTAATATTTTGGAAGATAACAACGATGAAAAAAAGGGCCACGGCCGCAAGCCAGTATATACGTCATTTTGTGATTTCCTTAACGTTTTCGTAACATTTCGGATATGTTGCATTAGGCACACAGCCGAGATATTCCGTTCGTTTAACGTCATATGCTGGCTTCCCAAAGTTACCCAAAGATTACAGGAACAAGCGATCAGAAATATACTGCTTGTTCTGGTACTCTGCTTTGATTAAATACATAACCGGAAAGTTCCGAAACCATTCTATTATTACGCAGTACACGGTACATCATTTCGTGCGCTTTTCATTCTGGTACTCGGCTTTAGATTGATAACATGTATTTTACTTCATTTTGAGATTCTATCGTCGTTCTCGTATCATTTCGGACTTAGTGCATTTTGCAGATAGCCAAGATTATCCGTTTGTGTACACGTATTATGCGGATTTCGCGAAGTTAACAACCAATCTGAAACACAGGGGTTCAAAGCAACACGAGGAGATACGCCCTATCGAACTTCCAAGCCCCTGTGATCAGCAACTGACACTTAACAAAATACATGAAACCATTTACTATTATCATATCGACCTTCACAGTTCGGTTTGTAATTAAGAAGATGCAGCTTGAAAGCTAAATTCAAACTTTGAAGGTTAGTTCATTAGACGGCACTTGGGGACAAGACTTGATCAAAAACATAGTTAAGCAACAAATGCTTTGGATAGACCAGCTAACTATAAACTGGACAAGCCTTCCTTTTAAAGGGAAATTTTATTTAATGTGTCCCAGTGATCTCGCGTTCAACCTTCATCTTAGTTTAGCTGAACGTCGCTGTAATACTGAGAAACTGTAGCAGTGAAGATGAACACCAGCACACACACACACACACACGACAAAAAAAGAAGATAATTCTAGCTTGATAAGACACACCGTGATTATATTCCTTGACCATCTGAATATTGCAACTTACTAGTGTAATCTTAAGGATAATACGTTGTATACCAAAGCTGAAATAAGCAAACGTCCGAGAATATCATATCAAACATGAATGTTAATGAATGCATCCGTGTTTGTAGCTGTATGTACTGGGAATTGTTTCAATTGTATTCAATCAACAGAGATTTTATTCTTAACCTTAATTCCAGTAACCGCTATATTCAGACGCATTATGCGCATTTGTTTCAACGATTATTGTAAAAGCAGTCATGATCCTTCGTCTATGTCCGGAATCGTCTTTTAACATAGTCAGTGTATTGCAAAAGAAGATAAATCATATCGCATGCGGTAACTCACTCATAACGTGTTCTCAAACATTCCGTGTAGACTTTTTTCAGGGCAATACTGACAGTTTATGACCGAAATTATAACTTACAAATTACCAAGTTGTTCTTTGCCGATCTAAACAGGCTCACAAACGTATGGCTTTTTATAAGGATTGTTCAAAGACTGCATGTATTTTCACGACTAAATTTACTTGTGACACTGTTTTGTTAACCAGTGATGCCTCTGGAAGTGTCATTTCTTTTTGTTATAGTACTTAATAATTTCTGAAAGAAGCATGGTTATCTTAAACAGATTGAGCGTGGTTATATCTTAAGTTTTGATAAGGGAGAATAATATTACAAATTGAATTCATTTTTCATCATTATGTTTTTATGTTTGCCTTTCATAACCAAGCTACATCAAAGTTACTAAGTTTTTTAAATCATGATTCTAATCTGTACTGTCTTATCAACCATGCGTAAGAATATTCCCACTAAATCTCTTTTTAAAAAACAGACCTACCCTGGATGTCTTCTGAAATACGACAGCTCATAAATAAAACAAAAAAGAATTAAAATGCACACCAAGCTTCGTACATCCATGTCTATTACTTTGAGTAATGCTTACCGTCACATAAAAAAGCAATAAAATATAAACTGCGTACATCATATCATACATATTTAAATGATATGCATGATCCCGAAAAAAAACCAAAACTCCAAGAATATTTGTAAATATATAAAAAGCAGAAAACAAGACTCTGCTGGTACGTTGAGACACGAAACAACTATAGCGGACACAGCACAGGAAAAAGCCGATATGTTATAAACGGTCAGTTTGCTTCTGTCTTCACAATAAAAAAACAACTTATTAAAATTTCTGATAAGGGGCAATTACCTTTCAAAGCCATGGAACCCATAACAGTTATGCATCATGGTGTTATGAAAAGTATCAATCACCTGAATGAGAAAAAGGTTTCTGGACCTAACACTCTTCCTATTATTATTCTCAAGAGGAGCTAACATATTGTCCTTTATTTTTCAATGTTCTTTGGACACTGGAATCGTTCCATTTGATTGGAAAACTGCTTGCCTGGTACCAATTTTTAAGAATGTTCAGAACCCTAAAACCAACGCCCAGTGTCTTTTAACTTCGTTTGTTTTCAAACTGCCTGAGCATATTGTAGAGTCTAACATCATGTAACATCTAGATGGCAATAAAATTCTCCATGAAAGTCAGCATGCTTCCGTCTAAAACGGTCATGTCAATCCCAGTTGCTTCTAACGACAGATGAACTTTCGAACATCTTAATATTGGCAGACAAGTCCATATGGCCATTTTCGACATTGCCCAAGCTTTTGACAAGGTACCACATCGTAGCTGGTCATCTGAACTTTTATGGAATTCGTAATGGCACAAGGGGATTGTTCTATGGGGGCGTAGTCAGAAGTCAGAAAGTTGCGGTCCAGCATGCGACATCCTCATCCTCTCGAGTCACATTATGCATCCCCAAGGGTACTAACATTGGCACTCGTCTTTTCTTAGTGTATATTAATAGTATTGCTGACAGCATTTCATCAACTGTTTGCCATTTTGCTGATGATTGTGTCCTATACCGCCCAACTGTTTCTGATAAAGACCATGCATCAGATACTGCAGAAAGATATTGATAGGCTCTTTGAGTGGAGCGGATTGTGGCAGATGGATTTTAATGTGAAGAAATGCGCCATTGTGAGCATCACTAATTCTATAAAGAAAACGAAATTCAATTATACAATTAAAGGTCAAATCCTCGAACTCTTAAACATTTCCCATACTTAAGTATTGAACTGTGCGAAAATCTAAAATACAATATACACATTTAAAGCGTTATAGGGAAAGCTTCACAAACAAACACACAACGAAACCTGAAACAATGCCTCCAATTAGTAAAAGAAAGAGCTAACCTTACATTAGTAAGACCCAAGTTAGAACAAGAGGGCCATGATGGCCTTGAATCGCTCACCTGAGAAACATTGCCCTCAATGCCAATTATTGTATTACGAGTCATAGTGAATACATAATCTATGCAGAAGTACAGCAGGTTCATCTAAATTCAGCACAAAAACTGTACCTGTCATTCAAAGTGTGAAGGTCATTGCTCTTATAAGTCTATATAAAATCAAGTGACCCCTAGGACGGAGCCAATTTTGACCCAAGGGCCATGATTTGATCAAAATTGGTAGATGTTCACTAGGCCATGTTACTCACCAATTATCAACTCTATTCCTTGTGGTTCCTGATAAGAAGATTTGTTTAGTTTTTTCCTAAATAAGTCTATGTAAAATCAAGTGACCCCTGGAGCGTGGCATATTTGACTCAAGGGTCATGGTTTGAACAAACTTCATTGTAATCTCCTAGGCCATGTTACACACCAAATATCTATACTCCAGGCCTTGTGGTTTCTGACAAGAAGATTTTTCTAGTTTTTCTTATATCAATTTTTGTAAAATTAAGTGACCCCTTGGGTGGGGACAATTTCGTCCCCAGGGTTATGATTTGAGAAAACTTGGTAATAGCCTATAAGATAATGACATACACTAAATATCTAAACTCCAGGCCTTGTGGTTTCTGACAAGAAGATTTTTCTAGTTTTTTCTAATATAAATCATTGTAAATTCAAATGACCCCTGGGACGGGGCCAATTTCGACCCAAGGGTCATGATTTGAACAAACTTGGAAATGACCCATAAGACAATGCCACACACCAAATATCTAAACTCAAGGCCTTGTGGTTTCTGAGAAGAAGATTTTTCTAGTTTTTCGTATATCAGTTTTTGTAAAATCAAATGACACCTGGGGCGGGGCCAAATAAGGCTCCAGGGTCATGATTTGAACAAACTGTGTAATGGCCCATAAGACAGTGCCACACACCAAATATCTAAACTCCGGGCCTTGTGGCTTCTGACAAGAAGATTTTTCTAGTTTTTCTTATCTAAGTCATTGTAAAATCAAGTGACTCCTGAGGCGGGGCAAATTCCGACCCAAGGGTCATGATTTGAACAAACTTGGTAATGGCCCATAAGACAATGCCACACACCAAATATCTAAGCTTTAGGCCTTGCAGTTTCGGAGAAGAAGATTTTTAAAGATTTCACTTTTCAAAATCTATTTTTAGCTCCTGTGACCCAGTTATGCAATGGACCGAAACCATTTGAACAACTTTGGTAGAACTTTATGCAAGAAACATCACAAGCAATTTTCATCAAATTTAGCCCAGTGGTTTAGGAGAAGATGTCATTTGAAATAATTGTGGACGACGCCGGACAGTCATTGATCCTAAGAGCTCACATGAGCACTAAGTGCTCAGGTGAGCTTAAACTCTTCACTCACAGCAACAAACTCAGATAAACCAAATAGAACAAGTCCAACGTAATGCTGCTAGGTTTGTTTCCAATAAACCGTTTAATCCTTATCGTTCAGACAGTGTGAAATCGATTACGTCAATTCTTAAGTGGCCATCTCTTCAACAGTGCTTTGATCTGGTTTTCCTCTATGGAGTCGTCAACAGTCTTGTTGTTGTCCCTGCATCATATATTCCAACTTAAGTCACAGTCTATTTCTCAAGATATAGTAATAATTTTAATTCCTCGAACCGCAATGCCGAGTAAATGCTTACCAACACTCTTTCTTTCCAAGAAACATGCGCGGATCATGATGGGGGGGATTTGAGATTTGGCTATTATGCCTAAAACATGCATAAAAGAGGTGCGAAAAGGGGCATGTCCCCCCCCCCCCTTCTGATATTAGAGGCATGTCCTCCTCTGTGGGAAATATAGTTGTTTGATCTGTGATATTTTAATATGTGACTCTCTCCCCCTACACACACCCCCACGTACTGAGATTAGATTTTAAGAGTTCGCCCTCCCCCCACGTACGGTGAATTTCACAGCTGGAAGTATGTCGAAAATTCCTGGATCTGCGCATGAGAACCGTTGCCCACACAGTTATGACCGCTCCAAGCCTGTATGCCTTTAAATCAGCTGTCCAGTTGCTTACAAGCCCAAGGCCTAAATTTGTAGGCAAAATACTGTATAGCGTACATACCTGTTCATTGACGCTGCATGGCCGCGTGGAAACGAGGCATCAGTATGGAATAGATTTTCTTTTTGTCAAATGAACCGCATAATCAAAAAAGGGAGCGACCACCATTATTATTGTTAAAAAAAAACCATGTGATACATCTGAGAAAAAAACACAGAAAAAAAACAACTTTATGAATCAGTTGTATAACGGGTGTAAAAAAAAAAAGATTCAAAATACGCAAGTCTTCTGTCGTTATTAAAAAGAAATTCGACCCATTTAATGGGAATCTGAGAACTTCTCCCTAAATTCGTAGGCCACGGGTTTTCAAACTTGGTTAACGGACCTTGCAAGCAAACAAATTCATAAAAGCTCAGAAAAAAGATTATTTAAAAGAAATTCGACACATGTAATGGGAATCTGATAACTTCTCCCTAAAATTCGTAGGCCACGGGTTTTCAAACTTGCAAGCAAACAAATTCATTAAAGCTCAGAAAAAAATATTTTTGAAGATTTTTGTAACCTTATCATATTCAGATTTTTAAATACATAAAGTCAACTTGAAAAATCACTGAAACGGCAGTTTAATAATACACGTTACAGCATAATGTAGGTGTAGAAAACACACACTATACACATGGTCGTATCAGACATGTCTAATTGACGGTACTAGGTCCAAGCTGCGGTCCCAGTATGATAAAGAGCTTGAAATTGGTGAATTTAACTGACAATTGTAGCATATGTTGTAACGCCTTGTAAATATATATTTATATTTATACATATCAATACAAAAAGAATTCCATACTCCTTCTATCGGGAAGATTTTAAATCCCGGGACCTGTACCTAAATCCCGAACCAAATGAAAACTTACCTGTGCTAATTTGTTTCGTTATCATCGTCCTTGTTGCTGATGTGGATGATTTTTTACATTCATTTGACATTAACACCGCCTTAGTAGCTTACTAATGTCATGCATCTTGCAGACCCTAACTCTTCCAATAATTATATAAGAAAAAAACAACAACTGAGTGTTGTAAAATGTATCTCATTTGATATATATTTATGGCATCTCAAATCATCATCATTGGTTATGTCTACTTTAATTAAAGTATTTTTCTGTACTTTTGAGTTCTGTGTTGTTTTTTTTTGTTTTTTTGTTCAGATTTAATGGATAAAAACCTTTGAAACAAAAATATGGAAATTGGGCCGAAGACATTCTTGATTAACATGGACTTTTAGAAAACATTTTTGAAATATCTGAAACAAACGGCCTACAGCTGAGAATATTTGTGAAAAGACATGTATGATGATGCATGCACATATTACTAAAATATTCTGAAATGGTTTTGTTTTATTTAAGTCGTGCTTCAAAAACATGCGCGGTGTCTTTGATGCTTTGCATCAAAATTAATCTTGTTTTTTTTTTTTTTGGATTCACTCCGCACTCTCCACGACACATTTTCTAACCCTCTTCAGCAGATGCCAAACGAGGTGTTGAAGAGTGATGCACTGAAGTTGAAGTTGAATTATACATGTATTGATATTTTCCATAGAGAATGAAAGGTTGCATGTTAGAAATTAGAAAACAAAGTGTTAAAATACACGCATTGTGAATTTAATGTAGGTGCTGCAGATCAGATCTCACGCGCTCGTTGATCTATTATTTGAAATCTTAACTTCCATAAACTTCGAATATTTATCGCTTCGGAAGATATTCTTTGCAATACAGATCTCAAAGAGGTGAAGATGACATTTATAATAGATGAAAAATATTATTACCGAAAAGGGGAAAAAGACACTTATTACAATGAAATGAAAGGCATATATATGAATATAATGTGGAATATAATAATCCGAGATACGAAGATTGAAGTCACGTCCGTCGGTTGGTTGGTCGGTAGACGAGATTTGTCCGCCCTATTTCTAGGCTACGTTTAGTCGGATTTTGATCAAACTTTACAAGACTAACAAGTACTAAGCTTAGTTGCGCAAATCGTTGGCACGTCATTTTAAATGAGTTATGGTCCTTTGTTGTACCTCTCAAATATTTTTTTTCGCCTTATGTCTCAGCTCCCTTGGTCGGATTTAGATTAAACTTCACAGTATTAATAAATACCAAGCCTAGTTCCGCATATCATTGGTACATCATAGTTCACTTGATTTGAATTAGTTATGGCCCTCTGCTATATTCCTCAGCTAATATTGGTCAAAGTATTTATAAATGATTACGAACAATAGTTGCACATATCCTTGGCATGACATTATCAGCTTATTGTTTTTAATATTTTTATCGAAAATTTGTCTAAGTGGTACATGTATAATTGCATCTGAGCTCTTCCTAGTTTTGATGTGTTTCTATTTTCATCCTTCACTTTTATCAAGTCTGTCTGACATGGTAATAGTAACTATGACAAATGATATATATGGGTATTCATCATCCTCAAATTGCAATGATGTTAAGCCAAAACTCCAAATAAGATAAAAAAAATCCACATTCCGTTATAAACACACACTCTTTGCAAATTAATATCTATAAAAATACCAGAAAAACACCCTCGATTATCTATAAAGAATCACTAGTACATGTCATTTGCAGTGAATAAGCATGCAGCCTTTGAACAATCCGATTTTTTTTTATAAAAGAAATGCGGTTATAGCTTTCTGGAATAGAATATGTCATTCCAACTGGTCTCAACACCACACGCAATTTATTTTACAACTTAAAGAGAGACTTAAGCATGGAAATGTCTTTATTTATCTAAATTAATTAAAGATCATACACATGTAATTTTTTAATCATAGATTAAATATTAATTTTCGGTTAATTCACTGACGAGGATTATATCCACAGTGAATATATATGCTACGTCATCTATTTATGTACTTGCGATTCGTTAACAGTGTACGCAATATAGTAATGTTGTCGTCAAGGAGTATGTACAGATTGCATCTTTTTAACAAATCTGCAACATGCATTTTGCTTTTCTTTCTGAAGAATATATACTGCTTTTGGAAGAATCGTGGGCCTTTAAATAAATCAATTATACGTAATTATAACCCAATGGATTTTCTGTTTCTTAAATTTTAAAATTTGATTGTGTTAATGCCATAATCGATAGCAAAACTATAGATCCAGCGCCTAATTCCAACAACAATATTTAAAACCTTAATGCTATAAGATAGGCTCTCAGCTCACTGTAAATATTTGTCAAAATATTGACTTTAATGACTCCTTGAAATGAATATGGACCATATTGACTAACACTTTTCGTTAAGAGATGGAAGTATTTGGGTATCATTATTTTCAAAATAAATAGGATGAAATGCTCCCTTAATTATTTTTATGTAGGATGATGCGCAGAATTGGTGCCAGAATGATTTTATTTCCATTTTGAAACGAGGGATATACAGTCAGTAATTTTGGAGAATGATGATATCCTTTAGGAATGACATATCTTAAAGGAATTAAGTGATCAGTTTTAGAATATGAAACCATTTCTTAAATGCATTCTTCTTGGTCGGCAGATTTGAAGGCAGTATTTCAATCTAATGTTAGCACAACGAGATTTTAAATCGATTTAAGGGCTTTAAATATATGGAAATGGAAGCTTTTAGTAGCCGTTATCGTTATAATTCCGTCTTTAGTATAGGTTCCTTAAAATGCTTCTAGGAAAATCGAATGTATGAAGAATTACACTTATCGAAAGCGTTTATGGCAAAAGAGGGACGTACTTTAAATAATGGAGTGGCATTATAAATTTTGATAACCTGTTTTTTATATAATAATCGTTACAGTATGCAGGAAATAGGTATGGATGGTAAATACATAACGCTACGTTCCCACTATCACGATTCGCGCCACGATTGAAATCGCGGTCTTAATCGTGGACTTATCGTGGTGCTCGTATCAGATTATAAAATTATCAAAGTTTTGTGGTCAGTCGTGGCAATCGTGTCGATCGTAGAAAGTTTTTGGGCGATCCATAAGTTTTCTACGACCAACATGATTACTTTTCATTAGTAATCATCGCGTCCGTTCGTAATGCATCGTAGCAAAACGCCACACAACGCATCTTATCGTGCTTCCAAATCGTGATAATCGGAATCAGTCTTGGACGAGACAAACCCACGCTCTGTTGAGATAAATAGCAATCTCCCACGAGCTGGTACGATCTATGGCGCTTTCGGGGTCGTTACTCACGACCGGTCACGAATGACCCAGGAGCTGATACGAGTTGATACGACAAGATGCGAGTAATGTGAATAGTTACGATTATTAAATCCTTTTCAAGGATGCTCTTGGTCTGTTACGAGATTTTGTGCTCACACACACACACACACACACACACACACACACACACATATATATATACCGTAAAAAATTTAATGCGCCTCATTTAGCGATCTTATCCTACAGTTAATACATATACTGTAAACCAGCTTTTACGCCGTTGAGAGATGTATCCCAAAGGAACAAGAGTTAGCACTGAACCTGAACCACTCTAGCCACAACCTACACTTGAGGAGGAAGAAGAGATCTTCCCAACCCACAAAGAAAAAGGTAACTGCCTTCTCGGAACAGGGAAAGGAGGTAAATATGGAGTTCAACGAGAGAAATGAGGTCCTGTACTGCAAACTCTTTGCGGGGTTCAAGGATGTCACCCAAAAGGAGGGTCTCTGGGCTGCACAGAATGCGAAGATGGATACTATTTAAAATAGGGACTTCAAGCATGAGGACTACGATGGGCCGACTGAAGAAACGCGCCAATGGGAGTGGGCCAGGAGGAGATGCCATTACTGATATGAACAGCACAGAGAAGTGGGCGTGGGATAAGTTCTCTTTTTTGATCCCTCACATTGAGACGATGGAAGGCAGAAATGTAGCATCATTTGCAGCAGCGGCAGTGTCAGTTGCACTGGACTCACAACCTCCACTTATCAAACCTCAGAAGTTACCCCCACCTCAAGAATAGTCCCAACATTACATTTACAAGGAGCCGCATTACTACCAGCCTCCCTGACAGCCTTCAGGCCAGGGTCGGTAAGCATCTCACGAGGCTGTGAGCAACGGTGAACTGAGTAAGTGTAATAATTGGAATTTCATTCAAGTTCGCATTAAGATATACTTGGATTTAGAATTGACTAGGTAGATTAGGTATGGGAGGGACCCGTAAAAATATATTCGTCGAAATGGGGAGTTTAGTCATGACTTGCATATGACGCTAAATGATTTTTGGGGAAATCTAAAATCAGCGTATCAAAGAATGTGTTATTAGTAACAACTTTGCTGCAATGATCCTAATATTGATTTACTTTCCCGAAAGTATTGGCTTTGAATAATTGGTGAGAATGAAAACAAAAGTATAAGTTGTCAATATATATTTCCTAAAATTTTCATAAATAAATTTAAAAATATCAAATGACATCCTCTCCACCTTCTGCGTATTGCAGCCCAGTCATCCGTTCCTGCCATGCGACTGCACCTTGTGGTGAGTTGAAGAATGTCTTCAGGAGTTAAATCTGGTACTTTGCATCTGTTGTAGGAGGATTTCTTCTTTTCTAGTAGTGAGTCTCGAGTAAGGAAAGTGAGTTTCGAGTCTGAAAAAGTGTGATTCAAGTCACAACAGTGTGTTTCGAGTTAAAAACGGTGAGTTTCGAGTCAAGAAAAAGTGAGTTTCGAGTTTAAAAAAGTGAGTTAAGGAAGTGAGTTTCAAGTTAAAAAAAAGTGAGTTTCGAGTTAAAAAGGTTATTTTTTAGTCAAGAAAAAGTGAGTTTCGAATTAAAACAAAATGAGTTTCGAGTCAGAAAGATGACAGCTAAGTGTATATATTGTACAGTGACCGGTTATGGATAAAAATGTTTATGGTTTGGCGACTGTGTATATATTTAACAACATTTGTGTGTTTTAATTGATTTCACGGTAAAGTTTACGAAACAAATACTCAGAAATTCTTGTAAATGGATCAAATGCGGCATACCTCACTCCGAAATAAACCGTTTTTAAAATGGTGCCTTTTTTTCTCCACCTTCTTATAATTTATTGGTTTGGTATAAAAAAATAAACACTTGTCAGTACAAAAATAAACCTGTCACGATTTTCGGTATCGCCCCCCTTGACTATTTTCCCTTAAATGCCTTTACCTTCTGTAAAGTTTACACCGGCGAAACACAAATGTATTGTTGGTTTTGTTTATCGACAGGTATGTAGCGTAAAGGTAAGTATCAATCTTGAATTGGACATTTATTGTGCAAGTCTTCCATTGTTGTATTTTGTTTGTTAACTTTAGCTGTATGTCAGTGATGTAGCTGTATGCCTACATCACTGACATTGTGACAGTCACACTCCACTGAAACGCACTCTAAAATCAACACCCACTTGCGAAGATCCAGTTCCATCAATTTGATACCGTGTACACGTGTTAGGGGGTTGGGATGGGGTCGGGGGTCCAACAGAGATATGTTGGCCAACTATGAAAAGTTACCATGCCAAGCCAAGTATGAAGTTCACCGTACTTTTTTTTGGGGGGGGGGGGAGGGGTGCAAACTCTGAAAACCACAGGACAAAGTGTGTGTGTGTGTGGGGGGGGGGGTTCCACCCTCTTCTATGAATTATTTATGGATATTGCATGACAGTAAAAATAGGCAATATATTTACGGAAAGAAATAATAATATCCCGTAATTATTTTCTGCTAAAGAAAATAACCACAGCAGTTTGCAAATTACACATGCATAGAAATATTGAGAATTAATTGTTATACTGAATGTATAATTTAGTGACAGTAAAAAAATAATTCATGCAAAAAAAGACATATATATATATATATATATATATATATATATATATATATATATATATGCCTTTATTTTAAACGCAGTAGACCAGGTGTTATTTTCGTAACCGCAACCTTATTTTCGCGAAAATAGCTTACTTTCGTTATCTATACCGGCTTATTATTCATATCCCCAGAGAGTTGGTAAAAAAGCCATGTCAACAACTCTAAAAATTAATTCATGAATGAAATTGTATTGTAAAGGGTTCAAACGATATTTTGATAAATACTTCTGCTTCCCGAAACGTTCGGCGACAAAACCTTTATAACAAGGGAGATAACAATGTATTACAAATACATTTATATCTTCAACTGTACTCAAAAATCACTTTTTTCTTGACTCGAAACTCACTTATTCTAACTCGAAACTCACCTTTTCCGACTCGAAACTCACTTTTTCCGACTCGAAACTCACCTTTTCTAATTCTAAACTCACCTTTTCAACTCGAAACACACTTTCGCAGACTAGGAACATTTTTTTTCTAAACTCGAAACTAACTTTCTGCAACTAGCAACTCACCTTTTCTAACCCGAAACTCACTAAAAATTATATCTCCTGCTGTGGCTGAGTTGCGAGGTGCAGAAGGTTGATCCACAGCCAACCGTCCACTTGGTTCCTCCATGCCCCTGGGATAACATTGATGTTTTCATCCCCACGGTCCGCCTCTTGTGCCGCAATGCCTGGATACTTCAGCCTCCGTATGTTGTGTAGAACCACTGCTGCCTCTGCTATATCCTTTACATTGACGGGCTTCTGCTCCAGAGTCCTGATGAGATACCTGAACCTATTGGCCAAGATTTAAAAAACATTTTCATCCACTCTCCTCCCCATTAACAGTCTGTAATTGAAAATCCTCTCCTTCCTGGACATCCTTTTTCAGCTGTATGGCTTCATTAGGTAGTTCCTAAGTGCAAAGGCATCATCCTCCAGGATGAAGAAGGGCATGTCTTGTGGTCATCTGGGCTCACGGTCTGATGACAAGGTCGAAGGAGGCCAAGGGATTCCACTTCCAGACCGTTAAACAGTTCCAAATCGCCAATCGCATCTTGCATGTGTCCTTTTCCACCAAGCTCGATCCAAACTTGTAGTCTGCATCTACCAGAGCTAGTCTAGAAAAAGAGACATTGTAATTGAAGTACAGACTGCCAGTTTAGAGAGTTTTCTTGATAGCCACCCAAGGCCCCAAACACGCGAGGAATGTTCTATCTCTGCTCAATTGGTAAGGTTTTCCAGCTTCAGGGGTAATAGGTAGGCTGAACACTTTATCTTTGTATGCCTGCACAATTGCCCGACACACTGTATGTATCATCCTCGTGATACTGGACACTCCACACCTAGAGGCATACACAAGAGCCCGATAATTGTCTCCAGTGGCAAGGTACCTCCGCGTCAATGCCAGATTAAGTCCAGGTGAAAGGGGTTGTCTAAAACTGGTGACTTCTCTCTCGATTGTTGGGGCCACACTCTGCAACACTTGATCGAAAACCTCTGCAACACCTCAAAAACTTGTGATGTTCTGGAACGCGACTGGATCTTCCAGCCTCAGATGCGTGCCTAGGAGGCTGGAGAGCATCCAAAACTGCCTGACTACAGCTCTCCTGGCTCTTTGTGATTGTGTTTGTAGATGGTCTGACTGCAGCTTGTCTTCTTCTTCTCTGGCGATGATATAAGTATACAGTAAAATTGCAAATGACACATTATCATCCTGAACTCCTGCAATTATCAACGGTTGTGGGTTCTAGTGTTAATTCTGTAGAAACACTTGAAAAATATCAACTCTGAAATTCATGAAAAGATCGTGAAACACGAAGTCGATAGTCAGTCGGGCTGTATATACATGTATATCCTTCGGGTTCCAATCGTAGCTCAAATCGTGATTACCTTCGATCGTGATCGTGAAAGGCATCTTGACCACAATCGTATCCTGTCACAACAGGCGCATCAGTTCGTGATGATCGTATCAGAACGTATATACAAGTGCCAAATCATCCCATATCGGAAACCCGATCGTGATAATTGGTAATATCGAGACCCAATCATGGACCCGATTGAGACAATCCTATCTAAACGTATGTGATCGTATCTGAAAGGGCGACCAGATCGTGTCGCCTGAAATTAACCAATCGTGCGCATATCGCATCCAAAAGCAACAGATCGTATCAGAACGTATCGACTCCCATCACTGCGTATCAAAACCTGAAATTTCAAAAGATAACGGCGGTCAGCTACGAATGGCCAATCGTGACGTTCGTGACGGATCGCACGACAGTGGGAACATAGCATGAGGCATACTCAACTCTACGTTGATAGGATAATAAATTCTCAAATCGCATTTACCGAAAACGATTCGTAAACGTTATGTCTACCCAGATCTTCATTCTAATAACTGTTACTAGTACATGCCAACAAAAAGTTGAGACATCACTTAAATCGACAATTACAAGTTACTATACATAGTATTATTTTGAATCAGAGAAAATACCGAATATGTCTGCGTAAATTCTGCAGATAATATTTCATAAGTACATAAGTACATGTACTTTCTGATTTAAGCAATTGACTACATATATTTAATTATTGCAAAAACGCAAAATTTTAAGTGTCACATGTTCAAAATATTGTGATTGTCTCGCGATGCAGCACGTTTTAGCTTTCATCTTCATTTCTTCAGCAATCATCTTCAAACTTTATGACAATGTCTATTATAATTATATATTGGCCAAGTTCAATTATGGCTGATATTGACCAATTAAGTCAGAATTCCCCTTTTAAAAAAACCTTTTTTAATTAAAAAAACCCTTTAATATCGACGAATCAGGAGTTATGACCCCTTTAATATTAAAAATTGCCACATTGTTTGCACTCTAGCATCTTCATTTCTTACGTAATCATCTTCAAACTTCATGACAATGTCACAATCTCTCAGTCAAGTTCGAATATGGCTTATATCGGCCAGGTAGTTCAGACGTTATGGCCTTTTTAATATAAAAAAAGAAAGAAAAAAGATTTCACTTCGCACTCTAGCATTCTCATTTCTAAAGCAATCATTTTCAAGCTTTATAATAGTGTTTATAGCCATAATCTCTTGGCCAAGGTCGACTATGGCTGATATCGGATTATTAGGTCAGGATTTAAGGCCCTTTAATTGATGAACAATGCCAGATTCCACTGTTTACACTTAAGCATCTTAATTTCCATTCAGCCATTATTTTGAAGTTTCATGACAATGTTTATAGCCGTAATCGACATAAAATTTGAGCACAGGTGCTGTTTGTTTTTGTGGAAATGAAATTATCTCATGGATTGTGTATTCAGTATAACTATGCCATAATACAGTAATTCGTACAGGCAATGAAGGCAGTGTTTTTCAGGTGAGCATCTACATTGCCTGTACATGGCCCTCTCTTTTTTTGCTTAGAAAAATAGCACAGGTATTTTGTTCAATCGTAAAAACGATGTTTCAGTTGCCAAAGTTTGTGAAAAAAAGCCATTTAAATCATTTGAAGAATTAAGAGCGTTAGGATGCTTTAATGCTTGTAAACAACATCTATGGTCATTCCTTCCGTATTCGTTAGCACATACTTTTATTGTGGACGCGAAGTGAAACAATTAAATTTGGTGCGGCAATCTCGTCATGCTTGCCTTTGACTTTTAGCTACTGAAATTAGTTGCTCCCTAAAAAAAACACGAAGACATGTTATGCTTTGAGGCAATGTATAAATGAATTAGTTTCATCTTGTTCGGCAGTTAATTGCAATAACTAATTAGAACCAAGAAACATTAACTCTTATACATGCAAACTTGATTTAACTTGCGTTTCATTTGAAGTAATTGCTTCTGTAATGCTTATTAAAACATTTGGAACTTTCCCATTAAGTGGAATTATCTCATTAAGTGTAATAGTAATTAATCATTGTCACGAAATCAATACATTTGTACAATGTAATGAGCTAATATAGCGGTTAGGAAATAAAATACATAACCACATATGAAAAACTTGACAATTCGTCTATCAATAATATATATTTCGAGATGACAACGTTGGAATTCCTATTGAAGACAAATGAGGTTAAGTAAAATAATAAACAAATATATTTTTTGCCCATTATTAACGGTCTTTTCTCAGCAAACACACTGGTTGGAAACAAACGAGCGATTCCGTATATCTCCAAAATGGGAGATACATATTTTCAAAAATACTGTTCGTGTTACTAGAATTCTACATGCGGATACGCCGTAACCAAAGGTTTTAAGACATCACCAACTCCTTATACAAATCATCCGACCATCTAGATTTTCTCGCTCTAATCACAATCTCAGACTACAAATAGTAAGCTTGATATTGGATTTCACAACCTCCTGACGGCTGCTTAATGCGCCCGGCTTTCAGTCAGGTTAGACGTATATGTCTATAATACATACCGCCACTAACACCGAATATATCAGTTTCGTTATCTGTTTTACTTTCTCCTCCTTTTGTCTTATTTTTTTGTGCAACGGATTTCACGAAGTAGGAGAGAAGTTTACCTTACGCGTTACATAATTGTTAATATATTTCTGAAATATGTTATATGTGGTATAAAAAAATAAGTGTTGTACTTTCGATCAATACAGTGCGCCAAATGAGCTATTGTAACAGGTCTTTGGCTGACTTCCATCCGTCATCAACAAATTATTCAGATGATATCTTCTCTGTAACTCCTTGGCCAAAAATGTTCATTTTAAAACACTAAAAAATTGGATTCATGCAGAATTATAGTTGCTATGGAACGGAAAGGAAAATCAGATGAACAATTAAAATGTCTTCGTCTCTTAAATCAGTGACAAGACATCGGCACAGATATTCCTTAGGTAACCATCTACCTAACTCATAATATTTTTTTCCGATCCGTAAAAAGGGAACATAGAGTTAAGTATTCCTTGTGTATGTAAAAAAAACTTTAAATCTGTCTCTCAAATCTACTTCTGAAATAACAAGATTTAAAATGTTTCAGCACAGGTTTAACTGGATGAGTCTAAACCAAAATTGTTAAAATTATTCGGCTTTTTGAAAAGACATGATATGAAAGTGACAAAAACGGCCCTTAATCCTATTTGATGACGAAAATATTTTATAGCGATTACTTTTTGCATTGCAGACACTTTGCATAATACTTTTCTGAATGAAAAAAAGATAAAAAAAACAACAAAACATATTTGAAAACCTGAGTTTTGTAAATGTATTATATAAATGTAAAATGGTTGGAGTTTCTAAAGCTCATCGGGGAATTAGCTGACGGGTTTAAGTGTTTGTAATATATCAATATGTTACCGTTACTAAAATTCAAAAGTGAATGACATAACATTTACTTTAATAGTAATTAGCCGTATATTATATGTTTCATTTTTCACAGAGTCGGTTTCTCCATTTTGACACGGGAGACATAGTGATTTATAAGAACGATAATATTTTTGATGAATGACAAATATAAAAGGAATCCAACAATCTTTTTCAGAATAGGATGGCGTTTCCTTAATGCATTCATCTTAAACCAGTGTGACCATGGCATGTGGTATATACGTCATTTAAAGCTATCGCGAAGAGCATATTTTGCATCGATTAAGAGGGAAAAACGTTGTAAGTATTTTAATTGTTTATCAATTTTAATGGTATATAGTGCATGCGAAGCGGAAAATTGTGCCCTACACATAGGTTCCAATTATTTTTCTTTCCTTTTTACAGTTTTTCTGGGGGCCGCCGTGGCCGAGCGGTTACAGTCGTGGACTACAAATCTCTCAGCCCCTCAACGCTGTGGGTTCGAATCCCGGCAGGGACTTCGGATTTTTCATGTGAGGAAGCCTTCCAGCTGGCTTTGCGGTAGGTCGGTGGTTCTATCCGGGTACCTCCGTGTACTCGGGGTCTGCCTCCACCTGTAATTAGCTGGACGTCGCTATATGATTGAAATATTGTCGAAGCGACGGTAAACCCTAATACAACAACAACAACAACAACAACATTTTTTCTGAACATTCGGGAACACATAAAGCACATCGCTAATAACGTTTTTCCAGAATGTTAGGAAATACTGCATATCTGACAAAATAATCATTTGAGCTTTTGTGTATTGCACAGTTTTTGTTTCGCATGCGGTGTATTCCATTAAAATTGGTGAGAAATACTTACAGCAGATTTCTATTTCGAATCGTGGCAAATAATTGCTGCTTGTGATAACTTAAAATGACGTCATATACCACGTGGTATGGCCACACTAAAAAAGATAAATGAAACATTATTATGTAGATTTGAAAGCATTATTTAAATTTACTAAACTATTAGCACAACGACAGTTTAAATCGATTTAAGGGTTTTAGTATAGGGTCAGGAAAGCTTTTATAAGCCGTTATCGTTTTAATTTAATAACTGTAATATGAATTCCTTAAACTGTCTTTGGGGAAATAGAATATATCGGAATTACACGTATCGAGAACGTTTATGTCGATGAAAAGGAGGAAATAATTTAGAAAGTTAAGTGATATTTTAAGGTTTTTAAATCTTAATTATGAATTATTATTGTTACAGTATGCAGGAAATACGTTTGGATGATAAATATCAATTGTTAAATCGGTTTAAAAAACATCACATTTACCAAAAACGTTTCGTAAACGTAATATTATCACCGTTTCTTAATCGATCTTTATTCTACTTTGCATGACTAGCAAAAGACAATACATAGTGGAGGCACCTCTTTAGTCGACAATTCCTTACTTTGAACACTTATTTTGATAAAACGCCACGCATTTCTGCGTAGGCTCTTCAGTTTATATACGTTCTGCCTTATTTTAGCAAATGTGTATTTTTTTTCTCTTCCATAAAACGCAACGATCCATTATCCTGACTATAACTGTAGCGATAATAGTGTCATCTGACAGAAGTTTTTTAGTTGTCTTAACCCTTTCCTCATAGAGGAAACCATGAAAAGACCTTTGCGAACAACATAAACAAGACCAGCCTGCGAGTAACTCGCAGGGTGATCAGGTTTTATGCTGTTCGCTGCTCCTCAGTGGTCTGGAAATGAGGATTTTGTAATTAAATTTGGTAAGGTTTAACTGTGGTTTTCTGCAGATCAGGCTTTATGTGGTACCTACTGAGTGCGTCAAAATGAGTCTATATGAGGGAAAGGGTTAAAGCGAAGCAACACGTCTGTTTCAAAATGATTCGGCTTGATGGTCATACCTCCAGTATCTACGGAGATTATTGCATTACTTCAGTACAAAGCACGCTGCTGTGATGCTGATATAGATCCTTTCTGTTGCTCATTACGTGTAAAGTGTTAACAACGTATTGAAAAATAAAATATTAAAATACTACTCACTTCTGCTTTCTTTTTTAAAGTTAATAATGCCTTCGAATGATATTTGGAAAGGCTTAAACTTGTTATCATGCAAAATACTTGTGAACTACATGTATCTAGGGGTAAATTACATACTTCGGAACTTATAGAGATATATATTTAGTTAATCTTCGTGTTAAAAATGTGATTACAGTTTTGTTAGAAAAATATCACGGTTATTATGTTCAGTTGTAAAAGTGGTGTTCCCATAGCCAAAGTTTGTGAAAAAATATTTGAACCATTTTACAAATTAAAAGATAAAGTTTTTAATCCTACAACATGTACGTGCCAGTTCAACCGTATTCGTTACCGCAGTCTTCCATAATATACCATTTTCAGGTCTGTGTGGCTTTCACAAGGCATTAATGGCAGTTCATGACCATACACATTATATTCCGATAGTTATTCCTAGAAAACTGCTCAAGGTTTCCAGTAATAGTAATACTCCTCGATGTGAATTACAAATATAAACAATATTAACTTGATTACAGAATATAATTCGCCGTAGTTTCTGCAGATGATCTATCATAAATACATTGTATTCTCTGATTTTGCAAGATTTTGTGTAAGCATTGCACAAGACGTTTAAAATACTGCGCAACTATCTTTAAGAACAGAATGCCATTTTCATGCAGTTCATAGTCAGGACATCTAAAAATACTTACTGGAACGTTGTGAATATAAAATGTGTTTGGGTAAAATGTAAGGTGCAAAAAATTGGCTATTTCTAACAATTAATTCTTAGCTGTAGATGTGTATTTGTGGCTCAAAATAGTGTTTAGTTAATGGTTTGGAGATTCCGACTTTTTGGACTCGCTATACAAGATAACATCAATATATACAAATGTATATAAGTTTGAGTATTTTGGTATTCTTTGCTTTTTATACGCCCGTCCAAGACGGGATGTGTTATGGATTCACCTGTGGGCGGAAGGAATCCACTGATGTTGTGCGCTCTTACTCGAACAAACATGAACCGATCTTTACCAAATTGGTCACAATGTATATGGTCACATTATCTCGATACAGGCATTGCTTTAATTAAAAATTGAAATACTGCATTTAAATCTTCTTATCCGTGTATCATAATATGTGATTTGAAAACAATGCTTTCAAAATATTTACCATCATTTCTTAAAAAAGTTCTTGAATTCCATTCAGATATGTTATTATTCAAGGATATCACACACATACGATAAATTTAATTGCTTAATCTCTTTATTTTTTTCATCTCAAATAATAACTGTGCAGGCAGTCTTTATTTAAGCAAAAATAATACATAAAATGTACACGAACATATAAGGACATAATGTAGCGGCATAACAGGGAGCTCAAATACAAGTTTGGGTTTCAATATCTTTTAGGTTAAACTCATAAAGATTGATATACATTGTCTGTCCTGTGGTTTAAGTGTTTACAATATATCGATGTGTTACCGTTACTGCAACTATTCGGACTAAATTTGCACACCATTAATAGTTGTTTGTCATGTATATTTGAACCCAATACCTTCAAGGTTACAATTGATGGACATGGTGAGCTACTTATACTCATTTTGTCATAAGCGTTTCGTGTTGGTTTTATTCGAATGTCCTTGACCTTCGATACGATATATTCTAAAACAATTGAATCTCTCTCTCTCTCTCTCTCTCTCTCTCTATATATATATATATATATATTCTAAAAGACTACGTAACAAACAAACACCCTTTGCAGTTTCATGTAGTAAAAATAGCATGTACTAACTATAAACATGTTTTGTCATATCGGCAGTATTTCTCATGAAATAAGTTTAAAATTTATTTGCATTTGTAAATGAACAGTTTGACTTTTTGCTTTCACAAGAGATAAATTTCGAATATTCAAACTCTTGATACCAGCATGATTCATGAATACAAAAAAAAAAACGTAAACAAAAAACAAAAACAAAAAAAAACAAAAAAAAAACGATATATCTATAATGCTTTTATCCCAAACTTCATGAGATATATTGACACTGATTTCTTATCAAAATATACACTCAGCCAAAAAGAAAGTGCCAACTTTTCAATTCTTGATATCTCTTTAATATTTTGTTAACATAGACAAAACTAATAAACAAAATATATGTAATCGTTGGAGTACCTATTGACCTAAGTTTAATCAGTAGTAAACCGTACCATTCGGATAAAGACTAAATTTACTGATTTTACACGTGCGTCTTGTGCAACACAGGTCGATATCCAGTGGTAGTATCAGTTGGTGACTGCACCAACTGACCGGGTATATATCACGCAAATCAAGTTTAACAAAAATGCCAAGATTAAATATTGATCAACGAACCAAAGCTTTAAACGATGCTAAATGCAGGTACGGTAGTAAATGTTGTATAACCGAGTCTTATCGAAGCAAGTGTCATTTTAAAAAATCGACCCCTATGTCATATCGCTTGGATTGTGATATTCAATGGACTTCAATCTTTACGTATATATGAAAACGTAAGATAGGTATATTCTTTTTGGCTGAGTATAATGAACAATAATTAGTGCTGCTTACTATTTTACTCGGGGAAAAGAACAACAATATTCACTAGAAGTATTAAGTAAAACACTTGTTATTTGTTTATTAGTTCATTTATAAAGTTGCTTTAGATTTTTCCATAAAACACTTAATAAAACAATGCTATTTAAGCAAGATCAAATAAGGGTATAATTCCAGCAACAGTACTTAAATCATTAGTAATATTAGACAGAAACTTATTTATCCAGTATTCTTTTCCAAAATATTTACGTTTATGACTCCTTAACATAAGTATGAAAAATAAATGAACAAACAATATTCGTTATAATATGAAATATTTTAGTATATGTGTTTTGAAAGCAAGGAAAATTAAATAAATTAAATTATTTTGCACAGAAATCGTGCTAAAATGCATTTTCTCTCCATTTTGACATTGAAGATATACAGTCAGTAACTTTAGAAACAATATTATCTTTGTAGAATGACATCTAAATGGAATTCAACAACCTGTTTCAGAATGTGATGGCATTCCTTAATGCATTCTTTTCAAAAGACAAATGAAACATTATTGTGTAGATTTAAATTTACTGTTGACAGTTTAAATCTATTTAAGTGCTTTTAATATATGGAAAGGGGAGGTTTTTTTTGCTGTTGTCGTATAATTCCACATCATTTCTATAAATTCCTTAAACGTTTCTAGCGAAACCGAATATATCGAGAATTACACTTATCGATGGCGGTTATGTCGACAGAAAATAGATGTACTTAGTGTCAATCATTGGATCAGTTCAAAAATCATATTACATTTACCGAAAAGGATTCGTTAACATATTATAACAACGTTTTCTTTCATCGAAATTTATTAATCTATTTCTTATAGCATACTAGCATATGACAAAAAATTGGAGACGCCGCTTTATAAGAGATTAAGAAGTTGCTATAAGCAATTGTTTTGTTTCTGCACACATAAGTACTACCTTAATTTAGCAATTATTTATATGTTTTACTATTGCACACAACGCAAAGGATCTGACTATAACACCTGGCAATATTAGACTCACATGAAAGAAGTATTTTGATTGTTTCGTTAAGCAAAATGTTCATGTCAAAAATATTCAGATTGAGGTTCATGCATAATTTGCAGACGTCCAGTATCTACGGATGCCATAACCTTTTTCAGGACTAAACACGCTGCTTTGACCACACACACACACACAACAACACACACACATATATATATTTCTTTCTACTGTTGCATATGTATAGAAATTTTACGAAGTATTAATAATTTAAAATGTCAGCCAGTTTATTCTTTTTTTCTTTTTTAAAAGTGAATACATGCTCTGACGGGATATGTTGAAAGGCTAAAAGTTGTTTTTCCTCAGGATACTTGGGAATAAATTTTATGCATAGGAGAATGTTTAGCGAGACACTACTATTTTCAGGAGTTAATCTTAACGTATAAAATTTGGCTCCATTACGACTTTGTTTCATCGTAAAATGGATGTTTTCCGTTTCCAAAGTTTGTAAAAGAAAATACGATGTTTTAAAAAGTCGTTTATGCGTATTAAAAGCATTAAGATGTTTTAAAAAGTCGTTTATGCGTATTAAAACATTAAGATGTTATGCTTACATCATCTACGTACCATTTCACCCCTCTTCGTTAGCGCATACTTCCACTGTGGACGCGGAATAATACAATTATATTACATGCGACCATCTGTTTTGTTTGCTTTTTTTTTCCCTTTTTTTTCCAGCTACTAAAAGCAGCGCCTTCCTTCGACAGCTTCATAATTAAAACATGAACATACAAGGACACATGAGTGTTTTTGTTTTTAGCGTGCCTAGTCAGGGTCAACACACTCCCGTTTTTAACGGGAGTGTGTTAGACCCCGGGGAGC
>CM037780.1:36974157-37024157 GCA_021229015.1 Solen grandis | reverse complement strand
TATCTCCCTTGTTATAAAGATTTTGTCGCCGAACGTTTCGGGAAGCAGAAGTATTTATCAAAATATCGTTTGAACCCTTTACAATACAATTTCATTCATGAATTAGTTTTTAGAGTTGTTGACATGGCTTTTTTACCAACTCTCTGGGGATATGAATAATAAGCCGGTATAGATAACGAAAGTAAGCTATTTTCGCGTAAATAAGGTTGCGGCTACGAAAATAACACCTGGTCTAATGCGTTTAAAATAAAGGCATATATATATATATATATATATATATATATATATATATATATATAAATGTCTTTTTTTGCATGAATTATTTTTTACTGTCACTAAATTATACATTCAGTATAACAATTAATTCTCAATATTTCTATGCATGTGTAATTTGCAAACTGCTGTGGTTATTTTCTTTAGCAGAAAATAATTACGGGATATTATTATTTCTTTCCGTAAATATAATTGCCTATGCCCCCCCCCCCCCCCCCCCCCCCCCCCCCCCCTTCTCTAAGATTTGGATATTAGGATATTATGCAATATCCATAAATAATTCATAGAAGAGGGTGGAAACCCCCCCCCACACACACACACACACTTTGTCCTGTGGTTTTCAGATTTTGCACCCTTCCCCCCACCCCCCCCCCCCCAAAAAAAAAGTAGGGTGTAACTTCATACTTGGCTTGGCATGGTAACTTTTCATAGTTGGCCAACATATCTCTGTTGGACCCCCACCCTCATCCCAACCCCCTAACACGTGTACACGGTATCAAATTGATGGAACTGGATCTTCGCAAGTGGGTGTTGATTTTAGAGTGCGTTTCAGTGGAGTGTGACTGTCACAATGTCAGTGATGTAGGCATACAGCTACATCACTGACATACAGCTAAAGTTAACAAACAAAATACAACAATGGAAGACTTGCACAATAAATGTCCAATTCAAGATTGATACTTACCTTTACGCTACATACCTGTCGATAAACAAAACCAACAATACATTTGTGTTTCGCCGGTGTAAACTTTACAGAAGGTAAAGGCATTTAAGGGAAAATAGTCAAGGGGGGCGATACCGAAAATCGTGACAGGTTTATTTTTGTACTGACAAGTGTTTATTTTTTTATACCAAACCAATAAATTATAAGAAAGGTGGAGAAAAAAAGGCACCATTTTAAAACGGTTTATTTCGGAATGAGGTATGCCGCATTTGATCCATTTACAAGAATTTCTGAGTATTTGTTTCGTAAACTTTACCGTGAAATCAATTAAAACACACAAATGTTGTTAAATATATACACAGTCGCCAAACCATAAACATTTTTATCCATAACCGGTCACTGTACAATATATACACTTAGCTGTCATCTGTTCTGACTTTTTGTTTTAATTCGAAACTCACTTTTTCTTGACTAAAAAATAACCTTTTTAACTCGAAACTCACTTTTTTTTAACTCGAAACTCACTTCCTTAACTCACTTTTTTAAACTCGAAACTCACTTTTTCTTGACTCGAAACTCACCGTTTTTAACTCGAAACACACTGTTGTGACTTGAATCACACTTTTTCAGACTCGAAACTCACTTTCCTTACTCGAGACTCACTACTAGAAAAGAAGAAAACCTCCTACAACAGATGCAAAGTACCAGATTTAACTCCTGAAGACATTCTTCAACTCACCACAAGGTGCAGTCGCATGGCAGGAACAGATGACTGGGCTGCAATACGCAGAAGGTGGAGAGGATGTCATTTGATATTTTTAAATTTATTTATGAAAATTTTAGGAAATATATATTGACAACTTATACTTTTGTTTTCATTCTCACCAATTATTCAAAGCCAATACTTTCGGGAAAGTAAATCAATATTAGGATCATTGCAGCAAAGTTGTTACTAATAACACATTCTTTGATACGCTGATTTTAGATTTCCCCAAAAATCATTTAGCGTCATATGCAAGTCATGACTAAACTCCCCATTTCGACGAATATATTTTTACGGGTCCCTCCCATACCTAATCTACCTAGTCAATTCTAAATCCAAGTATATCTTAATGCGAACTTGAATGAAATTCCAATTATTACACTTACTCAGTTCACCGTTGCTCACAGCCTCGTGAGATGCTTACCGACCCTGGCCTGAAGGCTGTCAGGGAGGCTGGTAGTAATGCGGCTCCTTGTAAATGTAATGTTGGGACTATTCTTGAGGTGGGGGTAACTTCTGAGGTTTGATAAGTGGAGGTTGTGAGTCCAGTGCAACTGACACTGCCGCTGCTGCAAATGATGCTACATTTCTGCCTTCCATCGTCTCAATGTGAGGGATCAAAAAAGAGAACTTATCCCACACCCACTTCTCTGTGCTGTTCATATCAGTAATGGCATCTCCTCCTGGCCCACTCCCCTTGGCGCGTTTCTTCAGTCGGCCCATCGTAGTCCTCATGCTTGAAGTCCCTATTTTAAATAGTATCCATCTTCGCATTCTGTGCAGCCCAGAGACCCTCCTTTTGGGTGACATCCTTGAACCCCGCAAAGCGTTTGCAGTACAGGACCTCATTTCTCTCGATGAACTCCATATTTACCTCCTTTCCCTGTTCCGAGAAGGCAGTTACCTTTTTCTTTGTGGGTTGGGAAGATCTCTTCTTCCTCCTCAAGTGTAGGTTGTGGCTAGAGTGGTTCAGGTTCAGTGCTAACTCTTGTTCCTTTGGGATACATCTCTCAACGGCGTAAAAGCTGGTTTACAGTATATGTATTAACTGTAGGATAAGATCGCTAAATGAGGCGCATTAAATTTTTTACGGTATATATATATGTGTGTGTGTGTGTGTGTGTGTGTGTGAGCACAAAATCTCGTAACAGACCAAGAGCATCCTTGAAAAGGATTTAATAATCGTAACTATTCACATTACTCGCATCTTGTCGTATCAACTCGTATCAGCTCCTGGGTCATTCGTGACCGGTCGTGAGTAACGACCCCGAAAGCGCCATAGATCGTACCAGCTCGTGGGAGATTGCTATTTATCTCAACAGAGCGTGGGTTTGTCTCGTCCAAGACTGATCCCGATTATCACGGTTTGGAAGCACGATAAGATGCGTTGTGTGGCGTTTTGCTACGATGCATTACGAACGGACGTGATGATTACTAATGAAAAGTAATCATGTTGGTCGTAGAAAACTTATGGATCGCCCAAAAACTTTCTACCATCGACACGATTGCCACGATTGACCACAAAACTTTGATAATTTCATAATCTGATACGAGCACCACGATAAGTCCACGATTAAGACCGCGATTTCAATCGTGGCGCGAATCGTGATAGTTGGAACGTAGCATTATGTATTTACCATCCATACCTATTTCCTGCATACTGTAACGATTATTATATAAAAAACAGGTTATCAAAATTTATAATGCCACTCCATTATTTAAAGTACGTCCCTCTTTTGCCATAAACGCTTTCGATAAGTGTAATTCTTCATACATTCGATTTTCCTAGAAGCATTTTAAGGAACCTATACTAAAGACATGGAATTATAACGATAACAGCTACTAAAAGCTTCCATTTCCATATATTTAAAGCCCTTAAATCGATTTAAAATCTCGTTGTGCTAACATTAGATTGAAATACTGCCTTCAAATCTGCCGACCAAGAAGAATGCATTTAAGAAATGGTTTCATATTCTAAAACTGATCACTTAATTCCTTTAAGATATGTCATTCCTAAAGGATATCATCATTCTCCAAAATTACTGACTGTATATCCCTCGTTTCAAAATGGAAATAAAATCATTCTGGCACCAATTCTGCGCATCATCCTACATAAAAATAATTAAGGGAGCATTTCATCCTATTTATTTTGAAAATAATGATACCCAAATACTTCCATCTCTTAACGAAAAGTGTTAGTCAATATGGTCCATATTCATTTCAAGGAGTCATTAAAGTCAATATTTTGACAAATATTTACAGTGAGCTGAAGCCTATCTTATAGCATTAAGGTTTTAAATATTGTTGTTGGAATTAGGCGCTGGATCTATAGTTTTGCTATCGATTATGGCATTAACACAATCAAATTTTAAAATTTAAGAAACAGAAAATCCATTGGGTTATAATTACGTATAATTGATTTACTTAAAGGCCCACGATTCTTCCAAAAGCAGTATATATTCTTCAGAAAGAAAAGCAAAATGCATGTTGCAGATTTGTTAAAAAGATGCAATCTGTACATACTCCTTGACGACAACATTACTATATTGCGTACACTGTTAACTTCGTTAACGAATCGCAAGTACATAAATAGATGACGTAGCATATATATTCACTGTGGATATAATCCTCGTCAGTGAATTAACCGAAAATTAATATTTAATCTATGATTAAAAAATTACATGTGTATGATCTTTAATTAATTTAGATAAATAAAGACATTTCCATGCTTAAGTCTCTCTTTAAGTTGTAAAATAAATTGCGTGTGGTGTTGAGACGAGTTGGAATGACATATTCTATTCCAGAAAGCTATAACCGCATTTCTTTTATAAAAAAAATCGGATTGTTCAAAGGCTGCATGCTTATTCACTGCAAATGACATGTACTAGTGATTCTTTATAGATAATCGAGGGTGTTTTTCTGGTATTTTTATAGATATTAATTTGCAAAGAGTGTGTGTTTATAACGGAATGTGGATTTTTTTTATCTTATTTGGAGTTTTGGCTTAACATCATTGCAATTTGAGGATGATGAATACCTATATATACCATTTGTCATAGTTACTATTACCATGTCAGACAGACTTGATAAAAGTGAAGGATGAAAATAGAAACACATCAAAACCAGGAAGAGCTCAGATGCAATTATACATGTACCACTTAGACAAATTTTCGATAAAAATATTAAAAACAATAAGCTGATAATGTCATGCCAAGGATATGTCAAATTGTTCGTAATATTTATAAATACTTTGACCAATATTAGCTGAGGAATATACAGAGGGCCTAACTAATTCAAATCAAGTGAACTATGATGTACCAATGATATGCGGAACTAGGCTTGGTATTTATTAATACTGTGAAGTTTAATCTAAATCCGACCAAGGGAGCTGAGACATAAGGCGAAAAAAAATATTTGAGAGGTACAACAAAGGACCATAACTCATTTAAAATGACGTGCCAACGATTTGCGCAACTAAGCTTAGTACTTGTTAGTCTTGTAAAGTTTGATCAAAATCCGACTAAACGTAGCCTAGAAATAGGGCGGACAAATCTCGTCTACCGACCGACCAACCGACGGACGTGACTTCAATCTTCGTATCTCGGATTATTATATTCCACATTATATTCATATATATGCCTTTCATTTCATTGTAATAAGATTCTTTTTCCCCTTTTCGGTAATTATATTTTTCATCTATTATAAATGTCATCTTCACCTCTTTGAGATTTGTATTGCAAAGAATATCTTCCGAAGCGATAAATATTCGAAGTTTATGGAAGTAAAGATTTCAAATAATAGATCAAGGAGCGCGTGAGATCTGATCTGCAGCACCTACATTAAATTCACAATGCGTGTATGTTAACACTTTGTTTTCTAATTTCTAACATGCAACCTTTCAATCTCTATGGAAAATATCAATACATGTATAATTCAACTTCAACTTCAATGCATCACTCTTCAACACCTCGTTTGGCATCTGCTGAAGAGGGTTAAAAAATGTGTCGTGGAGAGTGCGGAGTGAATCCAAAAAAAACAAAAACAAGATTAATTTTGATGCAAAGCATCAAAGACACACCGCGCATGTTTTTGAAGCACGACTTAAATAAAACAAAGCCATTTCAGAATATTTTAGTAATATGTGCATGCATCATCATACATGTCTTTTCACAAATATTCTCAGCTGTAGGCCGTTTGTTTCAGATATTTCAAAAATGTTTTCTAAAAGTCCATGTCAATCAAGAATGTCTTCGGCCCAATTTCCATATTTTTGTTTCAAAGGTTTTTATCCATTAAATCTGAACAAAAAAAAACAACAAAAAAAAATACAGAACTCAAAAGTACAGAAAAATACTTTAATTAAAGTAGACATAACCAATGATGATGATTTGAGATGCCATAAATATATATCAAATGAGATACATTTTACAACACTCAGTTGTTGTTTTTTTCTTATATAATTATTGGAAGAGTTAGGGTCTGCAAGATGCATGACATTTCCAGACAGTAAGCTACTAAGGCGGTGTTAATGTCAAATGAATGTAAAAAATAATCCACATCAGCAACAAGGACGATGATAACGAAACAAATTAGCACAGGTAAGTTTTCATTTGGTTCGGGATTTAGGTACAGGTCCCGGGATATAAAATCTTCCCGATAGTAGGAGTATGGAATTCTTTTTGTATTGATATGTATAAATATAAATATATATTTACAAGGCGTTACAACATATGCTACAATTGTCAGTTAAATTCACCAATTTCAAGCTCTTTATCATACTGGGACCGCAGCTTGGACCTAGTACCGTCAATTAGACATGTCTGATACGACCATGTGTATAGTGTGTGTTTTCTACTTCTACATTATGCTGTAACGTGTATTATTAAACTGCCGTTTCAGTGATTTTTCAAGTTGACTTTATGTATTTAAAAATCTGAATATGATAAGGTTACAAAAATCTTCAAAAATATTTTTTTCTGAGCTTTAATGAATTTGTTTGCTTGCAAGTTTGAAAACCCGTGGCCTACGAATTTTAGGGAGAAGTTATCAGATTCCCATTACATGTGTCGAATTTCTTTTAAATAATCTTTTTTCTGAGCTTTTATGAATTTGTTTGCTTGCAAGGTCCGTTAACCAAGTTTGAAAACCCGTGGCCTACGAATTTAGGGAGAAGTTATCAGATTCCCATTAAATGGGTCGAATTTCTTTTTAATAACGACAGAAGACTTGCGTATTTTGAATCTTTTTTTTTTTACACCCGTTATACAACTGATTCATAAAGTTGTTGTTTTTTTTTCTGTGTTTTTTTCTCAGATGTATCACATGGTTTTTTTTAAACAATAATAATGGTGGTCGCTCCCTTTTTTGATTATGCGGTTCATTTGACAAAAAAAAATCTATTCCATACTGATGCCTCATTTCCACGCGGCCATGCAGCGTCAATGAACAGGTATGTACGCTATACAGTATTTCGCCTACAAATTTAGGCCTTGGGCTTGTAAGCAACTGGACAGCTGATTTAAAGGCATACAGGCTTGGAGCGGTCATAACTGTGTGGGCAACGGTTCTCATGCGCAGATTCAGGAATTTTCGACATACTTCCAGCTGTAAAATTCACCGTACGTGGGGGGAGGGCGAACTCTTAAAATCTAATCTCAGTACGTGGGGGTGTGTGTAGGGGGAGAGAGTCACATATTAAAATATCACAGATCAAACAACTATATTTCCCACAGAGGAGGACATGCCTCTAATATCAGAAGGGGGGGGGGGGGGCCCCTTTTCGCACCTTTTTATGCATGTTTTGGATAATAGCCAAATCCAACCCCCCCCCCCCCCCATCATGATCCGCGCATGTTTCTTGGAAAGAAAGAGTGTTGGTAAGCATTTACTCGGCATTACGGTTCGAGGAATTAAAATTATTACTATATCTTGAGAAATAGACTGTGACTGAAGTTGGAATATATGATGCAGGGACAACAACAAGACTGTTGACGACTCCATAGAGGAAAACCAGATCAAAGCACTGTTGAAGAGATGGCCACTTAAGAATTGACGTAATCGATTTCACACTATCTGAACGATAAGGATTTAACGGTTTATTGGAAACAAACCTAGCAGCATTACGTTGGATTTGTTCTATTTGGTTTATCTGAGTTTGTTGCTGTGAGTGAAGAGTTTAAGCTCACCTGAGCAATTAGTGCTCATGTGAGCTCTTAGGATCAATAGCTGTCCGGCGTCGTCCACAATTATTTCAAATGACATCTTCTCCGAAACCACTGGGCCAAATTTGATGAAAATTGCTTGTGATGTTCCTTGCATAAAGTTCTACCAAAGTTGTTCAAATGGTTTCGGTCCATTGCATAACTGGGTCACAGGAGCTAAAAATAGATTTTGAAAAGTGAAATCTTTAAAAATCTTCTAAAGCTTAGATATTTGTTGTGTGGCATTGTCTTATGGGCCATTACCAAGTTTGTTCAAATCATGACCCTTGGGTCGGAATTTGCCCCGCCTCAGGAGAAACTTGAAAAATTTGGGGTTTTATGGGCCATTACAAAGTTTGTTCAAATCATGACCCTGGAGCCAAATTTGGCCCCGCCCCAGGTGTCATTTGATTTTACAAAAACTGATATACGAAAAACTAGAAAAATCAACTTCTCAGAAACCACAAGGCCTTGAGTTTAGATATTTGGTGTGTGGCATTGTCTTATGGGTCATTTCCAAGTTTGTTCAAATCATGACCCTTGGGTCGAAATTGGCCCCCCCGGGAAAAAAAAAATTTTAAAAACCCAAGGCCTGGAGTTTTGATATTTGGTGTGTGTCATTATCTTATAGGCTATTACCAAGTTTTCTCAAATCATAACCCTGGGGACGAAATTGTCCCCACCCCAGTGGTCACTTGATTTTACATAGACTTATCTAGGAAAAAACTAAAAAAATCTTCTTATCAGGAACCACAAAGAATAGAGTTGATAATTGGTGAGTAACATGGCCTAGTGAACATATACCAATTTTGATCAGATCATGGCCCTTGGGTCAAAATTGGCTCCGTCCTAGGGGTCACTTGATTTTATATAGACTTATAAGAGCAATGACCTTCACAATTTGAATGGCAGGTACAGTTTTTGTGCTGAATTTAGATGAACTTGCTGTACTTCTGCATAGATTATGTATTCACTATGACTCGTAATACAATAATTGGCATTGAGGGCAATGTTTCTCAGGTGAGCGATTCAAGGCCATCATGGCCCTCTTGTTCTAACTTGGGTCTTACTAATGTAAGGTAAGCTCTTTCTTTTACTTATTGGAGGCATTGTTTCAGGTTTCGTTGTGTGTTTGTTTGTGAAGCTTTCCCTATAACGCTTTTAATGTGTGTATTGTATTTTAGATTTTCGCACAGTTCAATACTTAAGTATGGGAAATGTTTAAGAGTTCGAGGATTTGACCTTTAATTGTATAATTGAATTTCGTTTTCTTTATAGAATTAGTGATGCTCATAATGGCGCATTTCTTCACATTAAAATCCATCTGCCACAATCCGCTCCACTCAAAGAGCCTATCAATATCTTTCTGCAGTATCTGATGCATGGTCTTTATCAGAAACAGTTGGGCGGTATAGGACACAATCATCAGCAAAATGGCAAACAGTTGATGAAATGCTGTCAGCAATACTATTAATATACACTAAGAAAAGACGAGGGCCAATGTTAGTACCCTTGGGTATGCATAATGTGACTCGAGAGGATGAGGATGTCGCATGCTGGACCGCAACTTTCTGACTTCTGACTACGCCCCCATAGAACAATCCCCTTGTGCCATTACGAATTCCATAAAAGTCAAGTTCAGATGACCAGCTACGATGTGGTACCTTGTCAAAAGCTTGGGCAATGTCGAAAATGGCCATATCGACTTGTCTGCCAATATTAAGATGTTCGAAAGTTCATCTGTCGTTAGAAGCAACTGGGATTGACATGACCGTTTTAGACGGAAGCATGCTGACTTTCATGGAGAATTTTATTGCAATCTAGATGTTACATGATGTTAGACTCTACAATATGCTCAGGCAGTTTGAAAACAAACGAAGTTAAAAGACACTGGGCGTTGGTTTTAGGGTTTTGAACATTCTTAAAAATTGGTACCAGGCAAGCAGTTTTCCAATCAAATGGAACGATTCCAGTGTCCAAAGAACATTGAAAAATAAAGGACATTATATTAGCTCCTCTTGAGAATAATAATAGGAAGAGTGTTAGGTCCAGAAACCTTTTTCTCATTCAGGTGATTGATACTTTTCATAACACCATGATGCATAACTGTTATGGGTTCCATGGCTTTGAAAGGTAATTGCCCCTTATCAGAAATTTTAATAAGTTGTTAGCTCACCTGAGCACAACGTGCTCATGGTGAGCTATTGTGATCGCCTTTTGTCCGTCGTCCGTCGTCCGTGCGTGCGTGCGTGCGTGCGTGCGTGCGTCCGTCGTCAACAATTTGCTTTAAACAACATCTCCTCATGAACCGCTGAAGGGATTTTGACCAAACTTCACAGGAATCATCCTTATGATGCCCTCTATCAAAGTTGTACAAATTATTCAGATTGGTTAAAAAAGTAGGTCACAGGAGCTAAAAATAGATTTTAAAAATGCAAACTTTGAAAATCTTCTTCTGCAAAACTGCAAGGCCTAGAGCTTAGATATTTGGTATGTAGCATCATCTAATGGTTCATTACCAAGATTGTTCAAATCATAGCCCTACGGTGATAAATGCCCCCGCACCAGGGGTCACTTGTTTTACATAGAGTTATATAGGAAAATGTTTAAAAATCTTCTTCTATGAATCCATAAGGCCTAGAGATTAGATATTTGGTATGAGCATCATCTAATGGTTCATTACCAAGATTGTCAAATCATACCCTAGGTGATAAATGCCCCGCACCAGGGTCACTTGTTTTACATAGAGTTATATAGGAAATTTAAAAATCTTCTTCTATGAATCCATTAGGCCTAGAGCTTAGATATTTGGTATGTAGCATCATCTTATGGTTCATTACCAAGATTGTTCAAATCATAGCCCTTTTTGATAAATGCCCCCGCACCAGGGGTCACTTGTTTAACATAGATTTATATAGGAAAAACTTTAAAAATCTTCTTCTATGAATCCATAAGGCCTAGAGCTTAGATATTTCATATGTAGCATCATCTAATGGTTCATTACCAAGATTGTTCAAATCATAGCCAAACGGTGATAAATGCCCCCGCAATAGGGGTCACTTGTTTTACATAGAGTTATATAGGAAAAGCTTTAAAAATCTTCTTCTATGAATCCATAAGGCCTAGAGATTAGATATTTGGTATGTAGCATCATCTTATGGTTCATTACCAAGATTGTACAAATCATAGCCCTATGGTGATAAATGACCCCGCACCATGGGTCACTTGTTTTACATAGAGTTATATAGAAAAAACTTTAAAAATCTTCTTCTATGAATCCATTAGGCCTAGAGCTTAGATATTTGGTATGAGCATCATCTTATGGCCATTACCAAGATTGTACAAATCATGCCCTACCATGATAAATGACCCCACACCAGGGGTCACTTGTTTTACATAGAGTTATATAGGAAAATCTTTAAAATCTTCTTCTATGAATCCATTAGGCCTAGAGCTTAGATATTTGGTATGTAGCATCATCTTATGGTTCATTACCAAGATTGTACAAATCATAGCCCTATGATGATAAATGACCCCACACCAGGGGTCACTTGTTTTACATAGAGTTATATAGGAAAATCTTTAAAATCTTCTTCTATGAATCCATTAGGCCTAGAGCTTAGATATTTGGTATGAAGCATCATCTTATGGTTTATTACCAAGATTGTACAAATCATGACCCTATGGTGATAAATGCCCCCGCACCAGGAGTCACTTGTTTAACATAGAGTTATATAGGAAAATCTTTAAAAATCTTCTTCTATGAATCCATTAGGCCTAGAGCTTAGATATTTGGAATGTAGCATCATCTAATGGTTCATTATCAAGATTTTCAAAATGGTGGCCCTTTGGAGATAAATGACCCCGCACTAAGTCTTCTCCTCTGAAACCATAAGGCCCAGTGCTTATATATTTGGTGTGTAGTATTGTCAGGGCTAAAATGTTTAAGATTGAGTTATATCAGAATTCTTGTCTGTTTAAAAACCTTGTAATCAGTTGTAGCAATGGTACTCAGGTGAGCGATCCAGGGCCATCATGGCCCTCTTGTTTTTTTATTGTGAAGACAGAAGCAAACTGACCGTTTATAACATATCGGCTTTTTCCTGTGCTGTGTCCGCTATAGTTGTTTCGTGTCTCAACGTACCAGCAGAGTCTTGTTTTCTGCTTGTTATATATTTACAAATATTCTTGGAGTTTTGGTCTTTTTCGGGATCATGCATATCATTTAAATATGTATGATATGATGTACGCAGTTTATATTTTATTGCTTTTTTATGTGACGGTAAGCATTACTCAAAGTAATAGACATGGATGTACGAAGCCTGGTGTGCATTTTAATTCGTTTTTTTTTATTTATGAGCTGTCGTATTTCAGAAGACATCCAGGGTAGGTCTGTTTTTTTAAAAGAGATTTAGTGGGAATATTCTTACGCATGGTTGATAAGACAGTAGTTTTCATGCAATACATATCAAATTCAAGAAAATGAATTACCGTGCTACAGATTAGAATCATGATGTAAAAAACTTAGTCACTTTGATGTAGCTTGGTTATGAAAGGCAAACATAAAAACATAATGATGAAAAATGAATTCAATTTGTAATATTATTCTCCCTTATCAAAACTTAAGATATAACCACGCTCAATCTGTTTAAGATAACCATGCTTCTTTCAGAAATTATTAAGTACTATAACAAAAAGAAATGACACTTCCAGAGGCAAAACTGGTTAACAAAACAGTGTCACAAGTAAATTTAGTCGTGAAAATACATGCAGTCTTTGAACAATCCTTATAAAAAGCCATACGTTTGTGAGCCTGTTTAGATCGGCAAAGAACAACTTGGTAATTTGTAAGTTATAATTTCGGTCATAAACTGTCAGTATTGCCCTGAAAAAGTCTACACTGAACGTTTGAGAACACGTTATGAGTGAGTTACCGCATGCGATATGATTTATATTCTTTTGCAATACAATGACTATGTTAAAAGACGATTCCGGACATAGACGAAGGATCATGACTACTTTTACAATAATCGTTGAAACAAATGCGCATAATGCGTTACTGGAATTAAGGTTAAGAATAAAATCTCTGTTGATTGAATACAATTGAAACAATTCCCAGGACATACAGCTACAAACACGGATGCATTCATTAACATTCATGTTTGATATGATGTTCTCGGACGTTTGCTTATTTCAGCTTTGGTATACAACGTATTCTCCTCAAGATTACACTAGTAAGTTGCAATATTCAGATGGTCAAGGAATATAATCACGGTGTGTCTTATCAAGCTAGAATTATCTTCTTTTTTTTTGTCGTGTGTGTGTGTGTGTGTGTGTGTGCTGGTGTTCATCTTCACTGCTACAGTTTCTCAGTATTACAGCGACGTTCAGCTAAACTAAGATGAAGGTTGAACGCGAGATCATTGGGACACATTAAATAAAATTTCCTTTTAAAAGGAAAGCTTGTCCAGTTTATAGTTAGCTGGTCTATCCAAAGCATTTGTTGCTTAACTATGTTTTTGATCAAGTCTTGTCCCCAAGTGCCGTCTAATGGACTAACCTTCAAAGTTTGAATTTAGCTTTCAAGCTGCATCTTCTAAATTACAAACCGAACTGTGAAGGTCGATATGATAATAGTAAATGGTTTCATGTATTTTGTTAAGTGTCAGTTGCTGATCACAGGGGCTTGAAGTTCGATAGGGCGTATCTCCTCGTGTTGCTTTGAACCCCTGTGTTTCAGATTGGTTAGTAACTTCGCGAAATCCGCATAATACGTGTACACAAACGGATAATCTTGGCTATCTGCCAAATGCACTAAGTCCGAAATGATACGAGAACGACGATAGAATCTCAAAATGAAGTAAAATACATGTTATCAATCTAAAGCCGAGTACCAGAATGAAAAGCGCACGAAATGATGTACCGGGTACTGCGTAATAATAGAATGGTTTCGGAACTTTCCGGTTGTGTATTTAATCAAAGCAGAGTACCAGAACAAGCAGTATATTTCTGATAGCTTGTTCCTGTTATCTTTGGGTAACTTTGGGAAGCCAGCATATGACGTTAAACGAACGGATAATCTCGGCTGTGTGCCTCATGCAACATGTCCGAAATGTTACGAAAACGATAAGGAAATCACAAAATGACGTATATACTGGCTTGCGGCCGTGGCCCTTTTTTTCATCGTTGTTATCTTCCAAAATATTAAAGTTATTGACTATTTGGACATTAATACTATACTGAATAATAATAGTTGGGATGAAATATATTTTGCAATACAAGAATGAAATATTTCCTTAGGTATTTGAGTGCTACTGAGCGCAAAGACAGGTAAGTAGATTTCCGCCTAGATCTGTTTTAAAAATTCAGTAGAGGAAAGATAAATTGAAAAATTCTCCTGCTTGTAAATAGTTGAAAATAAAACAAAGGATACATAGCTTTCTTAAAGCGGAAATAAGTACAGTTATCGAAAATTGAAAATTTCTTCTGTATAAAATCTATATAGAATGAAATATCTGAAAGTAATTCAGAGGACATTTTCGGGAATTTTTAAAAATTCTTCTAAAGTGTCAAATAAAACGTTATTCTGTAGATTTTGGGGGGAATTTAGCAAAGTGACGATTTATTTTGCTAAACGCGAATTGAATATATAGGAAGGGAAGCTTTTGGTAGTTGTTTATCACAATACCATACCTTTGATATAAAGTTGTTAATATGTTTCTAGGAAACTTTATAAAGGCGTTTACTAGATAGAAGAGGATTGTTATTTAAATAATTTGGCGATAGTTCAAGGTTGTAAATCCTAAGTTATATTATCAGTTTGTAAACAGTTATAATTTTTGTTAACAGTTGGTAGATGATAGACAGAGGTTAAGTCAAGGACTTTTTATTTTGATAGGAAGGAAGGACAGAGACCACGTGGTATAAAAGTTACATTCCTAAATCTTCCCTAATAACAAGATTGGAGATTCAAAAAAATCATTTCCGCAAGGTTAACCTATACAAGTTTCTAGCTCTATACACACCACATAATACATAGGTCATGGCAAGTTTTGTATTTTTGTATGATGGTAAATATAAATGCTACAATAACAGTACGCAGGATGGATATTCTTTTAGGATAATGCATATATTGTAAATATTAAATTTTGTAAATAGTCACAACATACCCGTAATTATCACATTTACAGAACACTTTTCGTTAACATAATGTACATAAGGTTTTATATACTAGTAGTAGTAAATTGCCGAGAGAAATGACCGCTTAAAAAATATAATGTGTCCTTCAGACAATGGTTAGGCTTCGACTTTCCCATTTATGATTAGGTAAACTGCTCACTAACGTTATTTCAGTTATATAGAGGCGTTCATGTAGGAAACCGAGTGTTCAGAGGTACCCTGGTAGAACCACTGACATTTTTCAAGTCAGTTCGAACCCACAGCGTTGTGTGGCAAAGTGATGGGCTTATAAATAAATTGGCTGGACCATTTTTAGAACAATGTAATCGGGTTTGGTATGACACGTGATATCTTCGGCATGAAGCTGTATATATCGTCTTAATCGTTTGTTTGTATGGGTTTATTGAACCACTGACATTGCGGGATGTTGTTCACATGAAAGAGAAAAAGTGCTGCCTCACTGCGATGTAGGCAAGGAACATGATGCCACACCACAACTAATCCATGATACCAGCCAACCAAAATCAGAAACTACGCTTACATGTTGAGCGCCAAACAAACAGGTCTGTATCAGTCTTAGATATTGTCAAATGGGTATAAAAATGTCCTACAGCTTTGTCATTTCGAAATATATGTTTTGGGTTAGATTGTGTAAATATCTTTGAGTACGGCTTATCGGTGTTTTTTTGGTGTTTTTTTCTCTTTTCTTTAAATACGGGCTTGTCAAGGCATTATATCGTTACACACGCAATGGCTTCTTGAAATATTGGCTGGTGATTTTAACGAACTGCTGATGTTGCCAGTGAGTTATTGTTATTTCATTTATAATGGTAATTCTAAGTGGTCTGAAACCCGAGTAACGGAAGCAATTAAGCGTGCAATATTAATTCAAATCAAAATGAAATACAAGACGAAAATGAATAAATTTCGTGAAAAAGTGATGTGTTTTGGCTGGTTATTGTAACTGCCTGATAGTATGAAACTAATTTATTCACGAATTGCCACAAGACATAATAGTTATGTTCATGGTTTATTTTGGGTGTCGATGGAAGCCGTAGTGTCATCAGATTGTCCAATGTCTCTTAATACTGTATATATAGACCCTGGATTATCGAAGCTAATTAAATTTAACACTCCGAGTTTAGTGGCTTATCAACGCAACGTGGATACGCTATAGGTCCCTTGCTTATATAACGAAAGGACTGTTTGGTACTTATCAGGATAGTGTGATGTGACGTGCTGATCGATATATTGTGCGTCTTTCACACGATATGATATTACAGTGAGTTAGTATTATGAATGTCTCTTAAACACAAACGTCTCTAAAGGACTGTAATACTGTTGGCGGGACGTTATACACAAAACAACCTAGGAAATCAAACAGCACTCAAGGAATCGAAGATAAAATCATCATGCCGTTTTTGTTTTTTTGTTTTGTTTTTTGTTGTTGTTGTTGTTGTTTTTTTCAATTTTTCTCTAATAGCATAATGGCCACTTGTTCTCGAAAATATTACAAAAGGTACTTTAGTATGATTTTCATACTCAAACTCAAACTTTGCCCATTCGTTTCAAAATTGATTTGGGTGTGATACTAAACTTTGAGCATGAGCTCGTACTTAAGTATTCTCGAGAACCTTGGGCCTGGTATATCCAACTATGATAAAAACTTTGTTATATCATATATCAACAAATAGAAAATAGCATTGCATGTTTCATTTAACCTACAGTATTAAAATAATGCATACCTGTTATGCACAATTTATCATTTGAAATGCATCGCTGTTTTTTGAGCATATTTTAAGTATTTAAAGACATTCATATTGTCGAGCCCCAAAGCAGATTGCTTAATTATCATTATAATAAGAGTAATAGTAGAATTAAGGCCATTTAATCGCTGTTATTATTAAAATAAAACTATCGAAATATGGAATATTTGAAGTTCAGAGCTTGAAATCCTCTATAAACACAGTATTGCTAATGTTTTAATCATATTAATTGTCATAAGTTGTAAATAATGTTTAAAGCATTAAAAACCGGTCAATTTTGTTTTTAGCTCACCAGAGCACAACGTGTTCAATGTGAGATATTAGGATCACTCTGCGTCCATGCGTCGTCAACAATTTTCTTGAAACGACATCTCCCCTGAAACCGTTTGGTAGAATTTGATGCAACTTGGCATGGATCATCCTTGGTTGAACCTCCACATAAGTTGCTAAAATAAACTTGACCCATGCAGAACTCTGGTTTTCATGGCAACCAATATAATTTTACTTACAAAACTTCAAAAAAACTTCTTCTCTGAAACCAGTGGCCAGAATTTAATTTCCTTTGACACAAATGGTTTATCCCTTAAAAAATGAGGCCTCTATGGGGTTGGTTAATTTCCTTATGTACTCTATATGGAGAATTTCATTTTTTCTTCTTCTATGAAGCCGTCAGAATTTGATTTCTTTTGGTACTAATATTCACCTCATAACTGTCTACCATATTTGCTAATATAAAGTCGATCCCTTGAAAAATGAGGCCCCTTGGGGTTGCCTTGTTTCCCTATATACCGTATTTCGAAAATTTTCGAAAATCTTCATCTATTAAATCATTGGTCTGAATTTAATTTCATTTGGCACAAATGGTCACCACATGACTGTATAACATAATTGCTAATAAATTGATCCCTTGAAAAATGAGGCCCATTGGGGTCCACTTAATTTCTTTGGCATGCATGGTCACCTTATGGCTGTCTACCATAATTGCTAAAATAAAGTTGATCCCTTAAAAATGAGTAACATAGGGGTCATATAGTTTCCTTATATACTCTATAAAGAAAACTTTAATGAACTAATTTTCAGAATTATGTTGTTGTTTGTTGTTGTTTTTTTGTTGTTGTTGTTTTTGCACTAATGATTACATCAAGGTTTCATAACAATTTCGATCCCTTGAAAATTGAGGCCGCCAGATGACTAACTAATCTAAGAATTCTGTATCTGAAATTTGAATCTAGTTGCTGCTGGAAGAAACCAGGTAAAATCAAGCGACTTGAATCATTTCAAATAAACTGATGTAATCTGGTGAGCGATCTAGGTCCATGTGGCCCTCTTGTTTTTTATAGTATCAGTTCCTCGCACCCATCTGCTTTATTATCATTTAAGGCCTGACAGCGAGGTGTAAACCCCATCTGGATCTAGGGTTTTAATCATAAACAAGCCCTGCTTTGCCAAAAGTGGTGGTCTACCCGACCCCTTTAATAAGAAACTCACTCTTTCTCTGCCTCGCTTCTCTAGTTCAGAATCATAACCCCAAGAATCCAGTCGATGCATTTCAAGGAAACTCTACGCAAAGGTAATCCTGTTCTCCCTGGTCATTTGTTGATAGTAGCTGATTAACTACCACTGATGTTGGCTTGAATCCATGCAGCGTCATTTGGATTTTTCAGGTAAGGAAGCCTTTCAGCTAGCATACAGTAGACCAGTGGTTCTACGATGATAACTCTGTGCACCCGGGATATTTACTTCATCAGAAAGTAGCTGTAATATAACTGAAAACTGTCGAGACGACGATTAACTCTACTTTGATGCGAGCAATATCCTTGAGCGAGTAGTTACCGTTATTTGCTTATTTTACCTTAATTATAACGCTATAATATAGATTGTTTGGTTTCGACAATTTTGTTAAGCAATCTTTGAGTTAGTGGATTTTTTCCAGCATAGCGCTATATTTCTCGTTATTATAGGCAACTCACGGATACTACATATTCACGGATACTACATATTCACGGATACTACATATTCACGGATACTACACATTCACGGATACTACATATTCACGGATACTACACATTCACGGATACTACATATTCACGGATACTACACATTCACGGATACTACATATTCACGGATACTACATATTCACGGATACTACATATTCACGGATACTACATATTCACGGATACTACATATTCACGGATACTACATATTCACGGATATTACACATTCACGGATACTACAATTCACGGATACTACACATTCACGGATACTACACATTCACGGATACTACATATTCACGGATACTACACATTCACGGATACTACATATTCACGGATACTACACATTCACGGATACTACATATTCACGGATACTACATATTCACGGATACAACATATTCACGGATACTACACATTCACGGATACTACATATTCACGGATACTACACACTCACGGATACTACATATTCACGGATACTACACATTCACGGATACTACATATTCACGGATACTACACATTCACGGATATTACATATTCACGGATACTACATATTCACGGATACTACACATTCACGGATATCACGGATACTACACATTCACGGATACTACACATTCACGGATACTACATATTCACGGATACTACACATTCACGGATTCACCACATTACATATTCACGGATACTACATATTCACGGATACTACACATTCACGGATACTACATATTCACGGATACTACACATTCACGGATACTACACATTCACGGATACTACACATTCACGGATATTACATATTCACGGATATCACACATTCACGGATACTACACATTCACGGATATCACGGATACTACACATTCACGGATACTACATATTCACGGATACTACACATTCACGGATACTACATATTCACGGATACTACACATTCACGGATACTACACATTCACGGATACTACATATTCACGGATACTACATATTCACGGATACTACATATTCACGGATACTACACATTCACGGATACCACGGATACTACACATTCACGGATACTACACATTCACGGTACTACATATTCACGGATACTACACATTCACGGATATACAATTCACGGATACTCATACATCAATTCACGGATACTACACATTCACGGATACTACATATCCCCCCCCCCCCCCCCCCCAAAAAAAAAAAAAAAAAAAAAAAAAAAAAAAAAAAAAAAAAAAAAAAAAAAAAAAAAAAAAAAAAAAAAAAAAAAAAAAAAAAAAAAAAAAAAAAAAAAAAAAAAAAAAAAAAAAAAAAAAAAAAAAAAAAAAAAAAAAAAAAAAAATTCACGATACTACATTCACGGATACTACAATTCAGGATACAATTCACGTATACACATTACTACATATCACGATACTACATATTCACGGATACACACATTCACGGATACTCACATTCACGGATACTACATTTCACGGATACTACAATTCACGGATACTACACATTCACGGATAACATACTACATTCACGGTACTACATTCACGGATACTACATTCACGGATACTACATATTCACGATACTAACATAACGGATACTACATATTCAGATACACAATTCAGGATACACATTCACGGATACTCACATTCCACTACATATTCACGGATACTACATTCACGGATACTACACATTCACGATATACATATTCACGATACTACATATTCACGGATACTACACATTCACGGAACTACAATCACGGATACACATATTCACGGATAACACATTCACGGATACTACATATTCACGGATACTACACATTACAGAACTACATATTCACGGATACTACTATTCCGGATACACTTTAATATCACGGATACTCATATTCACGGATACTACACATTCACGGATAAAATATCAGGATACTACATTCACGGATACTACACATTCAACATCTATATCACGGATACTACACATTCACGGATACTACATATTCACGGTACTACCATTTCACGGATACTACAATTCACGGATACTAAATTCACGGATAACAATTCACGGATACTACATATTCACGGATACTACATATTCACGGATACTACATTTCCGGATACTACAATTCACGGATACTACATAATTCACGGATATTACACTATTCACGATATACATTCACGGATAACTACACAACACATACTACATATTCACGTACTACATTCACGGATACTACAATTCACGGATACTACACTTCACGGATACTACATATTCACGGATATACAATTCACGGATACACTATTCACTACGGATACTACATTCACGACTACAATTTCACGGATACAACATTCACGGATACTAATCATATCACGGATACTAATTCACGATACTACACATTCACGATCTACATATTCACGGATACTAACATTCACGGATACTACATTCACGGATACTACATATTCACGGATACTACAATTCACGGATACACATTTCACGGATACTACATATTCACGGATACTACATATTCACGGATACAATTCACGGATACTACACATTCCGGTATACAATTCGGATACATATTCACGGATACACATTCAGGATACTACACATTCACGGATATACATACATTCACGGATACTACACATTCACGGTATACTTCACGGATACTACATTCACGGATAACAATTCCGATACACATTCACGTTACTACATATCTATACATATTCACGGAATACAATTCACGGATACACATTCACGATACTACATTCCACGGATACTACATACGTACTAATTCACGGATACTAACATTCACGGATAACAATTCACGGTACTACCATAAATTAACATTCACGGTATACTACGATACACATACGTATACATATTCACGGATACTACATCGGATACACATTACGGATACACATTCGACTACACATTCACATACACTTCAGGATACTACAATTCAGGATACAATTCACGGATACTACATATTCACGGATACAATTCACGGATACTACAATTCACGATACTACACATTCACGGATACTACAATTCACGGATACTACAATTCACGGATACTACACATTCACGGATACTACATATTCACGGATACTACATATTCACGGATACTACACATTACGGAACTACACATTCACGGATACTACACACATTCACGGATATACAATTCACGGATACTACATATTCACGGATACTACACTCATTCACGGATACACATTCACGGATACTACAATTCACGGATACTACAATTCACGGATACTAATTAGGATATACATTCACGGATACACATTCACGGATATTCACATACTACACAATTCACGGATACTACACATTCACGGATTACATATTCAGGTATACACATTCACGGATACTACACATTCACGATACTACAATTCACGGATACTAACTTACGGATACTACATTCACGGATACTACATATTCAGATACACAATACGACTACATATTACGGATACTACATACAAATCACTATTCAGGTTACAATCACGGATACTACACTTCACGGATATACATTCACGGATACTACATATTCACGGAACTTACAATACACTTTACGGATACATATTCACGGATACATATCATACATTACGGATACTACATTCACGGATACTACATATTCAATCATTCACGGATACTAATTCACGTACTACATTCACGATACTACATATTCACGGATACTACATTTCACGGATACTACAATTCACGATACTAATTCACGGATCACATATTCACGGATACTACATATCACATTCACTATACTCACGGATACTACAACACGACTACACATTCACGGATACTTCACTATACAATACAACAATTCACGGATACTACAATTCACGATACTACATATTCACGGATACTACAATTACGGATACACATATTCACAACTAACATTACGGATACTACAATTCACGGATACTCAATCACTACACATCATTCACGGATACAATTCACGGATACTACAATTCACGGATACTATTCACGGATACAACATTCACGGATAACACAATCACGATACTACATATTCCGGATACTACAATTACGGTATACATTCACGGATACTACAATTCACGAACTACATTCACGAATACATATTCACGGATACTACACATTCACGATACTACATTTCACGGATATACAATTCACGATACTACAATTCACGGAACTAACATTCACGGATACTACATTCCGATACTACAATTCAACACGTACTACATTCACGATACTACAATTCACGGATACTACATTCACGATATCATATTCACGGATACTACATTCAGGATACTACAATTCACGGATACATATTCACGGATACTACAATTCACGGATACTACAATTCACGGAACACATTCACGGATACACAATTCACGATACTACAATTCACGGATACTACATATCACGGTACTACATCGATATCCCAATATCACATACATACACATTCACGGATACACATTCACGATACTACACATCCGGATCTACATTCACATACAACTTCACATACATACTACACATCAGAATACACATTCAGATACTACAATTCACGGATACTACATATTCGTACAACATTCACGGATACTACAATTCAGGATACACACGGATACTACAATTCACGGATATATTCACGGATACTACATATTCACATACTACATCACATCACATACTACACATTACAATACATACGGATACTACTATTCCGGATACCAATTCACGGATACAATTCACGGATACTACATTATCACATATCACATATTCACGGTATCTCAAGGATACTACAATTCACGGATACTACAATTCACGATACTAAATTCACATACTACATTCACGTTAACATTCACGGATACTACATTCACGGATACTACATTCACGGATACACTTTCCGGATACAATTCAGGATATACAATTCACGGTACTACATATTCACGATACTACATATTCACGGATATAATTCACGATAACATATTCAGGATACTACATATCAGGATACTACATTTCACGATACATTCACGGATACTACATATTCCGGAACTACACATTCACGATACTACATATTCACGGATACTACACATTCACGGATACTACATATTCACGGATACTACAATTCACGGATATACATATTCACGGATACTACAATTCACGGATACAATTCAGTAACACATTCACGGATACTACATATTCACATACTACATATCGGTACACACTTACACGGATACTAATATTCAGGATACACACATTCACGGATACTACAATCACGATACTACATTCACGATACTACATATTCACGGATACTAATACGATTCACGATACTACACATTCACGGATACTACAATTCAGGATACATTCACTATTCACGGATACTACATATTCACGGATACTACACATTCACGGATACTACATATTCACGGATACTACACATTCACGGATACTACACATTCACGGATACTACACATTCACGGATACTACATATTCACGGATACAACATATTCACGGATACTACACATTCACGGATACTACATATTCACGGATACTACATATTCACGGATACTACATATTCACGGATACTACATATTCACGGATACTACACATTCACGGATACTACACATTCACGGATACTACATATTCACGGATACTACATATTCACGGATACTACATATTCACGGATACTACACATTCACGGATACTACATATTCATGGATACTACACATTTACGGATACCACATATTCACGGATACTACACATTCACGGATACTACACATTCACGGATACTACATATTCACGGATACTACATATTCACGGATACTACACATTCACGGATACTACACATTCACGGATACTACACATTCACGGATACTACATATTCACGGATACTACACATTCACGGATACTACATATTCATGGATACTACACATTCACGGATACTACACATTCACGGATACTACACATTCACGGATACTACACATTCACGGATACTACACATTCACGGATACTACACATTCACGGATACTACACATTCACGGATACTACACATTCACGGATACTACACATTCACGGATACTACATATGCACGGATACTACATATGCACGGATACTACACATTCACGGATACTACATATTCATCGATACTGCTCGCACCGCAGACCACAGCAATATATTTTACCACAAATTTGTTACCATTCCGAATCTCTCCGAAATTAAAACTTTGCAGCGATTTATTTCAATAGAATACCTTTCTATTTTCTATAGAGAAATATATACAAAATAGATCGATCTATCTGAGGAAATAAAATATTTACAAATAAAGGGGGACTTCTAAATATATTAAGATATTTCTATTGGATAATAGAAGCACTCGCTCCTTTCGGCCTTCTATTATCTTTAGATATGGCTAAATAGACTCCATCCCGTACATAGTCAAGGCACAACACCATTATTTCTATTCGACCTTTCCAATGGGAGACAACAATGTATTATGTTTATTTTCCTGTGACAGAATTACTCGCTTTACCTATTTATCACAGTGAGTGATCTTGTCACTTTTACTGATTTATATCTATAACCTAGTCTGCACACGATAACACTATAAATCTTTGCTACGTTACCGCCAAATTTTATAGTTCAAGTGTTCACAATGAAACTATATAGAACGAACGTGCCCCGTCCCGTCTAGTCGCGTTCGTTGTATCTTTAATGAATAATACATGGCACTGAGAGCGATATGCACGTTTATGGACTGGTCAGTCAGACTGAGGAAAGTATATGGAACGAAGCGAAGCCCGAATTGCTATGTATTATTTGTTAATATATTACCGAATCTTTGTTCTAATTTCTATTTTTGATACAGTTTTCGAGGTCTGTTTCGAGTTGCTTCACCTCCAAGTACCTTCTATAAAGCCTAACTGAGTAATTCGTTTCCATTTAAGTACTATCAGAATCTTTCAAATCTTATAGGTTGAGCAACTCATCTTTTGTAAAATCTTTCAAATCCTGTCTATTAAAATAAACACACACGTGTGCGTGATATCAAGCGATGACGTCGTCCGGTCCATACAGCATTATATAGGTTAATTTAATTAATAATACATAGTACTCGCTTCGGTCCATATACCTTCCTCAGTCTGACTGAGCAGTCCATAAACTTGCACAATCGCCGAAAATGTCATGTATTATAAATTATGTTATACCGAATATTTATTTTATTGATTTCTAATTAGTTACAGTTCTCGATGTCCCTTTTCCAAGTGGCTTCTCAAAGGTTGGATATTCCGTTGCCTATTCATAATCGTTTGAGTATTCATCTTCTGTAAACGTTGCTCATTTTCTTGTCTGCTAGTATGCGTGAAATCTACACGTCGTGAAAATGTGAAGAGATGACGTCATCTGGTTTATATTTAAAACATTATGTCGCAGACATCGTGTAAGTTGAAAAAAAAATGTCAGTCATTCGATCTGACAGAACCTGATATTTTGTAGGTCCGGAAGAAATTTTGTCAGTCCGACAAGAATATTATAAAACCAGATAGTTTAACGCCCATTTTACTTTTTGAAGTCGCTTAGACAGTATTTCAGTCGTATAGCTACGTCCAGCTAATTACAGGTGGAGGAAGACCCCGAATGCACGGAGACGTCCAGGTAGAACCACCGACCTACCGCAAGCCAGCTGGAAGGCTTCCTCACATGAAAATCCGAATGACCCTGCCGGGATTCGAACGCATGCGGTGAGGGGCTGAGTGAGTGTTAAAGCCAGCGACTTTACCCTCTCGGCCACGGAGGCCCCAGTCCGTAATCAATTCTGAATGTCATATCTTTATCAGTCGCATTGGCGCACTGGTGATATACTCAACAACTTTTCTAATTGGTCACTTGATAATTTCATCAAAATATCACAAGGAAAATAAGTGTATGAAAATCTAATGTATTTAAATTAAAGAACTGTTTATTACAAAATAGAAATCATAGGTTTAATTCACGATGTTTTTGTTGGCAAAATCCATGTATACCTCAAGGTTATGTTCATGGTAACTCAATTGTGATGGTTTACCATCAATATATTCACCAGTATTGAAAAATACAAAATCAAAGGGTGACCAATTAGAAAAGTTGTTGAGTATATATATTCTCTGATATTTTAAGCATCCTTAAACACGTAATTGTATTAAAGTTGCCCTCGGGTGAACTCTTTCTTGAACTTGACCTCCTTATTTTATTTGGCAGCCGTTTCATTGTCGACCATGTTTCTGAAGTGAAAACACTGGTTTGAGGACTTAAAAAACCATCACTAAATTAAATCTATTCTGTGGTCAATGAATATAATGAGTTTAATTATGTATATTTTCAAATGCTAAAGACACATTAATGATGGTATGTTTAGGAACAATAGAGATGGTGTCGACCGGGTAGGTTATAGTTCTTAAAAATGAACAAATACGTTTATGCTAAAAGTCGCTGCATTTTCCCAATATCTAAATTATCCCTATTTGATATCAATCTAATATATATACTCAAAGGAAAAAGAAATGCAGGCTAAACTTTTGTGTCAGTTTTATATGGGAAGTATTCGACGGTATTACAGTTTTAAATTATTTTGATAAAGATTTTTTTTATTCAAACAAAATAAATGTTTTAGAATCAGATGCGATCTATCATAGGTTTATTGCAAGGTTAAGAGGTAAAACTTCAGTCTGGCTACTACAGATTCTAGTTGAAAGTTCTTTTTCGGCTGGGGAGCTAACACGACCATTACATGATTCCAAATGCAAAATATGGGTTCAAGCCAAAAGGGATTTGAAACAGTTGTGAAAACTTGTTTTCAGGACTGACGTAAAAGAAATTAGTTAAACTAAAATGTTTTCACATTTTCGGACTGTCTCGTAATGTTATTGCCAAATTTACCGAACAATTCTAATTAAAAACATGTTCGATTCTAGAAAAAAAATAGTTTGTTGATATGATCTATTCTAGACGGAGATGAGAAAAGTTAATGAACTTCAGATAATGTGATAAAATTCTATTCCTAGGGCATCTAAATATTGTTTTTTTCAGACTAACAATGTATGATTCAGCGAGTTCTCAAATCAAAATTACACAGCTTTGCCTCTTTTCATTTAGTTTAGAGAATAAAATTTGAAAACACCACGTCATAAAAACCTCATATCAAGACCATTTCGGTATAAGTACCACTTCGTTATTTAGACCAACTGGTACCGGTGGTCGAGTGTTTTAAGTGCTAGGCATGTAAACGAGAGCTCGTGGGTTCGATCCCCGCCCGCGATATGCCAATGTAAAACTGTACATGAATTGTATCTGACGTAGCGCTCAACATATAATTATATTTGGGAAACGGATTGGTCCAATGTTATAATAATGTGAACATGTGTGGTATCATACCACGGCGGTAGTTCACATTGACTCAACACTATATCTGTTTCATGTAGGCACTTTCCACAAAAGACTGAATTACTGTTGGTGGGACGTTAACACCATGCAACCAAACAGACAGTTAAAATCATAGTTTCTTAGACTTCATTTCCCCAGATCAATTCATTTAAAGATCACAATTTTCTTAAATATTTAAAGTTGACTTGATAATCAGGCTTGTTCTTCATCAAGACCTTTTTTCTTCTATATACTATTAAAATTGGACCAGGTCACCCATTTACTGTTTAATTTGACTTCATGATTTCATTTTAAAAAAAAAACTTGGCTTCAATATCAGTTGTGATCTTTATAACAAATGTAATTCATTTCTAGGATTTCACTTCCGAGCGGAAACATTAACGAAGACTTTTTAGTAAATACCTCTTGAAACGTGCTAGCAAACAATGGAAAACATCAGAGACTATAAAAGTTTCGTTAGAAGTCACGCGATGCCATTTGTTATAATGCCTTGAAGGGTCTGAATGCCTGATGAAATAGGTAACAAAAGAGTGTAAAAATGTTATTTATTTTTTCCTATATGACTGCGTCTCTCCTTAGGTCTCAATGGGTAAAACCGATGTCAAGCTTAATTTTGGGCAAACTGTTGAATACGAAGCTCGTGTGGTTAGTAGTTAAAGAGCGGTAAAGTACACGTGACTTCCGGTCGACAGGTCTTGTTGGCTTCAAATGCCGTTAAGAGAAAGAATCTTAAGTTACATAACCCTCCAATGCATTATAAAATCTAAATCTAGCCCTACATTAGAAGTTGACCCCAGACGTATATAAAAATAAAAATTTATGGTTCATATTGACATAAGACATTATGTCACATTATCCTGACACCGGTCCAACCAACCCTGAAAAAACTCTTATATATGCTGAGCGCCAAGCAAGAGGGCTATGTCAGAAGCATTTTTACGACTATGGTATGTTGCGACCGGGGATCGAAGTAACGATCTACGCTCCCGAGATGGACACACAAACCACTCTGCAACTTGGGACGGTAAACACATAGTATAATTACATATAATTAAATGAGGATTAGAATGAAGGATGAAATTTTATCGTGTTCTTCTCCATATAAAGGAATATTTCAAGTAATAAAATGACGGATATACAGTAAAACTTATCTGAAGCGGCCAGTCAAGGGAAAAATAGAAAGTGACCGCTTAGCAGAGGTGGCGGCTAAATGGAGTTTAAACAAAATATAACAAAATGGTACAGTTAAGTAATATTAGAAATGACTGAAAAATGCAGGTTGGCCGCTTAGAACAGGTGGCCGCTAATGCAGGTTGCCGCTTAGAACAGGTGGCCGCTAATTATGTTGGCCGCTTAGAACAGGTGGCCGCTAATGAGGTTGGTCGCTTAGAACAGGTGGCCGCTAATGCAGGTTAGCCGCTTAGAACAGGTGGCCGCTAATGCAGGTTAGCCGCTTAGAACAAGTGGCCGCTACTGCAGGTTCGACTGTAGTCGTATAAATTATATTCATGGTTCCATTTCCAAGATTAATATAATGTATGCAAGACAGAAATAAAGATAAATGAAAATAAAATAAAAAACAGAGATACGGAAAATGTTAAAAAAAAAAAAGAACGGGGAAAAGGACTGGCAGTGACATAGGTTGTCAATACAAAATCACAATCCAAATCACACTTGCAGCTGAATCTAACTTTTATGTTGAGAAATGCCCATACTCACCTTATAGAACGGACCTTTTCAAAGAAATGCGTGAGCCTAAAATCCTGTCTTTTTACACAACTAAATATTAAGACAAGTATATTGGGTATATTTGAAACAATCAGTTCACATGATTCTGCCTACAGAACCCTTTATAGAAATAGAAAATGCGATCGAGGGCAATAACTCCAGAAACGAATGTGTGAGCATCAAATGCCAGTCAGTTTAAACCAAACCCCGCTGTCGTTAAAGAGGAGTTGCATTATCAAGGCTCTTCTTAAAGAAAACATAACATAGGACCACCGTTCTGGAAAGAGTCATATGAGCACAAATTCAAGTCTTCTTTCACATTTACATATAAGCGTAAGTAGTATGTGTAAGTTTGAACCAAGTTTATCCTGAAGTGTAAGAGGAGTTGTGTTCACAAGATGTTGCAACATATCTGTATATACGAAACAGCGACAAAGGGCATTAATTCTGAAAATGTTTATGTGAGCATAAAATCCAGCCATTATGCACAACTACGTATAAAGGTAGGTATTTCTGTATGTTTGAACCAAATCCCAACAGTAGTGTAAGAGGAGTTGTGGTCACAAGGTTCTGCTATATCACTACATACATGCATAGGTAAATGTGGCAAAGAGCCATAATTATTGAATTATTGAGCACAAAATCCATCCTCCTTGGTCAACATATAATGTTAAAGGCCCATTATTCTTCAAAAAGCAGTGTATATTCTTTGGACAAAAAAGCAAAATGTTTGTTACTTATTTGTTTAGATATGTAACTTGTACACGGCAGCATTACTATAGTGCATAAACAAGAAAAATATTCTACTAAAGATCATTCAATTGTTTACAGAAATACCTGATTTGCATATTCCGCATATCTGTCAATTTTCTGTCTTTTTCCATCACTTTCCGTACGTCTCCGTTTCCTTATCACAAGTACTTAAATTGATGACGTAGCAGATAAACAAATTGTGATTCATCGACGGTTTGTTGGTAGTAGACTCGTCCCTCTACGTCACAATACTCGCAGTATATAAGTTAGCTAACATAAGCTCTCTCTATATACACATATATACATAAACATCTGTTTTTACAATATAATCAACATATTTATATAAACATCATTTACATCATATAAACACCTTTTAATATACAATCGCCAAAATGACAAGCTCAAGGAAGTTGCGATGTAAATTTTTTTCACTGTCTGCTCATTTGTTATTTAAATGGGAATCATTTATGTAAATGTAGAATAATTGGTCCTATTTCGCATTTTGACTGACTTACTTTTATTAATTTTATTGATTTGGGCAGAGAATATAGGTTCCTTAGATTTTTTTTCTGTGAATTGAGTACTCTGTACTTTGTATACGAGTAGACTACTATTATCAGTTCCACTGTTTATATATTTTGCAGTCTAAAACGGAAGAACAAAATAATAAATTAACTAATGAAATCTATATTTCCGTATGTGTTACACGCTTACTATGTGGGCATAAGTGCTTTAAGATTTAAATGTTTTATATAATTATCTCAATCGTGCAAAAGGTAAATTCTAAAGAAAAGCAAGGATCGAAATTGCTTTCAAAAGCATAATTTTAATTAGACTCTAAGTGCACTAACGTAACCAGGTATAGCCATTGGCCTACCGAAAGCTTGCTTGAAGGCTTCCTGCCATTACAAACCAGAATGACTTTGCCGGGACTCGAACAACCGGCCTGAAAACCATGCTATATTCCATACACAGACCTTGTTTTCATATCCCCTCTCTTCAATCTGAAATAAGGCTCTGTAGTCCGGTGGTGCTGTTCACTGACATAGGATCTGAATCATGGCAGTTCGATTTCTAATTAGAAATTCAATGTATTAATTATCGTTTTTAATCCTCCCGGTCGCTTAGTACTTAATCATTCCAAGTTACGCCAAGAGGTAAAAATTCCGAATCGACAATAAATAAATAAAATTACATTGAAAATAAATATTTGGATGTGAAGTGCATCCCATTATTTGTATGATGTTCATTTTATATGCATTGTTTTCTGTTCAGAAAAAAAAAAATGCAATCGTTTTAATGAATTTCCGCATTATCCAGAGCTGGGGATATTTGTATAAATCTACATATTTAGCTCTATAGTGTTTTGTCCATACAAACTAAGATGTTCATACAGTTTCGTAACAGACTTATAACAGATGTATGAATGTTTGTTTATTGAATTTAACGTCCCACCGACAGTATTTTAGTCATCTACTTGAGACAGATATAGTGCTGCCACACTGCAATATCACGCCGTAGACATGTGGCATGATACCACGCCCAGTCACATTATTCTAACACCGGGCCAACCTGTTCTGAAACTGTCATTATATATATATGAATGTGACCACACGTGAGTGTATGTCACATCATAAATCGGCATCAATCACATTTATCTTGTTGTTTTTTTTCTCATCCACCATTTTATCAGCATTATTGATTTGTTTCATTTAGATATTCTCAAGCTTTTTAAGGATCTATCTTTGTTCCTTAGTTTATTATTTCATGTTTTGCGTGTAAAGCCGTTGGTGTCTCTTATAGGACGCCAGAGTGTGTACGATTTTAGCTGCAATTTAGAACCGAAAATTGCTCTGTGGTCAGAATTGGACAAATGTATAGTGTCGGCTGATGACACCCGCAAGGAATTTGTAAACGTCATGGGAAAGCCTAGCAAGACGTAAAAGCAAGGTTCAGACCTTGTTTTTCGTGCATAAGAAAAATAACGATTACTGTAAAGTCAGTGTATTTTTTTGTTTATTTGTTTCGGCGTAACATTACACCGACAGTATTTCAATCATTTAGGGAAATTATCTACATCTTGATCAGACAGACGTTGCCTCACTGACAGTTTACGCCATAGGGAATTTACATGATATTAACATATGGATTTTTTTCTGAGTCAAAGAAAAGGAAGAGATCATGCATGCTGACACACAAAAGTGAAATGCGTATACTTAAAAATTGCACATGTGTACGTCACCGTTCCTAGGCTTTTGGCTCAGAAAAAGCTCGATATTTTCCCACTGAGTTTATTCTGTCACTTGCTCAACCATTTTTCGAACTTCAATCTAAGGAGAGTTTTACTAGCACCTTTTTAATGACTTTGGTGTGTTGTGATAGGGGATCGAGCCTATCAGATTTTGTGATTTTCAAATCAGTTTATGTTTATATATAGGAATCTAAGTAATGGAACGACACATCTTCTTCAAGGTTGAGTTCGAAAAGTATGTTGTTAGTTAAATAGACTCATTTATACCAGACTTGTTTTGTATTTGTGAGATAGATTCTAGTTAGACGGTTTTTTTAATGCATTGTATCAAATGATATATGTTACTTTATATTAGATACATTTCTATATGAAATATTATGTGCTTTGTACTGGTCAAACCTATTTTTATTTAAGGGTGTGTTTATGGGGTTGATTGACGCATGATGAGAAAACCTATTAACGGGGTCCTGGTTATGCACAGTTCATCCCTTTAATGAAGCTTCAGTGGAATGAGTGACCTTTAAAATCTGATTGTTGGTTTCTTAGAAATAGCTCGAACATATATTCCTAGGAATCATATCACTTAGAAGTCATTCTAAATGTGTGGCCAATCAGATGCTCTAAAAGTTCAATATACAATATAACACCATTCCATTTACTGCTTCATCATGCACAGAATAGATCAAAATTAAGTGTTTTGCAAGTCTAGGGTAACTTCTAAGTCGGATAGAATGTATAAACAATAGAAGCCTACGCTCGCCTCGGTTTTCTATTGATAGTAGAAATGCCTCGATAAGAAATCAATTTCGACAAGTTGTTACTCTTAGAAATATCCCGGACACAAATTCTTATAGATCATATAATTTTGAAATGACTAAAAAGAAATTTGCATTTCGAACATTCTGATGATATGATCACCACAATAGTGAAGCTACTCATAAAGTTCCAGAGACCATTTCACTCCAAAATGAAACGTAACCCTACGGAAATCACGAGCACTCCCCGAACATCTAATCTCCCTGCTGGTGTATAATTCCACAAATTGTTCAATGAGAAATAAACATAGATTTCAGAATGTTCCACAGTCACTAGTTGGTTAGTTTAAATCTGTGAATTATACCGAGTATTTCCGAACCCCTGGTGAAATGGTCTATTGAATTCAAGTCAGCTGTGGATGGAAAAAAATAAGAAACGGACAAAAGCGGGACGGGCAAAAGCATGGACAGACGACGCGCCGACTATATGCTCCCCCGATTATTTGACTGTTTTTCGAGGAGAATGATACTGTTCCAAATCGCATACATGTAATCATGTAAAATGAAATGTTGAAACTGTTTGCTGCTTTCTTTTGAATTGTCATAACAATCGCTTATTCAAGTATAGTATGCAATGAACAATGTGCAAACCAATTATAAAAATGTACATAATTAAGGAGTAGAAATAGTATTCTAATTTCCAATTTTAAAATTCTCAAATGTCCTGATTTCAGTACTTCCTTGTAATACGTTTAATTAAAATTCTAATAGGTTTTTCCCCTTTCAATTTCCTATCCGCAATTTATATGTAACCTCGCTACAACTAACACAACACAACGTACATTTGTTCTAAAAGTTCGTTCATTAGGCTACGAGTACTTTATATGAAAATATATCTTACCAAACTGTGAAGTTTTAATATTCTCAAGGATGTAAGCGATAACAACTTTACTGTAGTATTTCGATCTAAGTAAATATAAATGTCAAGGTCAGTTGAAGAAAGAGGTCAAGGTCACAGTGTTTGTTAATTAAGCACATAATAGTGCGTCCAAATGAATGTGAGACTATGAAAAGATAAATTTGAATCTATAGTCATAAATTATTTACATGGGTCTCAGTATTTTTTTCTCAAATTGTGTTCGTTAGAATTTATTAAGACATTATTTCAACTATTCACTGTACAATACTTAAAGCCATCGACGCAAAACCTTTCATAACGTATTTCTCATGAAGGTTTAAAAAATCTCACTTGTTTGAACTTTTTATGCGCCCGAGATCTGCGATCATGGGGCTTATAGGTTTTGCCTTGCCCGTCACATTGTTTTCTTAGCAACTTTAACATTGGCCATAACTTGAAAACTATATACACAAGGTAATTGCCTTGATACTTAATATATGAATAGAATCTGGCTAGGGGACATGCAATAATCAAAACATTAACTCTACCTTGCCCACTATTTGAATTATCCCTTTTATCTTCCTTTTTCAATTATTGTCGGGAGCATAACTCATAAGATTTATTTTATACAAGGTATTGACTTTAAACTTGAAATATGAATAGCTGGCGAGATCGCGAAGTGAAGTGGATAGGAACCATAACTCCAATTTAATTTTCTACTTTAATATACTTTTATGATGACTTGACTTTACTATTTGAGTTTACCGTCGCTTAGACAGTATTTCTGTCTTATAGCGACGCCCAGCTAATTACAGGTGGAGGAAGACCCCGAATGCACGACGGCATCCGGGTAGAACGACCGACCTACCGCAAGCCAACTGGAAGGATTCTTCACATGAAAATCCAAATGACCCTGCCGAGATTCGAACCCACGCGGTAAGGGGCTGTGTTGGTGCTAAAAACAGCGACTTTACCCTCTCGGCCACGGAGGTCCCACTTTTATGATGAATTTCTGTCCAGGCCTCTCATAACTCATTTACTATATACTTGAAACCTATACAAAGTATTGACCTGAAAGTTAAACCTGTATTTGTGGTCACCTGTATTGAATGGCCATCCTGTTTTTTAGTTGTATTATTACAAAACAATATCATTTTTATATGTTAAACCTTCAATTAGCGGTCACCTCTTTGCATATCAAGTTATGCTCTTCAAAATCTTTGTTTGGTTTGCTGAGCTATAGTTATGAATTGCTTGAAGCCCTACCGACATGTTAATAATTTTATTACACGTGGAATGTTAGTGTGTAGGTTCATCTGAATCAATTTGTCCTTGTAGTAATATATATTAACAATAACACACCTCTCACGTTGTTTGCTGCGACAAAATGTCAGGTGGAGGGAAGCCCTCAGTACACAAACAAGCAGGTAGAGTGAGATACCTCTCTCAAGCCAGCTGGAAAACTTCTTCATTGCACATTGTCCTCATTTCCTGCCACAGTCTGCTTTACACGCCTTAAAAGACACATTAAATTGAAAACAAGTTTAGGGAACGTCTTATGACTTCGTGCATTTCATTTTTGCACAAAATAGTTTGTTACTGAAACAAATAAAAGTACGTTTTATTCTTGTGCATGAAGTTGGCAGCGCAGCAGCGTGGCAGCGTTAAGTTGGCAGCTCAGCAGCGCAGCAGCGTGGCAGCGGAATTTGACAGCCAGCAGCGCAGCAGTCGGGCAGCGTGAAGAAGGCAGTTCAGCAGCGCAGCAGCCGGGCAGCGTGAAGTTGGCAACTCAGCAGCGCAGCAGCCTTGCAGCGCGAAATTGACAGTCAGCAGCGCAGCAGCGTGGCAACGTGAAGTTGGCTGCTCAGCAACGCAGCAGCCTGGCAGCGTGTAGTTGGCAGCCCAGCAGCGCAGCAAGCTAGCTAATGACTGCAAGAAGTCCAATCCCAGGAGTGCAAAACGAAAAAAAAAATCGATCCCGCTTAAATTTAAAAAATGCATTTGTACTCATTCTTGAGAGCAAAAAAGAGCAGATTTCTGTTAATTTCAGAAATCATTTTAGCTTATTTATGAAAAAAGACGCGAGACATATCAAGAAGCGAAGCTGGGAGAAAAATCAATTTCGCTTAAACTCTCAAACATGCATTTAAATCAATTCAGAAGTCTAAACGATACATATTTAATTTTTTCATTTTGGAATAAAAAAAAAAAAATCGATCTCGCTTAAACTCTAAAACATTTAAAATCACTTCAGAACGCTAAATCTAACATATTGATATTATTTTCAGACTTCATTTTCGTTTATCTGGAGAATAAGAACTTCGCGCTGCTGTAAGTGAGAAGAAATAGCTCCAGCAGCGCGAGTATGTGATAAAAATCGATCTCGCTGAAACTCTCTAAATGCATTTAAATCACTGCAGAAGGCTAAATCTAACATATTGATATTATTTTCAGACTTAATTTTCGTTTATTTGAAGAATGAAAACTTCGCGCTGCTGACAGCGGGAAGAAATAGCCCCAGCAGCGCAGCAGCGCGAAGCATAGAGAGAAAAATCGATCTCGATTAAATTCTCTAAATGCATTAAAAATCACTTCAGAAGGTTAAATCATGCATATTTATATCATTTTCAGACTTCATTTTCGTTTATCTGAAAAATACGAACTTCGCGCTGCTGTCAGTGAGAAGAAATAGCTCCAGCAACGCGAGTATGTGATAAAAATCGATCTCGCTTAAACTCTAAAATGCATTTAAAATCACTTCAGAACGCTAAATCTAACATATTGATATTATTTTCAGACTTCATTTTCGTTTATCTGGAGAATAAGAACTTCGCGCTGCTGTAAGTGAGAAGAAATAGCTCCAGCAGCGCGAGTATGAGAGAAAAATCGATCTCGATTAAACTCTCTAAATGCATTAAAAATCACTTCAGAAGGTTAAATCATGCATATTTATATCATTTTCAGACTTCATTTTCGTTTATTTGAAGAATGAAAACTTCGCGCTGCTGACAGCGGGAAAAAATAGCTCCAGCAGCGCGAAACATAGAGAGAAAAATCGATCTCGCTTAAACTCTCAAAATGCATTTAAAATCACTTCAGAGGGTTAAATAATGCATGTTTATATCATTTTCAGACTTCATTTTCGTTTATTTGAAGAATGAGAACTTCGCGCTGCTGACAGCGGGAAGAAATAGCTCCAGCAGCGCGAGTATGTGATAAAAATCGATCTCGCTTAAACTCTCAAAATGCATTTAAAATCACTGCAGAAGGCTAAATCTAACAAATAGATATTATTTTCAGACTTCATTTTCATTTATTTGAAGAATGAGCACTCGCGCTGCTGACAGCGGGAAGAAATAGCTCCAGCAGCGCAGCAGCGCGAAGCAGAGAGAAAAATCGATCTCGCTTAAACTCTCAAAATGCAATTAAAATCACTTCAGAGGGTTAAATAATACATGTTTATATCATTTTCAGACTTCATTTTCGTTTATCTGGAGAATAAGAACTTCGCGCTTCTGACAGTGAGAAGAAATAGCTCCAGCAGCGCGAGTATGTGATAAAAATCGATCTCGCTTAAACTCTCAAAATGCATTTAAAATCACTTCAGAACGCTAAATCTAACGTATTGATATTATTTTCAGACTTCATTTTCGTTTATCTGGAGAATAAGAACTTCGCGCTGCTGTAAGTGAGAAGAAATAGCTCCAGCAGCGCGAGTATGTGATAAAAATCGATCTCGCTGAAACTCTCTAAATGCATTTAAAATCATTGCAGAAGGCTAAATCTAACATATTGATATTATTTTCAGACTTAATTTTCGTTTATTTGAAGAATTAGAACATCGCGCTGCTGCCAGTGGGAAGAAATAGCTCCAGCAGCGCAGTGCGCGAGGCAGAGAGAAAAATTGATCTCCCTTAAACTCTCAAAATGCAATTAAAATCACTTCAGAGGGTTAAATAATACATGTTTATATCATTTTCAGACTTCATTTTCGTTTATCTGGAGAATAAGAACTTCGCGCTGCTGACTACGGGATGCTGGGGCTATTTCATCCCGTAGTCAGCAGCGCGAAGTTCTAATTCTTTAAATTAACGAAAATGATGTCTGAAAATGATATCAATATGTTAGATTTAGCTTCTGCAGTGATTTTGAATGCATTTTGAGAGTTTAAGCGAGATCGATTTTTATCACATACTCGCGCTGCTGGAGCTATTTCTTCTCAGTCAGCAGCGCGAAGTTCTTATTCTCCAGATAAACGAAAATGAAGTCTGAAAATGATATAAACATGTATTTTTTAACCCTCTGAATTGATTTAAATGCATGTTTGAGAGTTTAAGCGAGATTAATTTTTCTCCCAGCTCCGCTCCTGTATATATCTCGCGTCTTTTTTCATAAATAAGCTAAAATGATTTCTGAAATTAAAAGAAATCTGCTCTTTTTGCTCTCAAGAATGAGTACACATGCATTTTTCATTTAAATATAAGCGGAATCGATTTTTTTCTTCGTTTTGCATTCCTGGGATTGGACTTCTTGCAGTCATTAGCTAGCTTGCTGCGCTGCTGGGCTGCCAACTACACGCTGCCCGGCTGCTGTGCTGTAAGCTGCCAGGCTGCTGCGCTGCTGGGCTGCCAACTTCACGCTGCCCGGCTGCTGCGCTGCTAACTGCCAACTTCACGCTGCTGCGCTGCTGGCTGTCAAGTTCACGCTGCCAGGCTGCTGCGCTGCTGAGCTGCCAACTTCATGGACATGTTATATTCATAGGTTTTTCGAGTCACCAGTAATCTATGATCTGAAATTGCCAGTTCTTGAGAAGTTCTAATTGTATGTTTAAAACATCAACAACAGCGGAAATGACTTATTAAGGTAATCCATCCATCAATAAATTGTGTTTACGGCTCATTAAGTTATCATGGGATTTTTTAAAATAAATGCAAATCTTTATAGACTTTGAGAAAAGAGTCTATAATTCCAAGCCAGTGGATGCTTTAATCTGCACTGGAGTCTTTTTGAGCATTTGAAGGACCATAATTATATTTCAGTTACGTAAAATACAAAGGGCCTTAACGCTTGTTACACAAAACGGCTAAGTAATACGAGTTGTCCCCCTTAACCTACACCCCGCCAATTGATTACAATGGAATCTTTGTCTGGGGTACGTAAATTGATTTACAGTGTAAAGTATTTGACAATGAATATTTACAATAAACCATTTTCACACCAAAATGAGACGTAAACCTGCGTAAATCAACGAGCACTTCCCGTACTCTTTATCTACATTCAAGTGTAAAATTCCACACATTGTTCAATGGGAAATAAATATACATTTGAGAATTTTCCCAAATTATTGATCAGCGAATTATTCCGAGTATTGCCGATCCTCTAGTAAAATGGTCTATAGAAATCCACCATGTGTCTTTATTTCTAACTTAATAAACGTCTTCGCATTGCAAAGAAACATAAAATTTCTTCCTCAATTATGTCTTTATTTAATGGAAACCTGAGTAAACTCTGTTTTTGGACTTAAGCAAACTTAACCACACTTTCAAAGTAAGGTGATAATGTAGCGTATACCACTTTTAAAGTACACATGTGGTAATCAAACATACCGGTATGCGATCGTGATGTGGTAATTCGCATACGAATTGGAATTAAATGTTTGAGCTTTGGAAATTTATTGATTCAATCTAAGGGGTCTGGCACGAATATTGAGTCCTACTTAACTATATATTATACAAGGAATATTACTCCCGATGAGCTGGTTTCATGCCTATATCAGAAAAATGTCAATATCTCGTTTATGAGGGTATCTTTAACACTTTGCATCTATCGCAAGCGTATACATTTATTCAACAGAAAACACACCATTTTTACCAATGCAAACACAAATTTCCAGCAATGAAGCCAATTTTGCAAAACTAACACCAATTTTCAGAACACCTGTATGTAAACAATGGTTTCTGCGACAAGAAAAAAAATTAACCGATGTAAGAATTCCATAAAACAGCCGCTGTTGGCTGCTCACGTCAATTTAGGCATTTTGCAAATCACGGGACTTTTAGACGAAAGAGGCGTTTTGATTGCTGTCTCTACGCATACAACAAACATTACTGGTCACTTGCGCTAAGTAATACTTATATACATAAGGCCGAATTTCACCATTCTCTAATAAAATACTCCAATATTTCATTTCTAAACAAAAAGCGATACTATAAAATTGCACATTTATTTACTCACAAACTTGAACATTTCGTAAAACAGGCATTACTACCCAACTTACGTATTACGTTATACTTGTGGTGATTATGGGATTTGAGTCTGAATAAGTCTTTTACTGCTTAACCACACACCGATCTTTATCTGTAAATGCGAAACAAACGTTCTTCGGTCATACATAAGCAACAAAATGATTTACTTGGCTCAAACTTTGTCCAAGCGTGCCCTTATGGTCATAACTCAAATATTTCAACACACAGTTATAAGTATATGAAGGAACTATATATTTTATTTAAGTTAACGAAACACTCGTGTAATTGAATAAATTAAGATATTAAATTACCAGTCACCGACACTTATTTTATACATGTACGTGTCGGCGACTTTTATTTGTTTGCTGCTTTACCTGTAGATTTTGGTCTCCACTGTAGAGTTTTAGTCTAAAGCGAACATTCTTATTATTATTATCTTAAATTTGTTTGATTTCTTTTTCATATAAAAATCAAATGAAACACATTATTCTATCAGCATAATTATGAGAAAAAAAATCCTATCTAAATGAGTTAATATTTTGGAGAAATCGTACGAACAATATCAACCACTACCATGGGCTGTGAATTAATACACAGGTAGGTCATAACACTGACGATATTCTACCGGTACAAGGTGATGAACTAGTTACAATTGCATGCCCCAGTCTGATATCAAGTTCAAGCTGATATAAATCTTATTGAAGTAGGAATGAGAAACGGTAGATACAATTAGTCACATGTACGAGGGCTGTCCTAGTAAATCGTAGAATGCATTCCGTATCAAATGAAACGATGTCAAACATATGTGAAACTTTCTGGTAATGTTGTTCAGTCATATATGCTACGATTACGGATCCGAAGGTTGTGGGTTCGAACCCTCGGGGGCGAGAACTTTTCATGACCTTCCCCGGCGCAAAGTACTGGTCCAACCCAGGAACCGTCGAGAGGGATTAGTATAAGTTGCAAGACTTGTTTCCCAATCGACGTAAAATAAATAAGTTTAAATATAATGTGTATTAGGTTTTAAGTTGGGGAATCACGTCCAGAAAAAGACCACACGCATGTGTGAATACACGGCACACGCCATTTTCCTGTTATATTTTGCACGCATGCATAATTGTGTAACAGTATACATTATTTTAATTATGAAAAATAATAATTTCGTAATGCCATTAACTGTCAAAACACGTCGAATAGTTGATAGTTATCCTTTTCTTAGGGACGTTTCAGCGGGTTACCACTGATTTTATTTTTTTTTTTTTTTTTTATTGAAATTCTTATTTATTCAAGTAGTTAAGAAAACAAATGTAGTGAGGTAAATATTTTTCTTTTTACATTTCCATTTTATATCATCGATTGAATCTGAAAAAAAAATGAGAAACTCTTTCCGTTGAATTTTTCTTTTATATAGAAAAAATATACATGTATAAACAATTTCATAGCTTTGGGGATGTTTTTGTACATATTTTGGTCCTAGCATAATGGGTATTTTATGTTCGTTTTGGTATTTTCCGTGCATGTTTGAAAGCATTTTCACCTGTTACTTATAAAATACTTTCAAAATTTTTAATGCCATGATTTTTCAAAACATTTTCACAGACAGTGATATTTTTCCATAAACTCATATCATATATATAAAAATCATATATATTATAGTCTAAAGTGCTTATGTGCACAATTTTAGAGAAATACATCCCCTAGAAAAAAAAGTCTAACGCCTTTAATAAAACCAACAGATACAGTAGGCACAAAAAATGACGTCAGGTGGACATGGCGCACAGAATCGCTATTGGCCTAAATTATCAATCAACATTTTTCGGTTTCGGAAAGGTACAATACTTTCTAAAAAGGTTAGTGTTAAAATGGCATGGGCGATGGTCTAGACATGCACAACGCGAGTACATGACAGAAATATTTCAATAGTTGAAGCCGTCATTGACAAAGACCCTCGCAAAACAATACATTGCTGATGAAACGGGGCTATATAACATGATATTTATAGATCCATTAATATACAAATTATAATTGTAACAAGATAAATTGGAACACTAATTACCAGTGGATTATCTGCATAAAGTGAATATTTAAAGATAACTGATAGGAAAAAAATTCTAAAAGATCAAAGAAATGATGTGATTCGGGCAGTGCACCGTGCCCTGCTCCAAGTGCCCACACCACTTTGTGGATGATCTAGAGAACCAGCATAATGCAACTTGACATAGTGCTAGTCTAAGATAACTCAGATGAAAATTTACGTATACTGGTTTCAGAGGCTGGACCATACGCCATATTCACCGGACCATGTGCCGCTGGATTTCGCCTTATTTCAAAATCTGAAAGCAGAACAACGTTGTCAGGGGATATCCAGAATTTTCCCACGTGGGGGAGTACAAAGAGAAAAGCTTGTGACGTCGCCGTCAGTAAGATGACGTTATCTGTTCTGACGATAATGAAATGCGCCATGAATTGAGTGGTAGTGTTGTTTAATGTTCAGTCTTTCAATTGTTTTTCAAGCTTTCACAGCATATCAGGAAAACGTAAGGTTTACTTTTGTATTATTCTCGTTGATTTCCTCTTATACTTAATCCTACAAACGGCTAATTCTACGATTTAAAGGGACAACCCTCGTATATTCAGCCAATTTAGGTAGGTCAGGGATAGTCATTGTATATGACATATATTGCTAAATACAGAAATAGCATTATCTCAAATATTGGTCTGGGATACCAGAAGACACAGGTGTTGTATCGAGACGGAAACTATTTACCCTTTCGTGTTCAGGTAAATTGAAATATTAACTTTTCTCACCTTAGACGGCTATATGTCACATTGAAACAGGTGCATAAAAGTACGATCGTGTATCGCAAGCCCCATGGTGACCCGATCCGAATCGCCTATCAATGCAGGCGAATTGAGTATCGATCCATGATTTTGTTTAATTTTTTAATATAATCATACCTGTTGTGATTTTGAATAAGAAAGTATGAAAAAAAATATGATGCATTTTGTTTTCTCTCTCTCTCTCTCTCTCTCTCTTAAACAAACTGACATTTGATGAAATTTGTGACGTAAGCGCTGATGCAGACGTCATTTTAACGCTATGGTTGTAAATGAATTCAGCAGTGCTTTCGAATGCAAATTTTATATCTTTTTCTGTACCCATTAAACTTCGAAAGTATTTTTAAAATTTATTCTATTTCAAAGTGTGTATCGTCTATTTGTTAAATTAAGATAGATTTGAATTTTAACTTGTGAAACTAATCTAACATAGTTTAACATCATTACACTTTTAACATATAGACATTAGTTTTGTAACGGTGTCATTTTGTTAGTGCTTGTCAGTTTGTATGTCCTTGTGTATGTCCATGTCCTGTCATACGTCTGCAATTGTCACGTCTCTTGTAATTATTATGTCCATGTCCATGTTGATTGTTTGTAATATTGTATCAATGAACTATTCCCTCCTTAGTAGTTAAATATATTTATTCTCATTTAGTATTATCAAATTCATTCATATATTATTCATATTAATCATTCATCACCATCATTCATTTCACGGCCTTTGCTTTGCATGCTCCATCACAATTGGTAGAGTTATACCCCTACATTTTATTTTTGGTAACCTCTCACCTTTGCACCGGGGCGCCTGCGCACTTTGTTTCTATCGTAAATGGCGAAAGCCGTACGCTTACCTTTGTCTGTTTTATTTATTTGATAAAACCCCAAATCTGTGTGCTTGCAGGTAATTATTTGCTTTGCTATGTGTGCCATGTCATTCATTCATCATTTCATACATTTCTGCTATACATTTCATTCATTTTATTCATTTTCTTTCATTTTCTTTACGCACTTTGTTTCTATCGTAAATGGCGAAAGCCGTACGCTTACCTTTGTCTGTTTTATTTATTTGATAAAACCCCCAATCTGTGTGCTTGCAGACCAAGAGGAACTCACACGCCGTGAGGCGTTACAGTTTACTTTAATGTTATTAACTTAACTTCGATTTGGAAACAAGTTCTTACAAATTATACTAATCCCTCTCGGCGGTTCCTGGGTTTGACCTGTACTTTGCGACTGGGAAGACCATGCAAAATCCTTGCCCTAATTGGGGGTGGGGGTGGTGGTCGAATCCACGTCTTTAGGATCGGCAGTCGGATAAGGTTACCACTTCAGTAATAAGGACGTTTATCAAATTATTAACAGTAGAATAATATGGTATATTTAAGAGTAATTCATGTATTTCGTTTTGTAATGCAAACTAAACTTTTTTTTCCCGAATTGGCGAGAACGGCATGCACGAATATTTGTAATCTGGTATTTCAGGGCTAGGAATCAAAACTGCGTCGTACCATTCATTTTGTAAACAAAACCACCATCATGGAAAGCAAAATGTATATTTTTGTTCCTTACTCTTTCTGTAGGAAATGCATGATATCGAGCTACATATAAAAACCCGCTCCTAATTGCTCCATGCAACTTGAAAACCCATCTAAAAAACAAAAATGAAATCGAACTGGAAATTCGAGGTGGAGAAGAATTTGCGAAACATTTGACAGATACGACGCAGATGAAATTGTTGTACCCAGCCTTTTCACCCTCAAACTGTATTAATACTCGTGTTTTTGCTTAATTTAAGTTACCAAATACAGATTCAGGTCAGGAGTCTAACTTTAAAAGCAGAAAAATGTTTTTTTCAATTAAACAATGATTTTTACAAAATGGTAATTAAATATGGCCAAAACTTGACTTTGTGCATAATCCTAAATCGTCATACAATTTAACTGTTGAATTTACAGAAACAGTAAGACTGTTCAGCACACAACACTTGGTAATAACATGGAGAAACGAGTATGTATAATTGGTGCGGGGTCTGCCGGGGTTTCTGTGCTGAAACATTTCGCTGACCTTGACTCTACTGTCAGACCGGAAGTCGTTTGCTTTGAAAGACAAAAGACATGGGGAGGACAATGGCTTTTTGAACCAAGAATTGGTAAAAAAATAGTAACATCTAAATTTTTAATTCATGTAATAATTTTATAATCTTTATATTAGTTTTATAATTTAATATGTATTTTCTTCGTTGTCATTATATTCAGATTTCCGCTCAGGGTTTGTAATTAGCTATTGACATCTTTAAAAAATACAAAGCCACGTAATCCCCTTTTTTTCTTTTTGCTTTTTCACATCACTTAAACCTTTTTCAAACTTCAAAGTACGACTTCATGTTGAGTCTTTGAAGTCTGATGTCGTCACACATTCTTTCGCAATCCCCCCCCCCCCCCCCCCAAAAAAAAAAATCAATCAAAATTACATTACATATCTCCCTATGGATTCTTATGACAATTTCGCCAAAAGAGGTATCAGTGAAAAGACTGTAATTTCACCAAAAAAGATATCAGTGAAAAGAATGTCAACATAGTTTTTATATACCAATATACCAATATGAAATGGTAATAAGCCCTTGCTTGACGCTCAGCATATAAGGGTAGTCCCTGTACTGGTTGGCCCAGTGTCAGGATGTGAAAATGTGTGACATCATGCCATATGTCTACAGTGTGATATTTCAGTGTGGCAACACTATATCTGTCTCAAGTAGACATTGTCTCCAAGTGACTGAAATACTGTCGGCGTGACGTTAAACCTAACAAAAACATCTTTTCAGGTATAGACGAGTTTGGTGAACCAGTCCATAGCAGTATCTACAAGAACCTATGGACTAATGTCCCAAAAGAAGTTTTTGAATTGCCATATTACACGTTTGATGAACATTTCGGGAAACCATACCAGTCCTTCCTGACTAGACCAGAGGTGTGGGACTACTTAAACGGTTAGTGATTATGATATTTATGGAAATGAAACATTTAAAGGTACTGTAAAGTTATTAATTTCAGTTCCAATTTAGAATTCATACATGAGTAATTTAGCTTCTTATCAGAATATAATTATGCTCTATAATTTTTCTACAGGGGCATGGACAAAGTTTAACCTGTCACCGTACATCCGATTTAAAACGGCAGTCCGCAACGTGAAATACAACCGAGACACCGACAATTTCAAAATCACGTACGAAAACCTCACTACTGGAGTGACAAATGAGGAAATATTCACTCATGTTATTGTTGCTTCCGGCATCTTTCATATCCCGAACAAACCCCATTTTCCTGGACTCGCAGACTTCAGCGGAAAGGTTATTCATTCCCACGACTTTCGGGACATAGAACTGCTAAGAGGTCAGCGCGTGCTTTTAATCGGAAATGGCTTAACAAGCACCGATATTGCTCTTATGAGTATGAAATATGGGGCCAAGAGCATAACGATATCCTGGCGGACAAAGCCGGTACTGCTTCAATGGCCGGAAGGTATCAGTATCCGACCCCTTGTGGAGAGATTGGAAAGCAGGAAAGTACATTTCGTTGACGGATCAAATGATGAGTTTGATTCCATTATCCTTTGCACTGGCTACCAAGTCAGGTTCCCATTTATGGAAACAGATTTATGTCTGGAGCCAAAGATGTCATACTATCCAGACTCGTTATACAAAGGTGTGCTCTTCACGAAAGGGGGGAACAACAAAGTATTCTACATCGGCGTAAAAATTCATATGCCATCCTTTCCAATGTTTGATATGCAGGCCCTTTGGATTTGCAGGTAATGTATTATCTGTTGTTTTTAAAAGATACCGTAATTTTTTAACTACAAATTGAAAATATCGATGTTTTCCCTATAAGAGTGTGTTTTTTGTTTGCGTGTTGCTTGGACGAAATATAGTTTCCTGTTATGTCTTAAAATGTTTTCAAACTCTTGGTGGCAATTGTACAATTTCTAGATTATTTCAACCAGAAACTACGTAATTAGTATGTCAATATTTGTGATTTATCTATGCTAGCCGATAATGCTGATTACCAATATTCAATAGTATTTCTGGAGAGAAAAAATCCTGGAAAGAAAAAATCACGGACAAAAAAAGAAAAATAAAAAGAAAGAAAGAAAAACACGAATCTCTACTAACGTATCCAATAAAAAGAGTTCTGGGTTAGATAACTGTAAACATTCAATGACCGGTCCCGATGGCCATGTGATTAGGGCGTCCGCCTAGGAGTCGGATCAGGACTGGTTGGCCTAGTGTCAAGATAATGTGCCTGGGTGTGATTTCATGCCTCATGTCTACGGCGGGATACTGCAGTGTGGCAGCACTATATCTGTCTCAAGCAGACATCGTCCTTATTGTTATTCTTTATTAAGTATGACTTAAACAATCTCGACGGGACGTTAAACCCAATTAACAAGTACAATATAACCACATACAATTAACTTGTACCGTATCTTTTGCAAGCATGTTTTTGTATTTGAAAAATATAATGACCATTCCCATTTTGCAGGTATATTCAAGGCACACTCGAAGAAGAGCCAGTATCCACTGACGATATGTTAAAGGATATGGAAATGTGGAGTCAGAAGTCGCCAAAATTCGCGGGTGATGCGAAGCTTGGTGTCATTTTCAATAAAGAGTATATGGGTGACTTAGCAATCATTCTCAAGTACAACAACTGCTCTAAGAACATACTCGAACTGTACTTGAAAAACTTTAAGAATGCCTTTAAAGATCCAATGGGATACAGGGATCACTGTTTTCACTCGATCTACACTGGTACCTTAGCAACAGAACCTGCCCAGTCGTGGATAAAAAATTCAGTGGAGCATGAGTGATGTTTGATGATCTATGCTGGACGCGTATACTATATGAAAGTAGGTAGAATCGGTTTATATATGATGAATATTGCATAGAGTCCATACGTTATCTTAAATTTCGTTTCGTTAGGGTAACAAGTGTGTGGGGTTTTACATTTACTTATATTTACATATGTGTATTTCATGATATTTATATACTAGTTGTTGTTGTTGCTGACTACTTATTATTGCTTTTAGGTTGAGTAACAAGATGATTCAAAGGTTCTAGTGGTGTTAGACATTCTGTATTCGTCGTTAGTCTTTCTATACACTTTATAAAAATAGGTATTATTTGAATTGCTGTCTCCTAAAATGTTTATTCAGTATGATATTAAAGATTTTTGGGGTTAAAGCATGTGTGTTACTTAAACTTTTAAAGTTTGTATTTGCATTTGTGTAGTTAATATATTTATCTATATACAAAGTCATTTGAAAACTGGTAGTTGATATTGCAAAGATATTAGAAATTGGCGGTTGTCTATATATTGTGTTATACATAAACCTGTCAACATCAAACAATTGTATGTCCACATGGGTCATTGACCTTCTGGACTGAATGAATAAAATCTTGAATCTATGGAATGAAGTGTCCGCACTGTCCTCGGGGACTCTTGTTAAATTACATTCAGTTGCTGTCTCACTTCAACAACCTTTCTTCGTCGACATTAAAATCTTTTAACTGTTTGCTTACACCTCGGTGGACAAAGACAACATTAGGTTGATAAAACCCTCCATGGGATGTGATATACATGTATGTAGAATGTCTAGCCCAGTGGGTACAATGGTTTGGGTATTACATCAACAATGTGTTTCTTAGTACATGTACTAAACTTCTTTTTTTTTAGTACTACTGAGGTTGAATTTCCGTTTAGTTTGGCATCTGGTCCATAGTTCTTAAATGCAAACCTCAGGCTATACACAAATATCCAAACCCTTTTTGAAGTTTATGGTCGCACTTTTGAGTCTGCATATGAAAATCATACCAAATGTTAAGTATAATCTTCAATTACGAGATCACAAAGCCATCTGTTGCCCTAACTCACCTGAAAATTGGTTAATTGGTTTGGTAAAATTTCCAAAGAAACCGATCGCTGGGTTAATCTGAAATTGGTGAGAAACGTACTCCAACATCCCAGTTCTAAGAATTATTCAAATAAGTTACTGAGCTGACGTGAATTGTCATCTAATTCTTAATCAGTAACCCTGTTTTTAGGAACAGTGTGGCCATACCACGTGGTATATGACGTCATTTTTAGCTTTGTAATTTAGTCATTTTAAATTGCCTCGATTCGAAAAGGAAAACCGTTGTAAGCATTTCATTCATTCACCTATTTTAATGGGATACACCGCATTGTGCACTACTCAAAAGCCAAATTGATTCTTTTGTCAGTTTTTCCCTCTGAATCGATGCAAAAAAAATTTTTT
>CM037780.1:36954160-36974057 GCA_021229015.1 Solen grandis | reverse complement strand
AAAAAATGACAAAAGTATCTGCAAATATATGAGCATAAGAAGACAAAAATGTGAATGATGGGTTTTGTTCGATTAACTATGCATATGTTTTTTAGTATTTTGTTAATTTCGAAATTCCCGAACCTCGTTTTAGAAAGAATCAAATTATTATAATCCTTCGTCGAGACTGTGTTTTGGACATTTCATCGATTCGTCAGAAAATATAAGAGGAAACACATGCATCAGAAAAATTAAAGAAGATCAAATGAAAAAAAAATGGAGTGTATCTAATACTGAAATTAACTTTGAAAATCTATAATGTATCGAAAAAATGCATTTTTTGGCATATAGATGAAAAATATAGATCCTTAGCTGTTTGTCGTCTTCGAAATATCAAGTGGAACACGAAGAAGACCTTCCGAAAGCAGAAGTGAGTTAAATCGAATGAAAAACATGCCCACTTCCAAATATAAAAGATCTGCCAAAGTACAAATCGAAGAGGCTATGTGTATATTACTGTAACTGACACGTGTCGTAATTGTCCATACCTTACCACGGGGGAGTGTTGCTCGGGCAGTTTATCTTATAAGTTATTTCAGCATTCTTTTTCAGTAACAATGGGTAGTCATCCTAAACCATTATCATCATCATCAAAATCATTTAATTATTATTGTTATTAACGGCTTTCCGCAAACCTGCGGAAAACGTATAGGATTTGTTATGTTTATTTTTGGGGGTTTGTACTGTTTTTTTTTTTCGTCTTCTTCTAAGGACTTTCTGCCCTTTCAGCAGAAAGTCCTATTGGGTTTGTTCTGTTTTTTTTTATTAGGACTTTCTGCCCTTTCGGCAGAAAGTCTATTGGGTTTGTACTGTTTTTATTATTATTAGGTTTTCGCCTCTGCAGGGCGAAAACCTATTGTTCTTCTTCTGTTGATTTTTTTTCATTTTTTTTCATTTATTTATTATTTTTCCAATTCCACCCATTTTTGTAGCCATCCTAGCGGCCAGATAGAAAAGCTACAGCTATGAAACTTTGGGCATGGAGTCACATTTATATGATCTTGTGCCTAAATATTCAAACTTTCACTTTTGTTTCTGATTAAGCCATTAGGGGGCGCAATGCATATAATCACTGTTTTGCTAATAAGTCAAAAATTGAAACCTGATTTAGATGCGGTATTTACATAATGTTCCTGTTGACAGCCCAATCAAAAATGGTTGATATCTCAGCATCGAGTACTGAAAAAATGTTCTAGAGAGGTTGAATGTTCGAACCTTGGAAAAAAGTGGAATAATGAGGGTAGGTCTACGAAAAACCTTCCATTTTTGTTAGAGATCAGATAGAAAAATTCTGTTTGCTGCATACGATTTTCAAGACATATACGCACAAAATATATGGGGTGGCGAATTCAAGAAATGCATGGTTTGTCCTCTAGAAACGATCAAAATTCACAAAAATTTTAAAGGGAAAAATTAAAATTTCAAAAACATGTTTTTGTCGCTCCTGACTTATTTTCTGTTTATTCTTTATGAAATATTCACACGTTATGTATTGTTATGTTTGAAAGGGCCTCACAATTAAAAAGTAAAAAAAATTAAAAGGTCAAGGTCATATTACGATTTTTATGTTTTAATTCGGCCACAAATAGCTCCAAAACAAAAATATTTCATTGAGAGCATATGGACAAAAGTTTTAGTTCTTAAATAGCTCTTTCCAGTGATGTTTAGTTTTTGAAGATCGGACTTGATTTGGTCATTTTACAGCAGCCCAAAAGTTTGATCCTTTTTTGGAATAATTGTAAATCAGTTTTTATGCTTCAAATTGTGATATATAAGATATAGAATGTTCAACTAGTGTGACTTGTATACTTGATTGAACTATTTGCTGCATTGCTAGGTCCTAATGGTAAAATTTTACTCAATTTTTGTTTCTCATTTTGCCGCTAGGGGCGCTTTGCTTGAAATCACTTTTTTGCTTATAACTCACAGTTTAAGTCTGATCAAAAATGCGTTTTTCGGCATTATGTTCCTTGTTGATAGCCTAATAAAATATGATAGTTTCAAGGTATGAGTGGCTAAATATTTTTGAGCTAGTTACGGAAGGTTGAAAGTTCGAACCTCGCAAAAAACTGCAAATAAGTGTAGGTCTATGAAAAACCTATTAATTTTTTGTTAGGGATCAGATAGAACTCTGTTTGCTGCATACGATTTGCAAGACATATACGCACAAAATATATGGGGTGGCGAATTTAAGAAATGCATGATTTTTCTTATAGAAAGGGTCAAATTTCGCTAAAATTTAGGAAAAATTAAAATTACAAAAACATGTTTTTGTCGCTTCTGACTTTATTTTCTGTTCGTTCTTTATGAAATATTCCTACGTTATGTATTGTTATGTTTGAAAGGGCCCCACAATTAAAAAGTAAAAAAAAAATACAAAGTTCAAGGTCATTTTACTCCCGCAGTAAGTCCCGATCACTTGATTCCTTTTTTCGAAGAAACTAATGATTTTTTAAAAATAACATACATTTTTTTTTTTTTTTTTTTTTTTTTTGCATGATGTAATGTGGTTCTAATGATATGCAGATTTTAATGATCGGACCATAAATTATAAAGTTATTTGTCGAAAGGCAATACAAGACATGAACATCTTTTGCCGATTTTTGCCGTTTTCTTTTAAAAATAACTTTTATATCTCAGAGCCCGTAATAAAAAAGTTGAAACATGAAACGGAAATGTTGGAAATTTAAAGGCCTTTCTAATGGTACCTTGCGTTTTGAAAATTGGACATCGGATATCCTATAAGGAAGTTAGATGAGAAATAAGAACCATTTAAACCGTTCTTTCATGCATTTCTGCAGTTAGCCCCTATCATTTGATTGTTTTTTTCTAAGAAACTATTAATTTTTGAAAATAACATAAAGAACAGTATTATTGCGTGATGCAATGCGGTTCTAATGGTATGCAGATTTTAATGATCGGACCATTAATTATAGTTTATTTGTCGAAGGGCAATAATAGACATGAACATCGTTTTGCCGATTTTTTTGCCGTTTCTTTGAAAAATAACTTTCTATATCTTAGAGCACGTAACAGAAAAGTTGAAATATGAAACACGTGAAATGTTGGAAATATAAAGGCCTTTCTTTTTAGCTCACCTGAGCACTTCTGCTCGTGTGAGCTTTTCTGGTCGCCTTTTGTCCGTCGTGCGTCGTCAGTCGTCCGTCGTCAACAATTGCTTGTGAACACTCTAGAGGCCACAGTTTAACCCAATCTTCATGAAACTTGGTCAGGATGTTTGTCTATATGATATCTCGGATGAGTTCGAAATTGGGTCATGTTGGGTCAAAAAATAGGTTACTAGGTCAAATCTTAGAAAAACATTGTGAACACTCTAGAGGCCACAGCTTTGGCCCAATCTTCATGAAACTTGGTCAGAATGTTTGTCTATATGATATCTCGGACGAGTTTGAAATTGGGTCATGTGGGTTCAAAAACTAGGTCACCAGGTCAAATCTTAAAAAAATTTGTGAACACACTACAGGCCACAGTTTTAGCCCAATCTTCATGAAATTTGGTCAGAATGATTGTCTACATGATATCTCAGATAAGTTCGAAATTGGGTCATGTGGGGTCAAAAACTAGGTCGCCAGGTCAAATCTTAGAAAAACCTTGTGAACAGTCTACAGGCCACAGTTTTGGCCAAATCTTCATGAAACTTGGTCAGGATATTTCTCTACATGATATCTTGGATGAGTTTGAAATTGGGTCATGTAGGGTCAAAAACTAGGTCACCAACTCAAATCTTAGAAAAACATTCTGAACACTCTAGAGGCCACAGTTTTAACCCAATCGTCATGAAAGTTGGAAAGGATGTTTGTCTATATGATATCTCGGATGAGTTCGAAATTGGGTCATGTGGGGTCAAAAACTAGGTCACCAGGTCAAATCTTAGAAAACTTTGTGAACACTCTAGAGGCCACAGTTTAAACCCAATCTTCATGAATCTTGGTCAGGATGTTTGTCTACATGACATCTCGGATGAGTTCGAAATTGGGTCATGTGGGGTCAAAAACTAGGTCACCAGGTCAAATCTTAGAAAAACATTCTGAACACTCTAGAGGCCACAGTTTTAACCCAATCTTCATGAAACTTGGTCAGGATGTTTGTCTACATGATATCTCGGATGAGTTCGAGATTGGGCCATGTGGGGTCAAAAAATAGGTCACTAGTAAAAAATTTAGAAAAAAATTGTGAACACTCTACAGGCCACAGTTTTGGCCCAATCTTTATAAAATGTTTGTCTACATGATATCTCAGATGAGTTCGAAATTGGGTTACATGGGTCAAAAACTAGGTCACCAGGGAAAATCTTAGAAAAACCTTGCGAACACTCTAGAGGCCACAGTTTTAGCCCAATCTTCATGAAAAATGGTCAGGGTGTTTGTCTACATGATATCTTGGATGAGTTCGAAAATGGGTAATGTGGGGTCAAAAACTAGGTCATCAGGTCAAATCTTATTAAAACCTTGTGAACACTCTACAGGCCACAGTTTTTGGCCCAATCTTCATAAATTTTGATCAGGATGTTTGGCTACATGATATCTTGCATAGTTTGAAAATTGGGTCACGTGGGATCAAAACTAGGTCACCAGGTCAAATCTAAGAAAAACATTGTGAACTCTCTAGAGGCCACAGTTTTAGCCCAATCTTCAAAAGTTTTTGGTCAGATGTTTGTCAAATTAATATATTGATGAGTTCGAAAATGAGTCACATGAGAACAAAAACTAGGTCACCAGGTCAAATCTTAGAAAAATCTTGTGAATACTCTAGAGGCCTACATTTTTGTCCCAGTCTAAATTAAAATTGATATTAGGTCAGGAGTTATGCCCCTTTAATATTGAAAAAAGCTAGATTTCACATTGTCATTGTCACTTTAAAATTTTAAAAATTATAACTGAAAACAAAGAAACATATTCCCTTTTGAATGCAATGACTTTAAAATTTAAATTAAAGTTATATGACATCACAGATTTCCTCTGCTATTTATTTATGTTTGCACTCTACAGCTATCAATTTGGGACGGATTTTCTTCAATTTTTGAAGATGGTGTATTTCAGAACACTCAATAAGTATGATCAGGTTTGACATGGTTTGCAGTGCAGAAAGCCCTTACTTTTGTCCAGAACAAAAGAAGTCTAGTTATTATTAGGACTTTCTGCCTAAAGCAGAAAGACCTATTGGGTTTGTTACTGTTTTTTTATATTAGGACTTTCTGCCTACAGGCAGAAAGTCATATTGGGTTGTACTGTTTTTTTATTATTAGGGCTTTCTGCCTCAAGCAAAAGACCTATTGGGTTTGTTAGTTTTTTATTATTAGGACTTTCCTGCCTACAGGGAGAAGTCAATTGGGTTTGTACTGTTTTTTTATTAGGACTTTCTGCCTACAGCAGAAAGTCATATTGGGTTTGTACTGTTTTTTTTATTATTCTTCTTCTTCTTATTCTTTTTTTCTTCCTCTTATATTGTGTTAATTTCGAGGTGTTGCCATTAACTCAGAACAATGAAAATTTTATGGCATATATTTCAAAACCATGAGCTTTCGGATGCAATGAATTTTATATTCATACGACGTCATATAACGTCAGATTTGACGTCAGGTGAAAAAGTTTGTACGCGGTCTACAGCCATTAAATTTTTGGACCGATTTCATAAAAATTTCACAGAATGTGTATTGTTAGGCTCTAGTTGTGCATCCCTGTGTCCGTTTTTCAAAATTCGAAAAGTCCATGGTTCTATAGCGAATCCAAGATTCGAAAACCCAAGGTCGTAAATTTTTAAATGCTTGTAAAATCTGTCCTATTTCAGATAGAAAGTTGATATTTAGTCAGTATATAGGTCTCTAGAAGTTTTAAACATTTTGTGAAAATAAATGTCATATGACGTCACGTGACGTCATTATATGATAATGTATTTCTAATATTAACAAAATATTTCTATATGTTGAAATTGTCGAAGGGCAATGAAAATTTAATGACACATGCTTCAAAGGCTGAAATTTTTATTCTATGATTTTCATATGCCTATGACGCCCATATGAACGTCACACTTGAAATATGCAGCAAAAGTTTGTACGGGGTTTCTACAGCCATTGTTTATGAACCGATTTTCATCAAATTTTCACAAAATTTGTATATTAAGTTCTAGTTGTGCATCTGGGTGTTCTGTTTTTCAAAATTCGAAAAGTCCATGGTTCTATAGCGAATTCAAGATTCGAACCAGGTCGTAAATTTTTAAATGCTTATAAAATCGGATTTATTGAGATAGAAAAGTGATATTTGGTCAGGATATAGGTCTCTGGGAGTCTTAAATATTTTGTGAAAATAAACGTCACATGACGTCACTTGACGTCATTATATGATAATGTATTTCTAATATTAATAAGATATTTCTATATGTTGAAATTGTCGAAGGGCAATGAAAATTTAATGACAAACGATTCAGACGCTGAAATTTCGCTTTCAATGACTTTCAGAAGCCTATGACGTCATATGACGTCACATTTGAAATTGACTACGAAAGTTTTACATGTCCAGAGCCATTATTAATGGGCCAATTTTATCAAATTTTCACAGAATGTGTATATTACGTTCTTATTGTTTATACCGGTGTCCGTTTTTCAAAATTCGAAAAATCCAAGCATCTATGGTGGATCCAAGATTCGAACCAAGGACGTCAATATTAAATGCTTATAAAAACGTCCTATTTCAGATAGAAAGTTGAAATTTTGTCAGTTAGTAGGTCTCTGGGTGTCTAACAATTATGTGAAAAAAAACGTCATATGACGTCACGTGACGTCATTTTTTTATTATTATCATTCTTTTCTTCTTCCTAACTAAACGCTTATTTTAATATGTTGCAATAGTCCTAAGACCATGAAATTTTTATGGGTTATTAGTCACGTGAGGAAATTTTGTTTTCAATGATTGTCAGTAGCCTATGACGTCACATGACGCACAGCTAAAAATAGTGAAAAATGGTGTTTGCGCTCTACAGCCGTCATTTACAGTCGGATTTTTTTTCAAATTTTCACAGATGGTACATCTTGAAACTAAGGTGTGCATATCCTGTCAGCTAACCGAATTTCCGAAAGACCGAAGTTCTGTGGCTGAAAAAGATTCGAACATAGGACCGAAAAATTTCATTTTAGCATTAAAGAGCTTCAGGATGAGATAGAAAGTTGAAACTTACACAGTTTGCAATTCTGCAGAATTTCTACATATTTTTTTGATTCCTGACGTCATATGACGTCATGTGACGTCATAAGCATACTTCTTAATTTTATTTTAGGGCAATGATTTCGACATGATGCCAGTTGTTCAGAATAAAGAAAATTTCAGAGTTATGACAGTAAAGTATGCGCTTTTGAACAAAAGCATCTTCAGCTACCTATGTCGTCATATGACGTCATAGCTAAAAATAGTAAAAAATGGTGTTCACGCTCTACAGCCGCCATTTATGGTCGGATTTTCTTCAAATTTTCACAGATGGTACATTGAAACTATGGTGTGCATATCCTGTCAGCTAACCGAATTTCCGAAAGACCGAAGTTCTGTGGCTGAAATAAGATTCGAACATAGGACCGAAAATTTCATTTTAGCATTAAAGAGCTTCAGGATGAGATAGAAAGTTGAAACTTACACAGATTGCAGTTCTGCAGAATTTCTCAATATATTTTTAGTCGTGACGTCAAATGACGTCATGTGACGTCATAAGCATACTTCTTAATTTTCATTTTAGGGCAATGATTTCGACATGATGCCAGTTGTTCAGAATAATGAAAATTTTAGAGTTAGGGACAGAAACGTATGCGCTTTTGAACAAAAGCATCTTCAGCACCCTATGACGTCACCTGACGTCAGAGCTAAAAATATTGAAAAATGGTGTTCGCGCTCTACAGCGGCATTTATGGTCGATTTTCTTCTAATTTTCACAGATGGTACACCTTGAAACTAAGGTGTACATATCTTGCCAGCTTACCAAAATTTCGAAAAACCGAAGTTCTGTGGGTGAAGTAATATCGAACATAGGACCAAAAATTTCATTTTAGATTGAAGAGCTTCAGGATGAATAGAAAGTTGAAACTTACACAGTTTTGCAGTTCTGCAGCATTTCTACAAATATTTTGAATCGTGAGGTCAGAGGACGTCATAAGCATACCACTTATTTTTAATTTGGGGCAATGCTTTCGACATGATGCCAGTTTGTCAGAAAAATGAAAATTTCAGAGTTATTGCAGTAATGTATGCGCTTTTGAGCAACAGCATTTTCAGCACCCTATGACGTCACGTGACGTCAGAGCTAAAAATAGTGAAAAATGGTGTTCGCGCCCTACAGCCGCCATTTATGATCAGATTTTCTTCAAATTTTTACAGATGGTACATCTTGAAACTCAGGTGTGAATATTTTGTCAGCTAACCTTAATTCCGAAAAACCGAAGTATTGTGGGTGAAATAAGATTCGAAATAGGACCAAAAATTTCATTTTAGGGTTAAAGAACTTCGGGATGAGATAGAAAAGTTGAAACTTACACAGTTTGCAGTTCTGCATAATTTCTACATATATTTTGAGTCGTGACGTCATATGACGTCATAAGCTTACTACTACTACTGCTACTTATTTTTTTTCTTCGTAACTAAACGCTTATTTTCCCCGGAATATAATGTCAATTGTTCAGCATGAACATGAAATTACTACCAGAGGTGAGTCATTACATGCAACTTCTATCTCCTGCTTTTTGCATTAACACAGGTTTTCAGAAAGTCCTATCATTCGTTTTGACGAATGACATCTAGTTCTTCTTCTTCTTCTTATTCTTTTTTTCTTCCTCTTATATTTTGTGTTAATTTCGAGGTGTTGCCATTGACTCAGAACAATGAAAATTTTATGGCATATATTTCAAACCATGAGCTTTCGGATGCAATGAATTTCATATTCATATGACGTCAAATAACGTCAGATTTGACGTCAGGTGAAAAAGTTTGTACGCGGTCTACAGCCATTATTGCTGGAACGATTTTCATCAAAATTTCACAGAATGTGTATGTTAGCTCTAGTTGTGCATCCCGGTGTCCGTTTTACCAAATTCGAAAAGGCAAAAGTTTTATGGGGAATCCAAGATTCGAACTAATGACGACAAATTTCAAATGCGTATAAAATCGCTTCCAATAGAGCTAGAAGCTGATATTTGGACTGAATATTAATCTCTAGGTTTTTCTTTATATTCTGAAAAGATGAACGTCATATGACGTCACATGACGTCATAATGCAAATAAAAACTTTCGTATTAAAACTTAACGGTTTTTAAGCCCTGTAGGCTTCATTTTTTGTATGATTTGCTTGAAATTTTGTCTGAAGATGCAGTATTAGATTCTATGGAGCCATGTCACTTTCGTTTCCGGCAAATCCCAAAGGTCAAGGTCATATATCAATTATCGGCTTTTTCTTCGGCCTTAAATATCTCAAAAACGGTAAATATTCTATCGAGACACTATGCGTATAATTTGTAGTGCTTAGAAAGACCTTTCAGATGATATTTAGTTTTTGATGATCGGGGTTGTATTGGTTGAGTTATGGCGGAAAAATGAAAATTTGGTAACCTCAGTGTGTTTAACAGTTTATATCTCGAAAACCTTTGATTTTTCAAAATATGATGATGAATATTATTTGTAGAGCAATGTTTGGCCGTTCTTTTGATGCCTAAACTGTAATGATTGGCCAAAGATTGATGGAGTAATGGGGAAAAAACGAAATTCGTGTATGTAGCTTTGGTGAATTTTAAGAGCTTGTATCTCAAAAAGTATTAGTAATATTCCTAAACATAAAGCGTGTGAAATGTAGAGAATTTTCAGACGATTATTTTGGTACCTTAAGTTTTGAAATTGAACAAAGTATAAGGAAGTTACATCAAAAATAAGAATTTAAACATGTAGAATTTCAGCGATTCTGCCGTGTTGTCAATCTTTTACGGCTAATATCTCAAAGCCCATTAGAAAAAAGTCCACATCTTAAGCGAGTGAGATGTAGAGAATTTTAAGACGATTATTTTGGTACCTAGAGTTTTAAAATTGATTAAAGTATAAGGAAGTTACATCAAAAATACGAATATAAACCCAAGTGTAAGAATTTTTCGAGAAATATCCTACTTTCGCTTTCACGTTAAATTGAAGCATTTTCGGAAAATATGTAAGTTTACAGCTATGTATTAGTCATATAAATTGCAAAAAACTTTTAACTTATATCATATTGATATTACTAGCTAAACAAGCGTACCTTTTCCGGTGGCCGAGTGGTTAGAGCGTCCGCCTCGGGACTGGAAGGTCGTGGGTTCGATTCCTGACCCGACATACCAAAGTCGTAAAAAATGGAACTGTTATAGCTCCCTTGCTTGGCGCTCAGCATATAAGGGTATTTGCAGGACTGGTTAGCGCAGTATCAGGATGATGTGACTGGGTGTGGTATCATGCCATATGTCTACGGCGTGATACTGCAGTGTGGTAGTCCTATACCCGCATGAAGTAGACATCGTGACTGGCTGAATTACTGTCGGTGGGACGTTAAACCCAACAAACAAACTGATATCATATATGGCAGTGTTTACTACACCGATCACTACACACGAGGTGTGCACACTGGCGCATGTTGACGTCTTTTGTAAACGTTTATTAAAGTTGCTTATATAACCATGTTTATAGATAAACATTTACATAAGAATGAGGAGTTTCGGAAATATTTTTTTGCAAAGGGACTCCTAAGGAAAGAAAAAGATGCTAAATTAAATACTAAAATACAAGTTTAGTTTATTAGGTTTAACGTCCCACCGACAGTATTTAAGTCTTTTTGAGACAATGTCTACTTGAGACAAATGTAGTGTTGTCACACTGCACAGTATCACGTCGTAGACAGTTGGCATGATACCACACCCAGTCATATTAACCGGACACCGGGCCATCAGTCCTGGAACTACCCTTATTAAGCTGAGCGCTAACCAAGGGAGCTATACCAGTACCTATATTTACGAATTTGGTAAATACAAGAATTGAAATAATTGATATAACGTTTTTAAACAACTTACAGATCATGTGTTATCTCGTTTGATTTGGTATTTCCGGGGTATTCCTAGCCTTGGTATCATCCGCTGACACCGACATTTTTAAATGATTATTTTTTACATATTTCGTTCTTTCCTTAATGTCAATCAGTTGATATTTTCTGATTTCTCAACTAATTAAAACAAGATAAATAAATTAAAAAAAACAGCCATCACATAAATTGATTGAAATCTGAAAAAGAAATGAGCCGACGGTCAAAAAATGCGCGAAATTTATGTGTTACATCCATATTTGGAAAGCACGTGCACGTGCGTGAATACTTTAACAACACGCTGACGTAACAATTATATGGTACCATCTTCTAATATAGCAGCATAACGTAGTAATAGGGCGGGGCAAACTCTAAGTTAGTCAGTGTTAATTAAGTATAGGTTAGTGTTTTTTTTAGTAAGCATTAATGAAATTAAATCGGTGTGGCGCGGCAAAGCCGCGCGACCGATTTAATGGACTTAATACTTACTAAATAACATTAACCTACTCAGTGTTTGAAATTGTTTTGAAATTTAACGCAGTCGCACATTCCAAATATTGTATTGCTTTTGAGACTCCGCCCTATCAACCTGTTCCCGACGTGAATAACATCATGTGACATGTAACATGTTATGTCAAAGGTCAATGCGTCGCTCTAGCTGTGTCTACGCTCCAAATGAGCATTGAACAAGAAGCCGACTTTGATCTCTTCGGCAAAAAAATGTGGTGATTGAAATTTGAAAAAAAGATACTGTTTAGAAAGGTTCATATAATCCTCTATATATTGTGTTTTGGACATTATTATTTTTTTATTCATTTAAGTAACCCTTGTTTGTTAGTGTTTTTTCTTCTTCTCTTCCCAATATATATATACATTTTTCAATTTGAATTTATTTAATCGGATATTTACTTAATTGCTTTGTTTAGAAATTAGTTATATATTGCCCATTCTGTGCTAACATGTGTAGGCATTGAAATTACACAAGTGTCTTTAAAGCGATGACCGATACTAATGTTGTTAGAACTTGTGGTCAAACCCTCTTACTTATTTTTTTAAATCTTCAATGTTGTATCACCATTACTTAGGCAATAATACATGTTTAAACTAAACTAAGCGGAAGGACAGAGTTCTTTTGTTATTTTGGATTAATCAGAATGCTGGTGAGTAAATGTTTGTTCTCTATGGTTGCTGTGTATTATTTTTTGTCGATGTTCATGCGTTCACATCAAAAATCCCTGTAACACGTTACACATGCGTGCTGTAAGGGACATTGGCATCCAAACTTACCCTCATTAGATAGATCTATTCAAGAGAAATAATTCTGTACATTTTAAACATGGAGTCACCCGACTACTTTTTGACCTATTTAAGGCCAAATGACATGCGTATGAATTTAGTGCACCGGTCGGCCATTTCAGGCCAATTTTCACAAAAATCCCCCCCCCCCCCCCCCTCGGTAATGCTAAACTATTAAGATTGTTGTGCAATAAGGCCTCCAAATTGGGCATGTTATGACTAGTTTAACTGTTCTATAGAATTCAATCCTTTATTACATGTCTTTCAGTCAAAATCTCACCTTAATTCAGCATTAAATAGGGTCACTTTTTTCTGTGTAGGAACATCCGGTAACCAAGGGCAGGTAATAGTGGTCTTAGTCTATTTTGGTGAACACATAAAGCTCCGCTTCTCGACACATCTTGACGCACATGCGCAGTGAAGGTGTTTGAAGCAGGTTTTAAATTGATCAGTTGATTTAGCGGAATAGTGTTTAGTGACAAGTTAATGCCGATTAAATGAATTAAATGGAGACAAAATTTTGAAAAAAAATGGAATGATTTCATTGGACAAAATATAATTTTAAACACTAAGAGAGAATTAAGCAGTTAAGAAGCCGTCACTCGCTACGCTCATTCTGGCTTCTTAACTGTTAAATTCTCTCTTAATAAACACTATAACGAATACAGTCGTCTCCATCGTATATACAAGCATTATTGAAATTTAACTCACGAGGCTACACGCGTCGACGAATCTATTTCATAGTAGCATTTACGGTTTTATTCCCAAAACTGTACACGAAATTAAAAAAAAAAAAGAATTTTGATATGCAGAATTAATATGTTTAAGTTTAATTGCTTATATTTTGAAAACCTATAAAACTAGACCCAAATTCAGTTGAATTGTAGGGATTTTCAGGACATTTATTTTGGTACCTAGAATGCTAAACTTGGAATCTCTCAGCCCCTCACCGCTGTGGGTTCGAATTCCGGTAGGGACTTCGGATTTTTCATGTGAGGAAGCCTTCCAGCTGGCTTGCGGTAGGTCGGTGGTTATATCCGCGTATCTCTGTGTACTCGGGGTCTTCCTCCACCTGTAATTAGCTGGACGTCGCTATATGATTGAAATACTATCGCAGTGACGGTAAACCCCATTACAACAACAACAACAACAATTAAAATTGGTCAAGTTATAAGAAAGCGATATCAAAATAAAGATTTATTTATTTTCGACATATGGCTTACTTCACAAAGTTCATGCATGAGAAGTCCATACGAAAAAAAAAGTAAAAGGTAGGAAATATAATATATATTCTTTCTAACGGTATTAATCTTTACATTTCAAAATGTTGCAGAAAGTCCTATCATTCGTATCAACGAATGAAATCTAGTTATTATTCTACTTTTTTCTTCCTTTTGAGGTTCAAATTAAAACAGGTTGCCGATGAGCTAGCAGCATGAAATTTTAATAGTATGCACAGTGACTTTGGCGCTTTTGATCGTCATATTTTTTTTCTTCATGTGACGTCACATGACGTCAGTGCTGAAAAAAGCTACAAAAGCTTGTACGCGCTCTACAGCCGTCATGATTGGACCGATTTACTTGATTTTTTCACAGAATGTATATATTGTGTTCTTATTGTGCAGGATTATATACGTTTTGCAATATTTGAAAAGATCAAGGATCTATGGCTGAACCAAGTTTCGAACTTTGGACCAGAAAATGTATTGATGTATTACGAAGCACTCAGATAAGCTAGAAACATGAAATTTGGACAGAATATGTGTCCTATTGATTTCTTTCAGTTCTGAGAAGATTGACGTCGTATGACGTAAAATGACGTCATGACGCGTTATCAAATTTTTTATCCAAAATATACGGTTTTTTAACACTGGAAGACAAAGTTTTTGACCGATTTGCATAAAATTTTCACTGAAGGTGCAACATAGCCTCTTATTGTTATCAGTCACTTCCGCTTCCGGAAAATAGCTAAGGTCAAGGTCACATGTCAATTATCGGTTTTTTCTTCGGCCTTAAATACCTCAAAAACGAAAAATATTTTATCGAGACACTATGCGTATAATTTGTAGTGTTTTGAAATGCCTTTCAGACGATATATAGTTTTTGAAGATCGGGGTTGAATCAGTTGAGTTATTGCAGAAAAACAAAATGCTGCAACCCTAAGCGCACTTAACTACTTATATCTCGATAATTATTGATTTTTGTTAATAAGAGTATGAATATAATTTGTAGATCAATTCCCGGCCGTTCTTTGGTGTTTAAATTTTAAAGATTGACTTAATATTCATTAAGTTATAAGGAAAAACAAAATGATATGAACATATTTATCCCCGATTTTTGCCGTGTGCTCAAGGTTTAAACGCCCGTAGCTACAAAGTGTTTAAAGATACATACAATTATGAAGCAAGGGAATTGTGGGAAATGAAAAAGACCTTTCTAACGGTACCTAGCTTTTTAAAATTGGACTTAAAATAAGGAAGTTACATGAAAACTAAGAATGCAGTAAAACCGTTCTTTCATGCACTCCCGCAGTAAGTCTCGATCACTTGATTCCTTTTTTTCGAAGAAACTAATGATTTTTTAAAAATAACATACAATTATTTTTTTTGCATGATGTAATGTGGTTCTAATGATATGCAGATTTTAATGATCGGACCATAAATTATAAAGTTATTTGTCGAAAGGCAATAATAGACATGAACATCTTTTTGCCGATTTTTGCCGTTTTCTTTAAAAATAACTTTCTATATCTCAGAGCCCGTAATAGAAAAGTTGAAACATGAAACACGTGAAATGTTGGAAATTTAAAGGCCTTTCTAATGGTACCTTGCGTTTGGAAATTGGACATCGGATATCCTATAAGGAAGTTAGATGAGAAATAAGAATTCATTTAAATCGTTCTTTCATGCATTTCTGCAGTTAGTCCCTATCATTTGATTGTTTTTTTCTAAGAAACTATTAATTTTTGAAAATAACATAAAGAACAGTATTATTAGCGTGATGCAATGCGGTTCTAATGGTATGCAAATTTTAATGATCGGACCATTAATTATAAAAGTTATTTGTCGAAGGGCAATAATAGACATGAACATCGTTTTGCCGGATTTTTTGCCGTTTCTTTGAAAAATAACTTTCTATATCTTAGAGCACGTAACAGAAAAGTTGAAATATGAAACACGTGAAATGTTGAAAATATAAAGGCCTTTCTTTTTAGCTCACCTGAGCACTTGTGCTCGGGTGAGCTTTTCTGGTCGCCTTTTGTCCGTCGTGCGTCGTGCGTCGTCAGTCGTCCGTCGTCAACAATTGCTTGTGAACACTCTAGAGGCCACAGTTTTGGCCCAATCTTCATGAAACTTCGTCTGGATGTTTGTCTACATGATATCTCGGATGAGTTCGAAATTGGGTCATGTGGGGTCAAAAATTAGGTCACCAGGTCAAATCTTAGAAAAACTTTGTGAACACTCTACAGGCCACAGTTTTAGCCCAATCTTCATGAAACTTGGTCAGAATGATTGTCTATATGATATCTCAGATAATTTCGAAATTGGATCATGTGGGGTCAAAAACTAGGTCACCAGGGAAAATCTTAGAAAAACCTTGTGAACAGTCTACAGGCCACAGTTTTGGCCCAATCTTCATGAAACTTGGTCAGGATTTTTGTCTACATGATATCTTGGATGAGTTTGAAATTGGGTCATGTAGGGTCAAAAACTAGGTCACCAACACAAATCTTAGAAAAACTTTCTGAACATTCTAGAGGCCACAGTTTTAACCCAATCGTCATGAAAGTTGGTAAGGATGTTTGTCTATATGATATCTTGGATGAGTTCGAAAATGGGTAATGTGGGGTCAAAACCTAGGTCATCAGGTCAAATCTTATCAAAACCTTGTGAACACTCTACAGGCCACAGTTTTTGGCCCAATCTTCATAAAAAATGATCAGGGTGTTTGTCTACATGATATCTTGCATGAGTTTGAAAATGGGTAATGTGGGGTCAAAACCTAGGTCATCAGGTCAAATCTTATCAAAACCTTGTGAACACTCTACAGGCCACAGTTTTTGGCCCAATCTTCATAAATTTTGATCAGGATGTTTGTCTACATGATATCTTGCATGAGTTTGAAAATTGGGTCACGTGGAATCAAAAACTAGGTCACCAGGTCAAATCTAAGAAAAACCTTGTGAACCTCTAGAGGCCATCAAAAGATTTGGTCAGGATGTTTGTCTAATTAATATATTGGATGAGTTCGAAAATGAGTCACATGAGAACAAAAACTAGGTCACCAGGTCAAATCTTAGAACAATCTTGTGAATACTCTAGAAGCCTACATTTTTGTCCCAGTCTAAATTAAAATTGATATTAGGTCAGGAGTTATGCCCCTTTTAATATTGAAAAAAGCTAGATTTCACATTGTCATTGTCACTTTAAAATTAAAATTATAACTGAAAACAAAGAAACATATTCCCTTTTGAATGCAATGACTTTAAAATTTAAATTATGTTATATGACATCACAGATTTCCTCTGCTATTTATTTATGTTTGCACTCTACAGCTATCAATTCAGGACGGATTTTCTTCAATTTTTGAAGATGGTGTATTTCAGAAAACTCAATAAGTATGATCAGGTTTGACATGGTTTGCAGTGCAGAAAGCCCTTTCTTTTGTTCAGAACAAAAGAAGTCTAGTTCTTCTTCTTCTTATTCTTTTTTTCTTCCTCTTATATTTGTGTTAATTTCGAGGTGTTGCCATTGACTCAGAACAATGAAAATTTTATGGCATATATTTCAAACCATGAGCTTTCGGATGCAATGAATTATATATTCATATGACGTCATATAACGTCAGATTTGACGTCACGTGAAAAAGTTTGTACGCGGTCTACAGCCATTAGTTCTGGACCGATTTTCATCAAAATTCCACAGAATGTGTATGTTAGGGTCTAGTTGTGCATCCCTGTGTCCGTTTTTCAAAATTCGAAAAGTCCATGGTTCTATAGCGAATCCAAGATTCGAACCAAGGTCGTAAATTTTTAAATGCTTATAAAATCAGTCCTATTTGAGATAGAAGATTGATATTTAGTCAGTATATAGGTCTCTAGAAGTTTTAAACATTTTGTGAAAATAAATGTCATATGACGTCACGTGACGTCATTATATGATAATGTATTTCTAATATTAACAAGAATATTTCTATATGTTGAAATTGTTGAAGGGCAATGAAAATTTAATGACACATGCTTCAAACGCTGATATTTTGATTTCTATGATTTTCATATGCCTATAACGTCATATGACGTCACACTTGAAATATGCAACAAAAGTTTGTACGCGGTCTACAGCCATTGTTTATGAACCAATTTTCATCAAATTTTCACAGAATGTGTATATTAAGTTCTAGTTGTGTATCCCGGTGTTCGTTTTTCAAAATTCGAAAAGTCCATGGTTCTATAGCGAATCCAAGATTCGAACCAAGGTCGTAAATATTTTGATTTTTAGACAGAAATTTTTTATTTTTAAAAAAATGTCAATGTTTTTGAAATTGTTGAAGGGCAATGAAAATTTAATGACACATGCATCAAACGCTGATATTTTGATTTCTATGATTTTCATATGCCTATGACGTCATATGACGTCACACTTGAAATATGCAACAAAAGTTTGTACGCGGTCTACAGCCATTGGTTATGAACCGATTTTCATCAAATTTTCACAGAGTGTGTATATTAAGTTCTAGTTGTGCATCTCCGTGTTCCGTTTTTCAAAATTCGAAAAGTCCATGGTTCTATAGCGAATTCAAGATTCGAACCAAGGTCGTAAATTTTTAAATGCTTATAAAATCGGATTTATTTGAGATAGAAAAGTGATATTTGGTCAGTATATAGGTCTCTGGGAGTCTTAAACATTTTGTGAAAATAAACGTCACATGACGTCACTTGACGTCATTATATGATAATGTATTTCTAATATTAATAAGAGTATTTCTATATGTTGAAATTGTCGAAGGGCAATGAAAATTTAATGACAAATGATTCTGACACTGAATTTCGATTTCAATCATTTTCAGAAGACTATGACGTCATATGACGTCACATTTGAAATTGAATACGAAAGTTTGTACTCGGTCCAGAGCCATTATTAATGGGCCGATTTTTATCAAATTTTCACAGAATGTGTATATTACGTTCTTATTGTGTATACCGGTGTCCGTTTTACAAAATTCGAAAAGTCCAAGCATCTATGGCGGATCCAAGATTCGAACCAAGGACGTCAATATTTAAATGCTGTCCTATTTGAGATAGAAAGTTGAAATTTTGTCAGTTAGTAGGTCTCTGGTGTCTTACAATTATGTGAAAATAAACGTCATATGACGTCACGTGACGTCATTTGTTTATTATTATTATCTTTTCTTCTTCCTAATAAACGCTTTTTTAATATGTTGCAATAGTCCAAGGACGATGAAATTTTATGGTTATTAGGCACGGAGGAAATTTTGATTTTCACCCCTACTCTATAGTACCCTATCTCATAAATATCGATTTTTTTTAAATATATGTATGAATAAGAATTATAGCTGAATAATTGACGTTTCCAAAGATTTTAGTTTATTAAAATTTGGTTTGGGGCAATACAAAGTTTTAAGCAAAAAACTAAATGAAATGAAGCTAATTTTTCTGATAATATGCTGTTTTCTTGAGGCTTAACAGTCAATATCTCAGAAACGACTGAAGATAAGTTTAACATATGCGTAAAAATGTAGCATGTTTATTAAGAGCTTTCTAACGTTAACCAAGTTTATTGAAATTGGACTTCATATAAGAAATTACATGGAAAATAAGATATTTCATAATCATGCATAATAAAAATATGGAAAAGGGCACGCGCAGGGTTTACCAAGCTAAACTACTTGCGCAACGACTTAAAAAAAAAAAAAAAAAAAAAAAATTCAAATTTCAATTGATGGGCTATATCTTGATTTTGTTCTTTTTTTTTTGTTGTTGTTTTTTGTCGAATGTTGACTGTTTCCAAAATAAGCATTGAAGTTGATACAATTTTACAACGGCACAAACAAAAATCCGTATTTGCAGCACTATGTACTAGCGAGCAGTTTGCAAGCCTTGAAAAATTCACACGCAGCCCCACATTTTAGACCATCTAAAAACTGCATTGTTATGCTAACGATATTCATATTGCATCGTTTTTTAGGCTGGGATGTTACCTTTCAAAATATCACCATAGTTCGAAATTCCAGGAATTTATGGCAAAACTACGGAAGCCCAAACACGCCAAAATCGCTAAATACGATTAACTACGTTACAGGTGTCAAAGGATATAGCAAATATACAAATATTCAATACTTCTTCCTAATGAGGCCCAAAATTAAACAAGGTTACAACTGAGCTGGAGTGATGAAAATTTTATGTGTGATAAATTTTTAAAAATACATTTGAACACTGTTTTATTTTTTTTTCATTCTGAAA
>CM037780.1:36904060-36954060 GCA_021229015.1 Solen grandis | reverse complement strand
GCATAATTTAAAATTTTTGAGTTGTGGAAAAACTTGAGATCTTTCGAAAATGTGGTCATAGTTCAAAAACTACTCAATATGGGATTTCGTCTGATCTGTTGTCTTCTACTGTTACATTATTATTTTTGTTGTCATTTGAATGTCTGTTTGAGGTAACACGATAGACACTTAAAAACGTTGATTCTTTTTTTAAAGAAAACTTAAGGTCCAATATATGAGCGACTAACGCTGGGTTGATGTTCTTTCGTTAATGTCCCTTCTACCACGAAAATTAATTGTTGTAAAATGTTTTTAAGTTTTTTTTTCCCTTTTTTTTTCGATTTCAAATTTAAAAAATGCCTTTACATTTCCCTTAAACACCCTATGCATACACCTGCACTTCTCCGTTTTGAAAAATTAATCAGTGAATTAAAACCAACAGTTCTATTAAACCATATTTTTCAGACTAAAGCGTAACGCGTTACCCTAGTAACGCTCATGGGAGTCTCTCTTGCCCCTCCTATCCCGGGGGTCGTGAGAGCCACGGGCGTTGTCCCTCTGGTAGATGTACCGCTGGGATTGAATCTGAGTGTCAAATATACGACCCAGTACGATGCCCATCAGCTGCGGTCCGATCACAGCTAGAAGGATAAGAGCAATGTACAGATATCCCGTACTGGACTCCGCAAATGCAAACAATGTCGGGACACAGCCTGTTGTCCAGATGTTGAGCACGTTACTGCTGTTCTATAAAGAAAATAAATAAGGGCTGATAAATAAAAAAATACAGATTAAAAGAGGATTTTTTTTTAAATTATTTTCTACCGTACGATCTTTCATGCGTGGTCGTAGATAAGAAGAAAAAAAACAACATTTTTTTAATAAAAATATATATTTTATATGACTATATAAAAAACTGTTTTATTCATTTCATGCTATCATTCTTTAGTTCAGTTCTTTCTCTCGTAGCTATCAATATCCACGTGGATAACACCGTGTCGTCATTTAAAGCAATACTAAGTGTAACTCTGCTAAATCAAGGTGTGGTTACTTTTGAATAGGCATGCGGGAAGGATATCCTTACATCGTGTATTCTACCGTGAAATAAAATATGTTTCTCAGACTTTTCACCGAAAGAATACATTGATATCATGTATTCATTTGCTTACTTGAGACTATCATATATAGTGACAATATTTCAGTCATGAAGTATGACTGTCTAAAGAGCTACCTCTCTGCGATAACATGCCAATGGTGACTGGCATACCCAGTGACGTCATTCAGACGTCGGGCTTTCAGTCATGGAACTGCATATATATATATTTGATAACGCTAACCGGAAAGAAAGATATTCAAATCTTCGCTAAACAAGTACTTCCCTGGTAACAGACAAATGATCTACATATGCATTCACAAGAAACGGTATTAAATATAGGCTAGAGATATTAGAACATTTTAGGGCTGTTAATCTCATGGTGAAACCTCAAGAGTGCGAACAAGGTCTCGGTGACCGAGTGGCATATGGGTAGCCGCTGATTTATCACTACTTAGTTCCTCGTCGTATTGGATTCGAATCCTGTTTTAGTAACTCGCATTATATACATATGAGAGGGCATTTGAGCTTCATTTGTTTAGTGGCCGAAAAACTTAACGCTGTGCATTCGAGATCCATATACATCTAGTTATTACAAGTAGCAAAGAGAACTTTCCGTTTAGAAAACCATTCAATTAATTAATTTCAATTTTACCATACTGTAGCAGTTTGTTATATATTTAAACTTCATTTAGCGATAACCTCTGTTAAGCGGCCACCTTCTCTTGAACATAGGGTTGTAGATAAAAGAAATAAATCCCACTTCTGATCTTCAAATGAACTTTAAATTGTTTGATTTCGTGGAAACGTACTATTTTCTTCTTTTTTTTTCTTCTTTTTTTTTTGATTCGCACAAATTCAGAATATACTCAGATGTAATGACAAACACGAAACATTAAACTAGACTCACCGTTGATAGCGCATCTGCTCCGCATAAAATGTTATTAAGACCGGGCTGTAAGTATAAATTAAATAAGAGAAATGTGAGTCGCCATGAATGAAAATAGAAGAGTTTATGAACGAGACAAGTCCAAATTACAACTTCTAAGAATATAAGTATAGTCATATATAGATTTAGAACATGTGGCTTCAGTATCGTAATGTAAATACCCTCGGGTCAGTGACTGGAGTAGGGGAAATAATCACGATGAATTGCCAGTTTCAATGAATTGTTCAGATACCTTGATAAATGTATATAAACAATAAAGGGATGGCCTTTTAATGTCTGCTAACAAAGTTTCAATGTGTGACACATTGAGAAATCGCCAAAATTGTGCGTTTAAACTAAATTGTATGGGTTCAATATTTACAACACTGGCATTGACCATTTAACTCCGAAATGAGACGTAAACATAGTAAATCAACGAGCACTTCCCGAAAACATGCTTGTGTAAAAAAAATCAAACATTTGGAAATTAAGATACGCTTCAAATTTTCCCCAGTCACTGGTTGGTCAATTTAAAGTAGCGAATTATACCGGATATTGCCGATCTTCTGGTGGAAAACAATGTTATCATGATGGGTCAATTACCAAGTAGCCTACTTAAGTCACATACGAGTATTTATAAAACGTATTCTAAAGAAATGCGTCGTTTTATTTTTTGTTTTGTACAGGCTTCACCGTCCTTCTGCATTGAAACGTAGAAGAACAAGAGATGTGCACAAATAAACAATACAATTCCTTAGATATGTGAAATAGGGATATCCCGGCGAAACTTGGCCCTGTTTGCCCAAATGACGCGATTTTCGTGCCGTTGATTTATATTTACATACACTTATTCAACATACATTTAGAAATAAGCAACACAATACGTGGATATGGCAAGGAATTTGTTTTACCTAGTCCTATATCTAAAGTGGTAGGTAAATAGGTAACTTTTACAGTCTATTTTATTTCCAATCTTAAGTTCCTGCGTGGAATCCATATACTTTATGCTTGGGAAGGTAATAAAAGGAACTACTCCAAACATGGATTGATCGTTACTTTGACAGTTGCCAGTAAAAGATACCAGAAATAGTGGTAGGTCGCTAAGTGAATGTCGTTGCTAAACAGAGGTGAACTTTGATTTTCTATGTAATAAGTTAATTCAAGAAACGTAAAGTTGCTTTACAAAGGATTGGCTACTTGGTGCATGTGACCGTTACGGCAGTATTCTTTATAGGAGTTGTAGTAGCAGTAGCAGTAGTAGTAGGAGAAGAAGTAAGATGTAGAAGAAGTAAGATGAAAAAGAAGTAAGATGAAAGAAGAAGTAAGATGTAGAAGAAGTAAGATGAAAAAGAAGTAAGATGAAAAAGAAGTAAGATGTAGAAGAAGTAAGATGTAGAAGAAGTAAGATGAAAAAGAAGTAAGATGAAAAAGAAGTAAGATGAAAAAGAAGTAAGATGTAGAAGAAGTAAGATACAGTGGAAATAAAGTAATACTTCTGATGATGGTAATAGTGATAAACAACGACGACGACGACGACGACGATGATGATGATGATGATGATGATGATGATGACGAGGAATATAATGTCACTAATCTTTCTACATAATAAATGTACCTACCGTTATGGAATCTGGTTTTCTACAACACGAATATGGAACGGCACATTTCAGTGGGCTAGGATTAGAATCTGTGCAGTTGAAATATTCATTCTTGTTCCAGTCCGTGTATGTCTGCACTCCGCAGCAGTGATACTGAAATATAAGTTTGCAAGTCACAATGCCTAACTTACGATGCAATTTGAACAATTTAGTTGACTTCATGACAATTAATAACAAGTGACCGTCCCCGGTGGCCGATAGTTTAGATTGCCCACCTCGGTCGTGAGGCCGTGAGTTTGATTCCCGGCCGTGACATACGTGAGTCGTTAAAAAGAATACTGGTAGCTCCCTGCCTGGTGATCAACATATACTCAAATACAGCCTTAGGGTAGTTCCAGGACTGGTTGGCCCGGTGTCAGGATAACGTGACTGCTACATGTCTACGGCGTGATACTGCAGTGTGGCAGCACTATGCCACATTCGCCAAACGATTGAACCATGTGAAAATAATAACATTTAAGATAACTATGACATTTTGGAGGCCTTAAAACTTATGTAATGATTATCTTGATCATAAGTTATTGTCAATATCATTGATCTATCTTCAAATTGCTAAACATATACAATAATATAATGATACTGAATATGTTAACACTAATAAAACACAAATAATAATATTTAGCATTTATGTGACGCCAGTGGTGACGCACATGACTGTGGATTCGAAAGTTCCGGGTTCGAATCTTTCATTGCCTTCAGTTGACAAGAATTGGCCCAACCGAGCAAAAGTCCGAGCAAAAGTGACAAGGATAAGTCCATAGGGACAAGGATAAGTTTTAAAATCTTTTCTGCAATCAACATTGGACAGATACATTTAAATAATACAAACTTGAATATACTATAAACATGTTGGTTTTCCAAAGGGAAATAATACAATAAATAATTAAATTCACTCGTATTCAATATTTCGGCAAAAGTTTGCTTTTCTCAAGAAAAACATCATGAATTTTTAACATTCTACATACAATATGGCGACCATACAAACGTCTATTATGTAGAATTAAATTAAATTAAATTAAATCTTTTTTTTTCTTGAGAAAGCCAAACTTTTGCCGAAATATTGAACATTAGTGTATTTAATTATTTATTAAATATACTAGTTGATGCTGTGTGGAAGTTTATCGTTGCTGAGTTATTCATTGACCCTGTGCAAACAGGGGAATCGGGACAAAACCACGGACCTACCGCAAGTCAACTGTAAGGTCTACTCACATGAAAAAAACCTGTTGGAACTCGAAGCCATAAGTTTCTGTGAAAAGAGGAGCAAGATATATTAACGAATTCATAAGCAAATAAACAAAAAGTTGACTTACGTTTTCCTGGAAATGGTCGATGACGGCATTTTCGTCGTCTTGATAACGCTTGATGTAAGCCTCCGTGAGAACATCACTCAGCGTTGAAACTGCTTTGTCTTTGAACAAGATTGCATAGGTGGCCAGCCCACATTCGACAAGAAAAACGATGGTCAGAGATATGTAAAACTGAAACAAAATATTACTTTCCATTTGATTGTCTATCATTAATTTATTATTTTATTATAAGAATTATTTTGCTCTTGGAAGATTCAGCACTTTTCTCACCAACGAAGAAAAGGGATAATTATCGAGTTATATGTTCAAGCACCCATGGACATGGCATTTTCATTTTAAGCTACCCGTTTATTTAAAATAATTGTATGATACTTAAGAATATGTTAATTTTAAGTTTACCTGTATGGAAAATAAGTAAATGAAAAAGAAAAATAATAACTGGTCAAGATGCCTGTTTTTGATGTGCGGGTAGATGAATGAAGCATGAACATTTAAAATTTATCTTTTAATTATTTTATCAAACTTATTTCACATTTTGTATTTTTCTTGTAAATGTTAAAATTTATTTCAGCAAACATTTTTTATAATGATACTCAATTGCCGTTTGTGTGAATAATAAAGTAGAAAAAAGATACGCCTAGTAGAGCTAATAGAAAGCATTGGCGCAAAGCGTTAGAGTTCTGTGACACTTTGACGCAAAGCGTTGGGACATAGTACACAATATGCTCCAAAGAGAGTTGATGCAGAGGATTAGGGCACGCTGCATGAAGCTCCTAGGAAGTACTTCACTTCGTACTATAACTTGCTGCATAGAGGCAATCGAAATCTAGCATAAAACTATGCCCCAATGACTTCCCGGGGGCATGTTACATAGCGTTAGGTCATGCCGCATAGAGATACCGAGAGCCACGTCACTTAGCGTTGAGAAACGCCGCATTCAGCTTTCATGGAGTCATGTCGCATACTGCTAGGGCATGCAGCATCGATCTCCCAGAAGCCATGTCATAAAGTTTAGGTACATGAAACACAGAGTGCCGCGCAATGTTATAATTTTCAACATAGAACTCCCGCGAGGCATGTTGCATAATGCTAGGACAAGCCGCATCGAGCTCCCGTGATCCTTTTCTCACAATGTTTGGACATGCCACACAGAACTTCTGAGATCCTTGTTGCGAAATTTTAAGACATTTCTCAGGAACCATGCCACATACTTTTATAGTATACAGAAAAGTCTCCCGGAAGCTGTATGGGTCGAAGGTACATAATTATCACCTTTTAAATTTGTTGAATTAGATATTTTCCAATTTACAATATTATATGTTCATTATATACAATCACAGAAAAACAAAAGAAGTTTGTATGTGTATTATTCCAAAAAGCTAATCTGAAGTTGGATTAATCTTTACCAATTATCACTATTACTATTATTGATGATGATTGATGATGTGATATGACGAGGTGAGATATTACGTGATGTTACGTGATGTGATGTAACGTGATGTGATGTAACGTGATGTGATGTGATGTGATGTGATGTTACGTAATGAGATATGATTAGATGTGATGTGACGTGATGTGATGTTACGTGATGAGATGTGATGTTACGTGATAAGATATGATTAGATGTGATGTTGCGTAATGTGATGTTACGTGATGAGATGTGATTAGATGTGATGTGACATGATGATATGTGTCTTGATGTGATGTGACGTGATGATATGTGATTAGATGTGATGTGACGTGATGATATGTGACTAGATCTGATGTGACGTGATGATATGTGTCTAGATGTGATGTGACGTGATGATATTTGTCTAGATGTGATGTGACGTGATGATATTTGTCTAGATGTGATGTGACGTGATGATATTTGTCTAGATGTGATGTGACGTGATGATATGTGACTAGATGTGATGTGACGTGATGATATGTGACTAGATGTGATGTAACGTGATGATATGTGACTAGATGTGATGTCACGTGATGATATGTGACTAGATGTGATGTGACGTGATGATATGTAAAGTGATGAGATGTGATATGATGTGATTTGATGTGATATCATGTCAGGTTTTAAGGCTTAGAAATCGGTAAAGGCATGTAAGGTATGTGAAAGTTAATTTGCGTTGATTATACTACTATTTACTCTAATCAACACATACAGACATGCGTGAACAGTAAAAATAATCGGCTGCTTCGATGAATAGCGAGGTAAGGGTTAGGGTTATCGAAGCAAGAAAATATATAGAAACGCCCAAAGCGCAGTAGTGTTGTTTTATTTAGCTCAGCTAAACATTGGAGGGTTTTGTTAATGCTTAAAACAAATAGGTAATTGCAAGTCTTGGGTTACAGATTCACACATTGATTAATTAAGGAACAAATGCTGAAGGCCGGTTAATAATTGAGAGAGAGGGGGTAGGAAAATGTTATATTATGGACAATGGCTGAAAATTAAAGCAGCACATTCGATCGGTAGAAAAAAGATATTTTCCCTTGTTGATGGTGGTAAAGTCTTTGTTGTTGTTTTTTTTGTTGTTGTTTTTGTAAATAAATTCGGCTCGTGTAGGTCAGATTTCACGGGGAAACGCTTTTTTTTTCGTAAACGCACTTTGGGGAATTCCGGTTAAATATAGAATACGGTATCCCCGAAACAGGTGCTCGCTGTACCACGTGACACAATCTGCAACATGGTGGCTTCACCAGTCTCGGGTATCAAATTCGCAGGTGTTCCATGGAAGTGACCTTATTAGTTACAAGTAACGAGATCACGGGACGGCACATGGTCATAAGAAAATTAAGTATATGATTTACATATACAGTTCGTAACGCTATGACTTGTGATGGAGAAACTGCCTATTTTCTACTATCATGGAATATTGCATTGGGTGACTTTGCATCTTTAATGTTTGTTGGGTTTAACGTCCCAGAGACAGTATTTCATTCATTTGGAGACGATGTCTTCTCGTGGCAGACAAAGTGCTGCCACACTGCAGTATCACGCCGTAGAATTCTGGCATGATACCACACCTAGTGACATTATCCTGACATTGGGCCAACCAGTCCTGCAACTACCCTTATATGCTTAGCGCCAAGAAACTTTAGATGGGTGTTGACAGACGTAATACACACACAAATCATATTCTTAACCAACGACCATCTATGATATGATAGTACCGTACTACTATCGTTTTATTATCGTGGTACCAAAGCTCAGTTACCGTTAAGTTGGCAGAAAGTTGTTTTAGTAGCTATCCGGCTCTTACATCGGTAGAACAGCGGTATCTCATTTGGAACGCCGGTACTTTATCGGTATTACTACGGAATTTTTCAAAATATTTTGCCGTCACTGGCCATTGCTATTTTTTTATCCTGATGATGTGCTACCCTTCTAAAGGACGTGATGCCGTTCTTGACGATGTGATACCGTTCTTAACGATGTGATACCGTTCCTGACGATGTGATACCGTTCTTAACGATGTGATACCGTTGCGCTTGTCGTCGTACCCGGTCAGCTCAAGTGTTATGTATATTACACGTATATGGGTCGTGAGTAAGTGACGACGTATAAGATTTGTAAATTTAATGGATGATGGCAGGATGATGACGATAATCACAATCAATCAATCGATCAGTCAATGACTCGAATATATGAAATCTGAAATATAATATAATGCAATCATAAGTTTACATTGAGAATAAGCGACAACGTATCTACTGTCAAACTTGTTTACAATGTATATACAAGTACATGTAGTGGTCTGTGTAGTGAGTACTTTACTCAAAACAAATACGATTTACTTGTAATTATACATGTTATTTATGGATGATAGTACAACAATGATGAATATATATATCAATGAATATAAACAATAGGAAAATAGTATATTTACCTGAATATATGTATAATATATCCCCTTTATCAATACATGCCAGTCATGGCGACTACACATTTGAAAATTCCGCTCGATTACTAGATGACCCCAGGTCAGTAGTCACGTGATATATGTTAAGCGGCAAATTAGTAAACAAACTGGTTAGTCAGTGTAAGTAATATAATTACTTGGATTATAATACTTTATAGCAAACTACTACTACTACTACTACTACGATCTAAATATCTACTTAATCAGAAAATCTAGGCTACTTGGATTATTAACTGCAATTAAGGAATGGTATTTATCAATATATAAATGGTTTATCTCGGGAATAAAAAATAAAACAAACAACATATACTTCCATGACAATTCTGGCCCTATGACACGCTGCTGAAAAGTACCCGATCTCTAAAAATCACAACATTGCATACATTGATGTTTTATATCAATAGGACTAAGAATGTTAGGAACACTAAGAAAGTGTTTATTTCATACGTTACATTTAAAGAAGTGTCAACTAGTACAGTTGCTAGATGGCTCAAAGCTGTATTGGAACTTTCAGGAATAGGTATTTCTGTTTTTAAAGCCCATTCTTACAGAGGGGCTGCTTCATCTGCAGCTTTCTTTGCTGGATGTTCTTTGGATAATATTCTTAAAACAGCAGATTGGTCTTCAGATAAGAACTTCAGAAAGTTTTATTTGAGGCAACCTATTAAAAAGTCAGGTAATGGTGCGTCTTTCAGAGATGCTGTGTTTAAGTCATAGTTCTGAAGAACTGAATTGTGTTGGATGATTAAGTACAGTCTTGTTTACTAGAAATTGTAATATTTTGTACTGTGGGTTAATGCTTTTGGTGTTTATTTATATAGATATGATTTTGTATACATTATGGGTTTATAAATTTGCGTTTAGATATTATGTTTTGTTGTCTTTAAAGATGCTGTCGTATACATGCGACGCCGAAGGCTTTATGGAAAATAATGGACCCCCATCCAAGCTTTAGTGATGGATGGGGAGCATTATTGGAATAAAGCCGGAGGCCGAGCATGTATACACCCTCCCAGATCTTCAAAGTATTTAATTGAATAATTAAATTTATTACCCTCCCGATGAATAATGTATTTACAACAAAACATCTTTAAAAGAATGACATGTGCGTTGCGAAACCGGAAGTTGTCGCTGATTGGGTGTACTCGTTTATTCTTTAAACGTGCGAACACAGGGAACATGTTCAGAATGGCGAGCCAAATCGGCTATGTGTGACAGGCGTTGGGTGATTTTCGAAAAGAATTTATGATTATGTTGGATGAAAACTTACAATCTTGAGGAAACACGTGTTTTCCCGAAGTGCTCCGATGATGCCCGAGGTGGTGATGATGAACATGATGCTTCCGACAACTATCATGATGATGGAGAGATCGAGGAAGAAGTCGTAAACATCCTGGATGGGTTGGTAGAAGTACTTGTTCTTCTCAATAAATGCCCAGGCTCCACACGCTACCATGGCAACGGCAACCAACTGTGAGGAATGAAGAGGAAAGAGAAAGAACATTTTGAAATCTAAATTTTGGATATTTTTCCTGACCTGTGTAAATGAATATGGCTATAAAAAGGGGGGAATTTAGAGAGAAGAACTACACAATAAAAACTCCAATATACTAATAAATAAATTGCATAATACTTATATATTTATAAATTCAATTGCTTGATCAATTAAATGAATTATGACCTTTCATCTTTTGATTGTATTATTTTGATAGCTCTCTCTCTCGCGCGCTCTCTCTCTCTCTCTCTCTCTCTCATTTAACGAATAAATAAATCAAACAGATCTGGAATGATGCAGAAGTAGAAAAAATCATACATATCTATAATTGTTTTAGGTATTCAGCCACAGAAAAACAAAGAAAATGGGAAAGTTAATTACAATATAATATATTTTATATAATAATGCTGGCAAATTTTAAATGGTCTGTAATTTTAAAATAATGCTTGTAAACGTATTTGTTGCTAAATTTATGAAATGCAATATACTAGCCAGCAAAAAAAAATAAAAAAAAATAAAAAAATAAAAACGAAAGAAAGAGAGGAAAAAACCTAATATTTATAAGCAAAGTTTAAGTAATAAAAAATGCAAACTTTAAATAAAAAAGTAGTGCCATCAGCGGGACTCTATCTCAGTGCCCTTAGTTCAGAAAACGAGCACCTAACCAGCTGTTGCTAAATATTGCTCATGTTAGCTAACTTATACACTGCGGGTTTTTGCGACTTAAAGGGTCGAGTCCAATATCAAGGTTAAAAACGTTTTCTAAAGACTCACAAGTGTTTACAATTTCAACTGGGTGTTTTTCATTGTATAAATAGGTAGATTAAATTGTTATTTGCCAAATGACAATCATTCAGTAGGATATTGACCCTCAGCCTGAAACTCCCATTTTATGAAGGAATATCTTAAAATAATTTATGCAAACCAATGAAACGAGTGTTTTTTTTAACTCTTCGGTTGTTAACCAAGATTAGATTGTTTCAAAAAATAGGTCAAAATCCATTTTATACAGCTTACGCCGAAAAAAATGTGTGAGTCAACTACAGAGGAAAACGATAAAGCATTCTATCGGAAGTTTCCAAAGGCCAATAAAGACATTTAAGAAAGAAAAAAAGGGAAAGATGAAACATAAAAGATGGTATTGTGCATATCCGAAATCATATATTTTCTTGTCGGTTTTCAGTTCAATCACAAAATGGACTTCCTTACACATGTTCAAAAGTACTAAATACAAGGTAATAAATTTAGGTACTGGGTGTATATATGGAACGTTACCGCCGGCTGTCAGTTGAAACAAAGTTAACGAAGCATATCAATCCTATAAAGTTAGGATACGCTTTACGGTTAATGATATGTGTATATATTGTAACAGTTGGCTAAATATTTAGATTTTCTCAATGAACCGTAAAGAGGAAATATTAAAGTTAGACGGGTGTAATAATTACCCCCACCCCTCTTCCTATGAACATACAGACACATATATATTACAGTGTATACAGTCAAACCTGTCTTAAGCGGTCAGTCAGGGGAATAACAAAAAGTGACCGCTTAGCACAGAAGGTCGCTAAAGGAATGTTAAACATAAAAATGCAATAGTTTGGTTATATCAAAACTGACCGCTAAATGCAGGTTGACCGCTTAATGCACGTGACGGCTAATAGATTCAATATATATATATGTACACGTGTACATACTAGTAATAAATGTACACAAACTTTATGATATGTAAAGAATAAGGAAGGGGTGTTGACATTGATAATCCGAATCGCAAAATAGTGTGTATGACGCAGGTTTTCTTCATGAATCATTTAATTCTCCACCTTTGAACATGAATGTACATATGTACATATTTTTACCAGAATATTGTAACACATGTTAATGTAAGTTGACTCGTCACACAAGTACATAAATGTAACACACTTCTTAAAAATTTCTTGTAACACAATATAACTAAGTTTAAGGAATGAAGTCTAAAACCTAGGTGAAATATAGTTTGAATATTATTTATAAAAAAAAAAAAAAAAAAAAAAAAACAGGATTCTCGAGAACAACATATTTTTATCAGTTTCTGAAAGGTTACACTGGAGTGGCACCACAGTTATCATTTTAGCACCTCACTCATGAAGATAAGTCTGACAAAACAATGATGTTAAGCCTATTAAAACATGTCAATAGCATAGGAAGTTGTACACATAATAACGACAGAACTGGTGATTAATGGTAGCTTGTGTTAAATAAAACACCAGTCTCCTTAAAATGCAAAAAAAACCGGAGACATGGTGGCACTGCGTGTACTTTAAATGATTTCAAACAAGCTAATTCATTGATACTTTTTAAAACAGGCTGCATTCTTACATTCATAAAAAATAACATTTTCATAGACACGAATACCAATTTTCATTAATCATAAATTGTTCATATGTCTTCAGCAAAAGTGGGTATAAAGTGTGGCTCATAACATAAATATGTCCAGATTTCTAGACGCATATTGAACAAAATGCGGAACACAAAACCCAAATATGTAAAACTAAATGGGTAGCACAATGCTTCTTTCATAGAAGGCAAACTTCTCGATTTAACCTGTTTACTTTGCATGCATAATGTGTATTTGATATTAATGCGGTGATCTATAAATAATCCAAATTAATATACACATAATTTACATATTTACATGAATCAATTTATATAAATGTAGGACGACACACTGTGTAGAGTTTCTGATATTATCTTTTACTATCAACATAACCAAGTCCCATACATAGAAGTAGGTCATTGGACAATCAGAATGGAGAGAGAGAGAGAGAGAGAGAGAGAGAAAAGAGAGAGATACACAATTTTTAAAGAGAAGGTATATTTAAATTGTTATATTTGAACGTATTTGTAGCTCGTAGAATATTTTGTCAATCATTTTTATTCTACTAATCGTACTTAATGCTAATCATCATCATCATCATCATCAACAACATTATCATCACCAACATCATCACCATCATCATCAACATCATTATCATCAACATCATCATCAACATTATCATCATCAACATCAATCAATAAAACACATCATCAATTTCTACATGTAAGAAAATATCAATATTCCTCTATTAGTAATCCTAACAAAACGAAAAATTAGGGTACCTAAAGGATAAACATGTACAGTTTACATGTGCATGCATATGTAAAAGCATATAGTTAATAAAGCTTTAACTAGGGAGGATGCATTTTGAAACAATTTAAAACGCTAGTACACTTGTATATTTTACCTTGCATAGAAATGATGGAAAATTAATTTTTGATATAGATTGTTAAAAGCACAAGTGTTTTTTGTTTTGTTTTGTTTTGTTTTGTTTTGATTTTCATATCAGGAATCGTCTTAGTATTCAGGCTTGAATTCCACCAACAATAATTAGCACTAAGAAATATTTAAATTCTTAAACTAGGTAGATACATATTAAACCATTACTATTTTATGAAATATTCAAGTACAATACTAGGACCATATCAACAATAAGACCACCTCAATATTTGGCCGAAACCCAACTCAATATTTGGACAGCATCTCTCTCCTAGAAACCTAATACTGGACCATATCAACAAGCATCTCTCTCCTAGAAACCTCAATACTAGGACCATATCAACAATAAGACCACCTCAATATTTGGACCAGCATCTCTCTCCTAGACAACCTCAATACTAGGACCATATCAACAATAAGACCACCTCAATATTTGGGACAGCATCTCTCTCCTAGACAACCTCAATACTAGGACCATATCAACAATAAGACCACCTCAATATTAGGGACAGCATCTCTCTCCTAGACAACCTCAATACTAGGACCATATCAACAATAAGACCACCTCAATATTAGGACCAGCATCTCTCTCCTAGACAACCGCAATACTAGGACCATATCAACAATAAGACCACCTCAATATTAGGGACAGCATCTCTCTCCTAGAGAACCTCAATACTAGGACCATACCAACAATAAGACCACCTGGATATTAAGACTATCCCGAGCTAATTATTCACGTCACTCCAATCTTACGGCTTGCTATATACGTTAGATATGCTTCTCCTTTAGAAGGTTTGATCAACGTTTATATTGTTTATATATATATATATGTACTAAATTACCACGTAGATACATTATTATAGGTAAACAAATCTCTGAAATTAGAGCTAAAAGCGACAGTCTTCGCTGATAACAGTTCGGACACAGTACTTACGTACCCAGTGAATGAAGGCTCCAAGTAGCAGAATATATTTCACCACGACACTAACTTTAGTCTTTCCATCCGGGCAGAAACCCATCTTGAAAATCCGCAAAAATATGTCCAATATATATTTTTATGAATATTGCTTGTATGTATGTCCACGACGTTGAAACACTTTTGCCAGTGGCCGAGATTTATGAAAATAACACTAAACTACATAACTATGTGACTTTGCAAGTACTGTGTTTTCAACTGGTGACGCATCATTAAAGATACGAAATGCTAGTCAAGTTAAGCTTTTACAATGCAGTCATAATATCAACGTCACAGGGAAATGGGACTTTCGGTTAACCACGATAAAGGGATCTAATGCTTGAGTGAACATGGCTATATCATTATGGCACACTGTAAAAGGCATTTGTGTACCTATCATGTGCTTTAAAGTGTAAACATCTGGGCTGGGTTTATGCCAGGTCATGTTTTTGAAATGATTTAATCGCATCTTTACTGAAATATTTATATGTGGAAAATGATTGAACAGGTTAAGATCTTAAACACGAAGTTTTAAGTTCGTTCAGTTAATTGAGTCGCTGGTTATTTATAGATGTGTGACATCAAGTCAAGATCGTGATGATCAGTCAACTGCGGTGTTGTAAAAAAAAAAAAAGAATCACGAATAGATGACTACCGTGACAAATGGAGGGACACTTAAAATTGTGTAGCTTGTTTTATACCTGTTGTCAGCCGAATCACTGTAAGTAAAATGAAAAATCTTAACCTAAGGGTAAAAATAGATTAATTTAAAACTGAATGATAAGGTAACTTGTAAATGATAATATGGATATGTTAAATACCGGTAGGTAAATAATGAATTTAAAAAAACAATCGTAGAGAGCATAGATGAATAAAAATAAAACTTTTAATGATTAACAAAAACGGGAATTATAAAAGAAATAAAAAAGATATTAATATGTAATATATGAGAACATTCAATAAAAATATAAGAATCGTTTTGTTTCAAGTCGCATGCCCCCCTCCATCCCCCCCCCCCCCCACAAAAAAAAAAAAAATCGATATGTCTTCACTTTTTTTTTCGAATCGGGTTGGGTTGTCTGATATATCACAAAGAAATAGCGTAGATTAATAAACTCAAATTTAATGTGAGCGCCGTGGCCTATATGTAACTCACCATACTACGAATTAGAAGGTCGTGTGATCCAACCGTGATGGTTTAAAACAACAACAACAACAACAACAAAATGAATTGAACTTCCCAGGCAAAAAGAACTAGTCCAACCCAGGAACCTTCGAGTGGAATAGTTTAAGTCGTAAAATCGACATAGTTTAAACTAAATTTATAAAACTTAAAAAAATGTATATTCTTCTTCAAATGTGTATTTCCTCATACACCTTGGCCAAACTATTTCAACATTTTTGTTGAAAGGTAAAACTAGTTGTTTCTACTTTCCCTCGTTAATGTATGTGAAGTCTTTGTTTCCTGACTTGGACAGTCTTGGTCACAATGCATTTTTCTTAAACGCGCGCCAGGGAAATCTATTGAATACGGTATCCCACTCTACAACGTGACGCATTCCGCAACACGTCTCATGTAGCGAATTCGTAAATGTTAACCCCCCCACCCCCACCGCCAAAAAACCCCCCAAAAAAACAAAAAAACACACAGCCTGAGATATGAGCGCAAGCGCGAGGAATGCCTGTGATCAGTCAGGTTACGGCACACATAAATAGATAGTCTAAATTTAGGTTTTAGTATTCTAAATTTAGGTTTTATACCGTTCGTAACGATGATGATGTAACCCACTTTTTACAGTCACGGAATGTTGGTTTTGGTGACCATGAGCCTGTAGATAGGGTTTGGTAGAGGTAATGTACACAGATAGATTTAATCGAAATTCTTTGTCAATGGTCATCTATGGATGACCTGCTTTAAAATATATAAAGAAATTTCCTAAATATACTTAAAAGACTCAGTTGTAGAAAATAGAAAAGTTGCAACGAGTCTGATAAGAACGGTGTCTTGGTGACTGAAATACGTGCATTCTTCATTTGAAGGTGAACAATCAATAATATTTATCTGAACCCTTAAGTTATCAAAAAAAAAAATCAACATTTATTCATTCAGCATGTCATTTTATATTATTTACTATTGTATTCTGTACTTGATTTTAGTACCTAACTTCTTGGTGACATAAACCACAACAACAACAACAACTATTTCTACAACTAACAACATACCTACTACTTTTATTACCACCCCTACAACTGCTTCTCCAAATATTTACCGACCTACTACCTCTTCTTAGTACTGCTGCAACTATTATTTCAACTACTACTACTTCTAATATTAATGATAATAATAATGAAACTGGAGGGAATAATGCAATATGAAGAAAACATATACATAGAAGATAACAGAATATGAGATTTAATGTTTTTAAGTTAAGCTTATACAATGCATATCTCTCTTTCGATTTCATTTCACTCCGTTGTTGGAGTGCATCTGCCGAACCTGTCACTCGGGAAAATATTCTCATCCAGGTCGGCTGATGGGGCACAACGAAGGCCGGGGCCACACGGACAGGAGCTGGAGTAGTGCGGTATATCTGGCGAGTATTGCCGACTCAGAGAACAGACTATTGAAGTCTCGTTTTTCCAAGGGCTACATAAGTGGAGCTTTCCATCCCAGTTTTCCGGGACCGAACGTTTTCCAATTAATAATATGACAGAGCAACAGTGGTTCTCATTTGTGCAGTCTTCGTTTGTGCGACATTGAACGGCGGTCGTTGGGACCCATGTGTCAGGAACCTGAAAGAGTGTGTGTGTATATATATAGAGTCAACCCCGTCTTAAGCGGTCAGCCAAGGGAACAACAGAAAATGGCCGCTTAAAAGAGGTGATCGCTGAGTGAAGCTTTAATATATAACAAAATGCTTCAGTTTAGTAATATTAAATTGACAACTAAATGTAGGTTGGCCGCTTAATACAGGTGGCTGCTAATACAGGTTCAACTGTATGTGCCGGCCCTAATAGCATAGAAACAGGGTGGTCTTGAAATTGAGCCTTGGTTACGACAGTTTATTTTTATGTTGTTGTTTTTTTGTTTTGTTTTTTGTTTTTGTTTTTCTGTTTGTATAGTTTAACGTCCCACCGACATCATTAAAATCATCTGATGACTCTTGAACACAATATAATGACTATTATTAAAGGTACGTGTATATAGGTTTATACTAAAAAAAAACACAATGTATCTCTAGTTTAAACGTATTTATTTCTGCGGATCCAAAGGATGTTGGTTTGAAATCCGTTGTGGACAAGGATTTTTCATAGCATTCCTTGACGCAAAATACTGGTCCAGCACAGAAACCGTCGATTAGAAAATAGTTTAAGTTATATGAACCTGCTTGAAGCTCTATATGTGGACCGGTCCATTCTGAATCAGTATATATTGACAGGAGAATATCTGTTTTTATATATTATTGAGCGCCGACATTTGAAGTAAAACCCCTCCACTGGCTTAGAATCGGTTGAGAAGTTCCAAAGCAAAGTACTGGTCCAACCTTAAAATCGAATTGTATGGTGATATGTCAGCTGATCGTCGTATTGTCTTACTTTTCTAACTTTCTGAGCATTCGATTCTCTACTTTGAAAACCGAAGAACCTTTCAATTTTGTAAAAATGATCGATCGATTAAACCTAACTCTACAACACAGGCATGCTGAGAACGAGCAAAAAGTTGAAAAGTCAAAATAAATAAATATTTTCGGGACACAATAAAGCACAAAAGGATTAATTTCTCTTTGGTGTTCCGTAACTATCACTTTACCATGCGGAGTAAAATAATTTGTTTTGATGCAAAGGTGGCTCATAAGTAATTGCACATTGAAGATATGCAAGTTTCGGTCATTTTGTGGTGTTACAATAACCCTTTTAGAAAGCTTGGAGTCCGATACAAATATGTGTAACATACTAATAATCACATTAAGCTATTGTCATCATATACCCTATAAAGTGACCGAAACCTGTACATCTACTATCCGAAATTAATAACGAGCCACTGACCTCCAAAGCAGTTAATTCAGTCTAAAAATAGAGATTGTGCCGTCGCTGAGTACAAATCAAAGCATTGATAGTGCTGAGAGAACAGGATTAACACATTTCTTTTGTTCACCACAATAAATTTAATAAAAAGGGGTCAGATTTCAAAGCGATGCCAATTAAGCCAATGTTATATACACGTTTTAACCTTGCGTAAACAAGGCCGTTACAAGAAAAGATAAACACACCAATTGTTTCAACAGACTGCTAACAATTAGCATATTGCCACTCTTAACTTCCCTATTTATTTTGCCTACAATTTATAAGATTTGTAACAATATTCATATCTAAATCAAAAGGAAGCAAATCTGAAACAATAAATCTTTCAGTATCTTATTGAAGTTAGGTATAGATCTGACATAAAAAGAAGTTACCCAGCAGATCTTCAGCTTGTCAAATCCTCTTTCACTGGAGACACACATATCTTAAGTGACTTCAGCGTTTTATTTTATTCATTTTGTAAGTCAGATTACATAGAATTTATTTCGTATTGAAGATAAACTAACAAATAATAAGAAATTAACAAAAAAATAAGCAACCCACCGCATATATGAATGGTGTTATAGTTGATACCATAAATAAGAAGTGCAGCACGTGCATGATCATATTTTCCTTTCCTTTATTTGTGAAAGAATACGCTTCTTATCTTGAAAAAGGAGGGTCGCAATTGTAACATGACGTTCGGACGGTTTGCTGACCTTTAAACTAGATAAGATGCGAGAATAAAATATGTAGGTAAGGTTCGTCCGGGTCTGATTTTGTTTGCGAAATTCGGTATTTTTGTTTTTAAACAAATTTTCTTACTCATTTTAATTAAAGAAGTCCGCGACACCATCATACAGGCTGAGTGTCCCCTACAGGTATCTATAAGATGGAAGAACATATACATTTATACAAGTTGTACCTCGCTTCCTGACAGATGTAGGTTCGAGCCCAGGACTGCTCAAACTTTTCATTTGAGGACGCATTCAAGCTGACTGGAATTAGGTTAGTGGTGCAACCCAGATCTCCTGTGTGTCTGAATTGATCGTACTGGTCCGTTTGGGGTCTTGATTGTAACAGAGCATGGTGGGTACACTTTTGCAAAAGTTTCAACAAATTGTTGAGGTTGTCTATATTTGAAATTTATACATTTATACATATAAAAAAAAAAGATTGATGTTATCGTGCAATATTCCAGTCCATGTGCCAGAGAGGTTATGAATTAGTCAGTCGCGTAACTGGGAGGTCTTTGGTTGAATTCCCGTCCTCGACACACCACATACGTTAGAAATGGTACTGGTATATTTCGCTTGTCCTTGGCGCTTGGCACATATTGGCAATTCTAGAACGTGTTGGCCCGCTCTCGGATAATGTGACTTGATGTGGTACTATACCACTTGTCAACGGCGTTATATCGCAGTGAGGCAGCATTATTTTCTGTCTCATGTAGACAAAAGTCCCCATATGGCCATCGTCGGAACCCACAGTGGCTCAATACGCTTTGCTTCTTAATCGACCTTGGGATACTTCATCTTTATCAATACTGATCAGCTACTTGCTAACTAATGGGGTTTCCAACTGGCAAAACTCCGTTTTTATGAAGATGAATCAGCTATACTTACTGACAAATGAAATCACGTGTATTATTTTGAATGCTATTCATTGAAGTTACAAAAGCAAAATTTCAAAATTCGAGCAACTGTATGCAACGTGCCATTGCATTGGTCGAACGATCCGCTCTGCATCCGCCACGGAGGATTTGAAATGTTTCATCAATGATGTATGAATACGAAGTTTTGCTTATCAAATAATCAACGGTAATCAGAGTTTATATCGTGGGTTCCGACGATAAAGTGGACCCTAATGGCGGAGTGTTAAATCCAACTTAGCAAGCAACAAAGGACTAAAACCCTCGGACAATCATTACATAGCCTGGACAATATCACAATAAGCCCCGGATAAGTTTGAACTCTTTTTTCGTAAATCGGGAAACATGTATTTACATTTTATACAAATTCCTCTTGGCGGTTTCCGTATTCGGGGAGGGCCTCCGTGGCCGAGAGGGTAAAGTCGCTGACTTTAACACTCATTCAGCCCCTCGCCGCGTGGGTTCGAATCCCGGCAGGGTCATTTGGATTTTCATGTGAGGAAGCTTTCGGTAGATCGGTGGTTCTACCCGGATGCCTCCGTGCATTCGAGGTCTTCCTCCACCTGTTATTAGCTGGGCGTCGCTATATGACTGAAATACTGTCGAAGCAAAGGTAAACTAAAATAGTCAAATTTTCTGGAATCGACCAGTGACCAGTCATTGTGACTAATAATGCAAAAAAAAACAAAAAAAAAAAAAACAAAAAAAACACGCCCCTCCCACCCCGGCATCCGTATTCACAATCACATACTAGACCAATCAATATATTTTCCTATAAACGTTGCATCTTACACAACATATTTTAAAACATCATCGCCACAAATCGCTGAGAATTACATATAGTCATGAAATACAAAACCCAAATTAGTTGTCCACAGGGACTGTATTTATTATCAGTTGACGTTGTCCAGAACGGTGACAGCATTGTGTTCCTGTAAATAAAAGGCACTGTATGGATAATTTATCAAAGAGGAAAATCACCTAATTTCAGGAACGAACGTTACATTATTACTAAAACTACTTGATAACAAAATGATTGAAATGCGTTGATACGAATTGGTCAAATAGAGATGATTTTTTTTTATCCAGGAGAAAGTGTTAACATTGAAATAACATCTCGTCCAAATTACGATCCCGAATATGAATGGAATATATAAACATGATTTTATTAATGCAAATTATCTTTATTAGGCTCATATTTATGGTTTTCAATGTAAATGGACATATACTCTTGGATCATATTTTTCAAATGTTTATTATTTTTTATTTATTTTATTATTTTTTGGCAAACCAGTCTTTGTAAGCGAGGTTATGAATGATATGAAGTAAGGTAAAGTCTTTGTAATGGTTACGCTACGTCTTGGGTCACTTATCCTCTACCAAGATAACCAAGGTATCCTAATGAAACATTAGGAAAACTTTGTTATCTCCGTGAAAGGCCAGGAGGTCCGAAATGTAGCGGAACAATTACAGAGACTATACCTTAATTCCTCTGATAAAACACAGTATTTCTCCAGGCAGCATAAAATAACGACCGAACTTTCATTAAACCAGATCATAAAAATACGTTTACAGTCTCGTGTGTTCCATGTCTTTGATTTTAATCTAATATATGTTAAAAAAAAATAGAAACTCAATGTCCACACTCGAAACCATTTTTAAAAATTGTCTCGGAAAATATGCAATTAAAAACAATGCAGAAATATTTTTTCAGTTAGTTAAAGGGATTAATGCAAGGCCGGGGCACATGCAATATTTTCAATAATTGTTCATGATTTCATGTTCCATTGGATTGCACCCCTGTCGGTTAATGGTGATTTATGGCAGCTTTAATTTTGCTAGTAGTGTAATTAGTGTAAAGAACGGTTAAATTGCAATCTAGGATGAAAAATTAGTTTTGGTGTAACCGAGAGCGATTTTGTAAAAAAAAAAAAAAAAAAAAAAAAAAAAAAAAAGAACAGAATAATGACTGTTTTCTAACATTAGCGACTCTCCCTAGAACCTTGGATTGCATAATAATGCTAGTTTGTTAAAAGGGAGCCTCGTAGTCCAGTAATAATACACATGACTGCGAATCCAAAGGTTGTAAGTTAGATTCACGTTTGGGACAAATTATTCTTTTACCACTTAGGCGCAAAGTACTGGTCCAACACATTAAACGTCGGTAATGTTAGTAAATATGTAAGAACTGTGTTTTAATTGTTTCACTTTTTCGGACAAAATGGACGCATTAGCATACATGCGTGCGTTTGGGAGTTAATAAAAAAATAATACAAAAACAAAGACGCGACAGGACTTGGAATCATATTTTATCATTGTTTAAAACGGACTAGAATTCAGTAGATCAACCAATTGGCGTGCATTTCCCAAATTTGTCTCTCGGGTAGTACTTTTCATTCAGCTCCGTTGTTGGTGTACACTGAAGTCCAGGTCCACAAGGACACAGTCCATAATAGTTTGGCGAGTCTGGCGAGTACTGTAACTTCAGCTCACACCAGGTGGCGTTTTCATTCTTCCAAGGGAGGCAATAATGCACATTACCGTCCCAATTTGGTGGGAGTTGTCGTTCTTGGATATCGCGTCTTCCCAGAGCAGGAGTGATGGAACAACACAGATTCTCGTGCTGGCAGTCGTCAGTCGTGCGGCATTGAATGAGATCTGTGGGAAGCCATGGGTCTGTTGCCTGGAAATGGATGTTTGATTTTATATCCATATTATGATGTATAAGTAAAGGTACTTGGCTTCAATTTCAGTCTCGCCTTGAGTGAGAGACCACTGGAGAATTAGTACTTAGGTTTAACGTCCCATCAAAATTATTTCAGTAATTTGGCGACTTTCGTTAAAATAAGACACATGCAGTGCTGCAACAATGCTCTATCACGAAAGACGTGTGTCATGTTGATACATCAACCAGTCACATTGTGCGTTCTGGAACTACCCTCATGTACTGGGCAGATGTTCGAGTGCCATAACGACTGCGTTATGTCGCGGTCAGGGCTAAAACCAACGAGTTCCCGAATTCGAAACAGACGCTCGAGCAACACCAGCCTCGGGTTTCTTTGGGTCTGGGTACTTGGTCACAGTGAGAAATTGAACCCTGGACCCTTGGGTCAGTGGACCAACACTCTAACACCACCCGCCTCAGCTTGAGAACTAGCAATGAGTAACTAAATACCTATACCGATGTTAAAATTGCCTGAATAATATCGCATTAAAATAACTATTATAAAGTAATTCAAAATTGTTTGATTGTGTGTTGGGTTTAACGTCCCACCTACAGTATTTCAGTTATTTGGAGACGAAGTCTACTTGAGACTGATATAGTGCTGCCACACTGCAGTATCACGCCGTAGCCATTTTAACGACTTCGGTATGTCGCGGCCGGGGATCGAACTCGTGTCACCGTTACTAACCTATTATATACCATGATTATAACATGACTGTTGTTCTAGTTATGCAACGTCTGTCACAATTATTGACTGTCGCTAATACCTATATTGTTTGTTATTTCCCATCTCTTTGTTGTTATATAATGCATATGGGTCTGTCTGGCTGTGTAGCTACTGACCAGTATAAATAGCTGACCAGTCAAGGGTCTAGGGGAGATCTTGTTAGAGACCTAGGGAGACCGTCGGACACAATAACTGTGCACTGACAGTAACCGTTACAGCGTGCCGTTCCATCCATCTCCGTGAGACGTCAACAAAATATGAACTTGACATACAGTTTTCAATTTTTTGATGTTTTATCAATACTTTAAATGTACTGGACTATAACCTTATTCACCATTATTGCTTTTAAATATTCTTATTTATTTACCAGCATGCTCTTTTTATTCACGGGTTTATTCATTAATTGGATCTTTATTTTATGGCATGCATGTTTCCTTTGCATATGTATACATACATAATTATCTCAAAACATGATTATTACGTTTTTAATTATTACTTTTTTTTGTAATCCTTCATGACTGTATGTTTATAATGAAAAGCAATTATATTTGACATGCATGGCAACTGTAAATGTTAATTGAAGTGGGTGGAAGGGAGTGTAATATTAACAGACCCTAGTTAGACGCTATTGTTTTATTAAGTCTGATTGTGTCACCGTTACTAACCTATAATATACTATAAGTGATTATAACATGACCGTTGTTCTAGTTATGCAACGTCTGTCACAATTATTGACTGTCGCTAATGCCTATATTGTCTGTTATTTCCCATCTCGTTGTTGTTATATAATACATATGGGTCTGTCTGGCTGTGTGGCTACTGAACAGTATATATAGCTGACCAGTCAAGGGTCTAGGGGAGATCTTGTTAGAGACCTAGGGAGACCGTCGGACACAGATCCTCCAGTCCCGACCATGGGCTAGGTAAGTGGGCCTGTCATGCTAGATAAAGTGTAAACTGGATGAAGGCTACTTGTCTTGAATAAGGCCATTATACGACAATCGAACCCACGACTTCCCGCTCCCGAGGCGGACGCTAACCTTAAAAATTGTCAAGACATCTACCGCATTTAACGCAACTAACAGAAGCTAAATATAACACCCTACTGCATTCAAAAGTAACTACAGACATACTAGTACTTACCTAAATTATTAATTAAAATTATTATTCAAAATAACACAAATACCTACCGCATGTATGCATGGTATTGATGCTACGCTTAATAATGTCGCTATAACTTGTAGGGAAAACATGGTGATTTATCGAAGAAAATATCAGCAGAGCTAGCTTATCTTTCTCGTACTTGTGTAAAGTAGGCCCGTGTAACACGATCACGTGCCATTGTTAATGGTCATGGAGTGTAGAGTTCGCTGAGAGTATGGAATGAGGCCTCAGTAAATAGTCTTATCTGCAACTGGTATAGGAATACATATATAAGGAAAAACGATAAAAAAACCGGCATATCAAAATAATTATACAGCAATTCAATAGGGCGTGATAATTATGTATATGGTACTACATACAGTTGTGTTCATATGTGTAATATCACGATGATCATGATTATCATCATTATTACTAACACTATGTAATCAGATGATATTTCTGCTACTAACACTAATTACTACTACTTCTACGACTACTGCTGCAAACATTATGTTGTCGTTCCGTAATATTCAGCTTCAACGTAACCGACTCAGATATTAGTCCTGACCGGATGTTGGAAACATGCACGCGGGCAAATTTCCATTTTGCAACCTATATAAGATATCTGCTAGCACCTAGGCGTAAGTGTTGATATAACAGCTTTATGTATATTGTGTTTTATTGTTTTCATGTTATGTTATGCATTACAAACCAAAATATAATCTCTTAAATTGAAAGCTATCAGTACGGCACACGTGTAACAACTATATTGTCATATATCGATCGGAACTTTCATGTAAATTAATTTGTGTAACTTTAGTATTTTTTCCGTTTAATTATTACTAACAAGGTCCCTGTATATACAGGGTCATGAAACTGCAGTGTAAGGTCGCAAGATAATCGATCGCGATACAGGTAACCGCTGCCCAATTCTTGCTCCATTCGGCCCTTGTCAAATCGGCCCATACTAAGTCAGCACGACCCATTCCCATGGGCCGATTTTTTTTATTCCAAGTTTCGACCACATATTCGTGTTTTTATATATAGTTTATTTATAAGATATTTTCATTTCTCATTTTTTTTTATAAAATGTGAAATACAAAATCTCAAATGTATCGAAAAAGACTGTGTAATATTTGCCATATGAAATATTCTTTGGTCACTAAGATACATCAAAGTTATAATAATGTTCAGAGCATAACATGTAAAATATTTTGAAGGTAGTGCTTTTTTTAAAACCTATGGATGGACAAAATCGTGAAAAGAATAAAACTATTCAGTTTCACTTACATCATGACCTATTTCGCCAATATGAAAGTGCCGGTTTTCATATTCCACAATACTGTCGCCATTACTCGGATGCCTCCGATCTGAATCAGAGAATGCTAATTTATATTACGCAAATGATATTTTTAGTTACCATAACATAAACACAAGAAACACGAACAGAAGTGCAATTGCGTACTAATTACAGATTTTTTACGGCGCATATCACGTCACATCCGAAAAATTAAAGAATATTCCCATGATCCTCGGCGAAATTAAAAACATTTTTGACTATACTAGCCTTTGTTGGTATAACACGTACTGGGGCTGCGTGACAGTGATTTATGACCCTGCAATATGGCATCACGCTGTGTCTGGTTTGAAGATGGTTATCTTCCAAGGATTTATAACCCTATGTTAGCCTCCCTGTGTTATAACTTTTCCCTGTAGCCCCCTTTTAAGCTAATAAAAATTTTAGTCGGGGTCTATTTGATATTTACTTTGTAAAGAGGTCTGATCCCCGTTTTATATTCACTGAATCCCAAATCGACGATATTTGATAACAGCTTTAAAAATATATATGAATGATAATAAAATCAAATTTGCTTTTATTGTTATTTGGATGTAATGGGGTGGATTATTCTGTTATGTTCTGAAATATTGTCTTTATTTATGCCTAATTTGAGATTTAATATAAAGTGTCATATTTTCATATTTACCCAAAGAAACACAGTTTATGACAAAAAGTATTTTGAGATACAATTAAAATATATTTTATTTGTAAGGGAGATGACAATCAGGTCGTCCGGCAAATGTTTCCCCTCACGTTTTCAGTTTTATTTATTTATTGAACTTAAATGAAGAATACGACGTCGTTAATTACATGTTATTTATTTTCTTTCATCATTAAAAGTCAACAAGACGAGGAAACTGCGTGAAATGGTTATTTATTGAAATGAGACCATTTAAAAATATAATCTGTTAACTGAGCAAAATTGTTTTTCACACACCATCTCCAGTTAACTTGCTTCATCTTATTGTGAAATACATATTCGAAGAGGGGATGGGGGCGATATGGTATACAGCAGATGGGATTTAAATGGAGTGAGGATAAAGATCTGGAATCGAATAGAACTGTTATGAACCAAAGTGGTAAGAAACAATGCAATGCAATTATGTGTTAGTGTTTATATCGCGATTCGAACTTCTCATTGGTAACAGGGCACGTGCCCAGAGGAAAGACGGCGAATCACGAGTGAAGGATATGAAATCCTGTATTTTGTATGTTTGTCATATAGGAGTTAAGTTCTTTAAATAGTTGGATTCTAATGATAACAAGCCACAAACAAAAATCCCTACAATAAAACTATGTGTTAATAGACCTTTGAAATGAAAATGAAATAAAATGAACTTTAAAAAAGTCAGTTAATCCTTCGGTTTGAGAATTATTTACTTATTTTAAAAGAGTGTGGAAAAAATCAACGACAACACGTAGGAAAAATTATTATTGTTATTACTTCCTTTTTTATTTTAAAAGCTTTTTTTTTCATTTTAAAAGAGTAATTCTTAGGGAATGTTTCCTTCCCAAATAATCATTTCAAAACTTACTTATACACTATTGATTTCGATCAGTAATAGAATATAACTACTGTGTAAATGGAGGCCGAAAGGGTACACTCGCTGACTTAAATAAACACCCAGCCTCTCATCGCGTGGGTTCGAATACCGGCAGGGTCATTCGGATTTTCATGTGAGGAAGCCCTCAAGCTGGCTTGCGGTAGGTCGGTGGTTCTACCCGGATGCCTCCGTGCATTCGGGGTCTTCCTTCACCTGTAATTAGCTGGACGTTGCTATATGACTGAAATACTGTCCAAGCGACGTAAACTCAAATACTCAAGTCACTACTGTGTAAACAAAATGCCCATCTCTTAAAATATGCAACTTCCTTTCTGCTAAAACTCGCATAAACAAAATTCAGTCGTGTGAGGTTACCGTGTATATGGAGTGGAAATGAATCTAATACATAAAATAGCTATATTGATATTATAAAGCAAGATAGAATACATAATTCAGAAAAAAAGCTGCATTGGTTTTTGAGACGGGCCGATTATCGCCCCCCCCCCCCTCTCCCCAGAAAGTCAAAAACAAAATGATAATCAAACCCATAAAAAAACTGCAAGGTAAGCATTTTATGCCGAAGTGTTTGGTATGGTGATGACACGACCCGGTGTATATTCTTTCTTCAAACACCTTTTTTCATTCCAACAAAAGCTTTTACAAAATATAACAATCTAGTAAATTCGAAGTCAACATCATAAAACATCAAAATCAGGTTATTAGGCAAAACTTCAGATGTTAATATCTTCCGACCAGTGCGACAATAATGTAAAACACTTATATGCTGACATGTCCCATTCTTTTCTTATAAAGTTGCGTAAATTATTATTTTTTTTCCTTATTGACAAGTTTGATAAAATCACCAATACACATAAACCTGCGAAATCCGCCATTTTGTAAACATTTGATCTCGGGATGATTACACGACATTTTTTTATATTATTTAAGCCCTTATTAACCGCCTTATAATAGAAAAAATAAAGAGGGGAAACAAATGAAAAATGATTATACTTATTGTGTGGACTAATAATTAACATTCTTTTCAACTTTAAAAAGTAAAGACGAGCGGATTTTCCCTTTCTCTCAATTAGATTTGAAAATGGCGCAGATAGGCCAATTTCATTCTCGCGAGACAACAAGATCTTTCGACCAATCAGAGAGTTGCATGACCCTAGTATGAAGAGATCCTGTTACTAATGAGGTTTTATCTGTTTTCTGTTCAGTTTTTAAAGAAAAGAAAAACAACACTGTTGTCTGTCTTTCATTATCAGCCAATATGAGTGAGAGTTGCAAAACAACTACTTCTACTACTACTACACTTTTACAACTACTTCCTAATGCTTATAGTCTAGCGTCCGCCGCGAGGACGAGAGTTATAGTGGGTTTGATCCCCGACCGCGTCATACCAAAATAAATACCCCTAAATGACACTAAGCATATTTACAGGATAGGTCCAGGACTAGTTTGACCGATATCAGCGTAACTTGTGACTGAGTTTGTTTTGACCGATATCAGCGTAACTTGTGACTGAGTGTTGTTTTGACCGATATCAGCGTAACTTGTGACTGAGTGTGGTTTGACCGATATCAGCGTAACTTGTGACTGAGTTTGTTTTGACCGATATCAGCGTAACTTGTGACTGAGTTTGTTTTGACCGATATCAGCGTAACTTGTGACTGAGTGTTGTTTTGACCGATATCAGCGTAACTTGTGACTGAGTGTGGTTTGACCGATATCAGCGTAACTTGTGACTGAGTGTGGTTTGACCGATATCAGCGTAACTTGTGACTGAGTGTGGTTTGACCGATATCAGCGTAACTTGTGACTGAGTGTTGTTTTGACCGATATCAGCGTAACTTGTGACTGAGTGTGGTTTGACCGATATCAGCGTAACTTGTGACTGAGTGTGGTTTGACCGATATCAGCGTAACTTGTGACTGAGTATGTTTTGACCGATATCAGCGTAACTTGTGACTGAGTGTTGTTTGACCGATATCAGCGTAACTTGTGACTGAGTTTGGTTTGACCGATATCAGCGTAACTTGTGACTGAGTTTGGTTTGACCGATATCAGCGTAACTTGTGACTGAGTGTGGTTTGACCGATATCAGCGTAACTTGTGACTGAGTGTGATATCGTGCCACATATTTTCCATGTTATACAGTACCACACTTCAACATTATTTCATATCTGTCCCAAGTGTACTCATTCTAGTAATGACTTTATATAACACATGGTACTGTCGGTGGGAAGTTACCCCCACCTCCCCTAAAATGCATGCACCGTATGCATGCAAATTAAGTAGAACATAAAAAAAATATAGTGGATACTTTCCAACGTGATTACAAATTATTATTTATATGATAAACTTGAGAAAATATATCCCCCTCATCTATTATGTCTCTCTACCCGTCGTAAATGTCTTTTTTTCTAAATGTAAATATGACTATGACAATGACTGTTTGAGTTTACCGTCGCTTCGAGAGTATTTCAGTCATAGCGACGTCCAGCTAATTACAGGTGGAGGAAGACCCCGAATGCACGTAGGCATACAGGTAGAACCACCGACCTACCGCAAGCCAGCTGGAAGGCTTCCTCACATGAAAATCCGAATGACCCTGCCGGGATTCGAACCCACGCGGTGAGGGGCTGAGTGAGTGTCAATGTCAGCGACTTTACCCTCTCAGCCACGGAGGCCCCCAAATATAAATATGATTGTAAATTTGTTCTAAAAGTATGTATACCACCAATCTTGTTATATCTTAATAGCCACTGACCAGTGCAGGCCAGAAATTGTTATCTAACTATAACGTGGAAAATGTATGAATATAAGTTAGTTGATAAAGGTGACAAGTTGATATACCGTGTACATGTACGGATGTGATACTATAAAAATCGGAAGATAAAATCTGATAACGGTCCCCGTTATATATATTTTTTGTATAAGATCTCCCTGTTTTTCATATAAAACGAAGTTCACATAAAACAAACTGATGATAAAACGTTGCACTTTATCTTTTATTGTATATAGAACCTATATGAGTGAAATAAACAGGAATTTATGAGAGTAAACACTTGGTTTAAATAATAATAAAAATAATAATCATTGAGTTATAAACAGTATATTTCACATAATTATTACAAACCCTAATATATTACTGTTACTTGCTGGCCATAATGATGGTTCGATACATTTTCAGTTTTTACTTTTTAATGTAGATGTTAATCCTGAAACATTGATAATCATGATAAATGATAAAACATAAAGCGTAAGGTCAAATTCAGCTCCTATTACATATTTACATATAAACAAACATTTAGGAATAATAAATACCTCTGTCTCAGTATTACAATGTGCATAAAATCAAACCTGTATTAAGCGGCCAGTCGTGGGAACAAGAGAGAGTGACCGCTTAACAGAGGTTGCCGCTAGGTGAAGGTTAAACATATTACAAAATGCTATAATTTGTTTATATTAAAACTGACCGCTAAATGCACGTTGTTTGCTTAATACAGGTGACTGCTTAATACAGGTGACTGCTAATACAGGTGACTGCTTAATACAGGTGACTGCTAATACAGGTGACTGCTAATACAGGTGACTGCTAATACAGGTGACTCTAATACAGGGTCAACTGTATCATTTCACTTCCGATAAATAAAATGTAATAACGCATGATTCGAAACACTGGTCACAGAATCACAGAAAACAATGCAGTTATCAAATCATAATAGAAAACATGTAGCAGACGCATAGGAACGTTTGTTATCCCGCGTCTGTCTGTCTGTCTGTCCGTGTGTCCGTGTGTCCGTCCGTCCCACATTTTTGTCCGGAGCATAACTCGAACAGTATTTGAGGTATCAACTTGATACTTCATAGGTGAATAAGAGTGCAGTGCACAAGAATGATAACTCTACTTTTCACATTTTTCGAGTTATTGCCATCTATTATTTTTCAGATTTATTTTTTTCCGGAGCATAAGTCAAAAGTATTTGAGGTATCAGCTTGTTACTTCATGGTGGATAGATCTTATTGAGGAGGAGTGCAGTGCACAAGAACGATAATTCTACCTTTCATATTTTTGAGTTATTGCCCTTTGTTATTTTTCAGGCCTAATTTTTGTCCGGAGAATAAGTAGAAAGTAAAAAAGTAAAATAACAGGCTTAATTTTTGTCCGGAGAATAAGTAAAAAAGTATTAAGGAGGAAAGCAGTAATGCACAAGAATGATAACTCTACCATTTATAAATTTTGGGTTATTGCCCTTTGTTATTTTTCAGACTTAATTTTTCTTAATTAAACTATATATATACATGCAGAATTTAAAATTGGAAATATCAGTAACACAAAAGATAGATGCCATGCCACAGGTGCACTTGCAAAAATTAAAATTGACTTACCTGTAATATGTAACTTTTTGTAGTAGATGTCATTCCACATGCATATTTGCAGTCGGGGCAAAATGTATATCTTTTTACTACTTACAACTTTATCTTTTATAATTTTCATCAAAACCTGTAGTTAGAATTTAATCTTATTTGACATAAATGACCAAGATTGCCTTCTAAAACGAGAAACTTAGTGTATTATCAAGGTTTAATCTAACTAGTGTCACTATGTGACCTGCATTTGTGCTGGTAAGTGTCACGACGCGAATGATCTATTATGATATATTTAGCATGCTTTATTTTAAATAACTAACGATTTTAAATATTTAAGTTTGTGTTATAGTCTAACGAACGATATTTTCATTTAAGACTTGTTTTTGAGCCTATGTTATCATGAAACGGTCTGAAAACAGTATTACATAGCTTGATGTCTATTTGTTTATTACACATTTCGTAACACTGGGCTTCATTTCTCTCTTAGTCTTGATTTTCTTACAGTTTATTATGCTAAACACGTTATTCCCAGAACCAGTTTTAATATACTTATTTTCTGCTCATTCACCATTGTCACTTTTAGTAAGGGATGCTTTTGTGCGAGAGAGTTAGTTGGGCATAGTAATTGTGGTTTGTATATCGACAGAGAGAGAGAAAGAATAACATTATTGCAAATTTGAAGTAAGATGAACTAATAAAATAATGTAGACAATATAAAACATCCACAGTCTTCGCAGATTCAATAATGCGAAGGAAAGGAGTGAAAGAAGAGAAATAAAGAAATACAGTGTTCAGTAACCGCCCTGTTACAAAAAATGAGCGTACGGTCCGATTTTTAAACGACATCTCCATCTGAATTGGTAAGCATATTTTAATGAAACTCAATAGGAATGATCAGTGGGTGATACTGCACAAAAATAGCTAACCAAGATGGCTGCCAGAACTAAAAATAGAATCATCTTTAAACGTCATCTCCTCCTTAACCGCTGAACAGATTTTGATGAAATTTTACAGGTGGTACTGATCAAAATTAGCTTTAACCAATCCGATAAACCAAAATGGCCACCAGAGTTAAAAATAAAACTATTTCAATTACATCTTCTTCTTAACGGCTGAGCAGATTTTAATGAAAATTTACAGGAATGATCCTTAAATGGTTCTGTGCAAAAGTAGCTAAAATAATTCTGATCCACAAACCAAGATGGCCGCCAGAGCTAAAAATAGAAAAAATCTTTAACCGACATCTCCTCTTTAACAGCTAAGCAGATTTTAATGACACTCACACTTTTTCAATAAATTAAAGGCTTTAACGAATGTCGAGTGATGTGCCCTATTCGGAATAAATCCCATTTGTGAACAAACTTGATTATGTCACATCAAAATTCTGCATCTCAAAATGTTTCATAACATAACATACTTTTATAAAGCATATACAGCTGATTACATTTTCAATAAATAAATAATTTTTCTTTGTATGTTATGATTTATTTTTTCAACAACAATACAATATGCGTTGCAAGAGTGTTTATCATATAGGCAATATTTTAAGTATTCATAAATATAAATAGTGAAAACTATGTTTATTATTATAGAAATGATTGATTATTTACGGTAATTAGTCATAATTTTTTGTAGTGTTGTCTCTTAACTTAAAATCTGTTGTACATTAAATGCTTATTTATACAAAGTTGATTTGTTTTTAATATTTAAAAGTTCTAGAAAATTCACATGTGCTTGATTTTCGTTACACAGATGTACTACATTGTGCTTCAGTGTTACAAATGAGGTCTAACAGTTTTCAAACCCTTGACATGCTATTTAGAAGGCGTGTGAAATGTATTTCATATTTTAACTTGTGCCGAACCGGAATACACAAAGGACACGCTGTCGCATACGATGTATTCGTTCATGTGTATACACAATCATTGTTGATTTTATGACTAGAACAGAGAAGTATCGTAGAACAATAAGCGTTGTTGTTGTGTTTCAGACTTCAAAATTGAAACATCCGGGCATCATGTCACAATATGACGTCGCGATCATTGGCGGCGGCGTCACAGGTTGCGCCACGTTATCAGAATTGACGAATGATGGTTACAAGTGTGCATTGTTGGAGAAAAATCACCACCTGGTTAGTGAGGCTAGCTCAGGGAACAGGTAAACTGCTTTTGTTTTAGTATTGTTGCTTTTTTGTCACTGTTGCGTAGTGGTTAGGACGTCCTCAAAATAAACAGGAGGTGATTGGCTCGATGAAATAGTACTGATATACATGTAGCTTCCTTGCTTGGCGCTCAGTATGAAAACATATAGTTTCAGGACTTGTTTGCCATTAGTCGTGTTAATTTGACTGGCTTAGTTATTATGACACTTAGTCATGGCGTGATAACAGCCATGCAGAATTATGTTTGTCTCTTACAAAGTTCCCAAATAACTGAGCTAACGTCAGACGATATTACTAAACCAAATCTTGGTCATTACAACGCATGTTGTTGTTTTGGGGGTTTATCGGCCCACCAACAGGTTTCCAGTCATTTGTAGACTACTTCAGTAGTTGAGACGGTTTACGTGCTGCTACACTGCAGTATCACGCTTAGACGTGTGGCATTATACAACACGCAATCACATTACCCGTATAACGAGCCATCCTGCCTTGAAACTACCCATGTTTACCAATCTCCACGCAGTTATCTCCCCTTCATTCTTCGGCATAGATTCTTTTTGCTAAGTGAGCGTGTAAGAGAGATCACTGTGTGGAGTTTGCCTGTTTATATGCTGAACGCCATTCAAGGAACTACTCTTATTAGCTCACCTGAGCACTTGTGCTCAGGGTGAGCTTTTGTGACGCTTTTTATCCGTCGTGCGTCGTCCGTCTCAACAGTTGCTTGTGAACAGTCTAGAAGCCACAGTTTTTGCCCAATCTTCATGAAAATTGTTCAGGATGTTTGTCTACATAATATCTCGGATGAGTTCGACATAAGGTCACGTGGGGTCAAAACCTAGGTCACCAGGTCAAATCTTTGAAAGACCTTGTGGACACTCTAGAGGCCACAGTTTTGGCCCAATCTTAATGAAAATGGGTCAGGGTGTTTGTCTACATAATATCTTGGATGAGTTCGAAAATGGGTCATGTGGGATCAAACACTGGGTCACCAGGTCAAATATTAATAAAACCTTGTGAACATGCTTGAGGCCACATTTTTGGCCCAATCATCATGAAAGTTTGTCAGGATATTCCTCGTTATGTAATGACAGATGAGTTTGAAATCGGGTTACGTGGGGCCAAAACCTAGGTCACCAGGTCAAATCTTAGAAAAACCCTGTCAACACTCTAGAGGCCACAGTTTCATCCTAACTTTAATGTAACTTGGTCAGAATGTTTGTTTACATCAAAACTTGGATATATTCCAAAACTGGGCCACACGGGGTCAAAAAGTAGGTCACCAGGGCAAATTTTAGAAAAATCTTGTGAACACTCTAGGGGCCTACATTTTTGTACCAGTCTTCATTAAACTTGATAAGAATGATGACTGCATGAATTCCCAGTTGAGTACAAACTCAGGTAGGATCAAAATCTAGCTCACTTAGTCAAATGTTAGAAAAACACTTTAGATGCCACATTTTTTTGTCATCATGCCTAACACAGCAATCTTACTCAGGTGAGCGACTCAGGGCCATCTTGGCCCTCTTGTCTTTTTAAATACCTTTTCGAGTTTAGGTCATGGATCTAACCCTAGACCATCCGTCCTAACCATCAGCGTCGTGGTGATATAAGCTAAGGTTTTTTTTAATGTTGAGAGATTTCATAAATCTGAGCATAACTATTATACTTTATATCATATTGTTACATTGATTATTATGATCACGACTGTGTTATACGTCACATTTATACGTTTTCCTTTGTTTTAGCGGTATGCTTCACACAGGTTTTGATGCCCTCGAAGAAAGCTTAGAACTAGAATGTATACAGCGATCTTACAAACGTGTGTTTGGAATAGCAGACAAACTCGGCGTACCTGTCAGTAACCATGGGGCCACCATGGTAGCTTGGGATGATGATCAGGTAATAGTGTTGTGCATGCTGGCATACAAAAATGCCATGAAGAGCACCCTCCACTAATAGAGGAGAGCTCTCTTTTCCGTTGCGTTAAACCCAGTACTGGAATCTACAACGTACCATATCAAATTCAGAACGTTAAGTACGTCAGGTGCGTATCTAGGTATACTCACTTACGTTAACGTTTACAATCTATCTGGAAAAAATAAACGAAAAAAAAAAAAGAACATATTAAAGAAAATATAACCCAAAATGTCAATTTAAAGCTTGAATAATTTTGAGAAGGTATCATTCGTCCAAATATTACTGGGTAGCACAAAACCCTATTCATCTAGAAGTTCGATGCACCATCGCATACTTTCTGTATTGCACTGCTACGCCCGTTCTAGGTTTATAGCGCTGTTCCTGATATAATACTGCAAAGCGTATTATTTCTGCGAGTTTTCTTTTGCACAGAAATAAAAACTGTGAAATTTATTTACAAAGGAAATATTAAATGCGGCCGATAATAAATCAAAGGCAGTACCGGTATGTGACTTCCGAATGATAGGACTTACTTGAGCTTTGGCGAGAAGCGATTTAAAAGTCATTAAAATTATAATCATAAATCCTATTTTCAAATCCCGGCGCAGTGGATTGGCTACGCATCAAACACTGCCACACTTCTACCACGTGACCACGGTGTGTACCAAAAGTCACTTTATGTTTTTACCTGTAATTTAGCTGAAACTCAGCTATTTTTCAACACACTGAGGCAGAGGTCTCTAAGAGGACGCTTGTGTTTGAGATTGTCATATTTTATAACCCGGCTCCAGTAGCAAAGTGTGTTTAGCGTTCAACCCTTGACCGATTGCACGCATTTGATAAATCGCACGATATCAAACCTAGTAATGTCATCCTGACACCGGCCGTGCCTGTATATGTTTGTTTGTTGAGTTTATCTTCCCACCGACAGTATTTCAGTCATTTGGAGACGATGTCTACTTGAGACAGATATAGTGCTGCCACACTGCAGTATCACGCCGTAGACATGTGGCATGATACCACACCCAGTCACATTATCCTGACATTGGGCCAACCAGTCCTGCAACTAACCTTATATTCTGAGCGCCAAGCAAGGGAGCTATAACAGTACCATATTTACGACTTTGGTATGTCGCGGCCGGGCCTGTATAATATCAGAAACTCTATATACACATGTGTAAATAGGACCGCAGATAATAAATATCATTATGATTTAAGTAATTCAAGTGAATATACCAGTGTCGTAATATTTAATCGACACCAGGGATCGAGAAGACGCTCTTACCAGTCGGCTATCTAATGTATTAGATAAATGATAAAATCATATGCAAAAATAAATTTATTCTGATTTCATTACTACAGAAATGTTCATGTCATTTATTGTTCAATTTACAGGTTCAGCGCTTTCCAGAGATTGTTGGTAAAGCTAAAAAAGCAAATATATCGGACATACAGCAGTTGAGTTTAACCGAACTACGACGGAAAGAACCGAACCTTTCCGAAAAAGCTGTCGGGGCATTATGGATACCAGGCGAGTCTGTTACGGATTCCTGGTTGTTCCCAACACTTTTAGCACACAATGCGATGAAGAAAGGAGCAGAGGTATGACATTTTTAGTTGTAATTTTTGAGAGCGCATTAATTGAAATAGATATGTACAATGAGGTCATAAATGACGCCATGACGTTGACATTTCCGCATTAATTTGATATTTTGACAAAACACCTTTTCCCCATCTCAAATTTCATGTTATTTGATCCAGCAGTATAAACAAAATTCTGTTTTATAACATTTTAATTAGTAACATATATTTTAAGACACCCTGTATATGTTCCTACTAGAATGTATTGGCTGATTATCTCCTCTGATTGACGTTGTTTTGCTTCTGTTCAGTATATCTCAGATGTCTTCGAAAGACAGCAATAGATTTTGCATACATATCTACTTGTGTGCAGAAAGTTATTTATCGTTGATGAGCACGCTTCTTCTCCATCGGATTTCATTTAAGAGTTACTTGGGAAATCTGAATATCATCATTGATAACCCTTGTCATAAGAAACCTTGTGCTAATCAATGTGTACCTTGCTCCCACTGTAATTGTTTTATATCTTGAATGTTATTGATAAGTGTTCACGTGTGACTGGTATTAAGTATTGTGGTGTGGTGGTGTGGTGTGTTTTGTTTGGTGTGGTGTTGTGTGTTTTGTTTGGTGTGGTGTGTGGTGTGTTTTGTTTGGTGTGGTGTGTGGTTTGTTTGTTGTGTTTGGTGTGGTGTTGTGTGTTTTGTTTGGTGTGGTGTGGTGTGGTGGTGTGGTGTTTTTGTTTGTTGTGGTGTTGTGGTGTTGTGTGTTTTGTTTGGTGTGGTGTGGTGCGGTGCAGTGTGTTGGGGTGGGGTGTTGTATTTGTGGTAATATGATATTCTCTACATGTTTTATTACATTTTAAAGACGGGTTATCGTTACAATGGACACTATATAACATAATTTATCTATTGATTTATACTATATTTTATATTATATTAAATGACATAATATAATACATAATTTGATACATCTCTAACAGTTTCGCATACTATTGTATTCTGTCATACTTATCCCATGCTTTACCTGATGTGCCAGATAAATGCTTTGATTACAATATGAAGATAAACGCCCTAGAGCTACATTAGGTGCCATCTTAAAAACTTTCTTTTTTCTCAAATATTACACATTTTATCCTGCAGGTTTTCACCAATTACCGTGTCCAGAGTTGCCATAGAGACGGAGCGACTTGGCATATCGACACTACAGGTTGCCCATTGCGTGCACGTGCTATTGTCAACTGTGCCGGTCTCTATGGTGATATCGTGGAAAGAATGGGCGGGCATGCGCAGTTTAGGTATCTTACCTTAGTTAAAATATATAAAACAATATATAGAGTAGGATATAAAACTGCATATTATCACCTACATTTATTATTTGTTGTCTTGATCAAAGTATTATCAATAACTGTGATCTACTCGACTTGAATTGACTATTTGAGTTTACCGTCGCTTCGACAGAATTTCAGTCATATAGCGACGTCCAGCTAATTACAGATGGAGGAAGACCCCGATTGCACGGAGGCATTCGGGTAGAACCACCGACCTACCGCAAGCCAGCTGGAAGGCTTCCTCATATGAACATCCGAATGACCCTGCCGGGATTCACGCGGTGAGGGGCTGAGTGAGTGTTAAAGTCAGCGACTTTACCCTCTCGGCCACGGAGGCCCCTGTGATCTACTCAGATTATACTGTAAAATAGATGTATAAAAATATCATAAAATTTCAGCATGAGGCAGCAGTTCATAGGCATGTATCAATCACGCTGCTTGGGTGGTTATAATCGGGAGTTCATGTGCTCGATTCCTGGCCGCCACATACAAAAGTCGTTGAAATTTGGTTCTGGTATAGCTCCCTGGATTGGCGCTCAGGTAAACGGGTCTCTCCAGAACTGATTTGCCCGGTGTCACGATAATGTATCTATGTTTGGTATCATGCCACTTTTGTACGGCAACATATCGTTCTATGACAGCGCTATATCTTTATCATGTATGTCTACTATAGTCCTTACTGAAATTCAGTCTTTGGGACATAAACATACAAATTTAGTAGGTACTGTATATAGTGTCCAAGACTGATAAACATTAAAAATGATAGGAAATGACAATAATCTACATGCACATAAAACTGTTTACCATTTTGGGTAGGCACAATTCATAAATGTGGCTGATTTCTGCCATGTCGTGTGGCGTGTTTTCAGGGCGAAAGGTCGAAGGCGAGAAGAAAAAAAATGGCGGGGCGAAAAGACGGAGAGTCAAAATTTCGGAGCGAAAAAACAAAACTTCGCGGAGAAAATAGGATTTTTTTTCTTTTCGCTCCAAAATTTCGACTTTTCGCCCCAAAATCTCGCCCCAAAATTTCGACTTTTCGCCCCGCAAAATTAGGTTTCTTCGTGTTTTCGACCTCGACCTTTACCCCCATAAACTGCCACACGACATGGCAGAAATAAGCCACCATATAAGTGAGTAAATACATGCATACGCATTACTATATGGAATCAACATTTGCATCGATCTTGAATACATGAATAATCATAAATGCACCCTGTGGACGTGGGGTACCTCTCTTGACATTTAACCTGGATTCACATTGTATCACCTGGTTATATAATTTAATTTACAGTTTTATTTTATGTATCTATTTTATATAGGAACTGAATTTATCAAATAAAAAGATAATAAATAAAATAAAAAAAATAAATATAAATTTGATAGTTAATAAATATAATATAAAAAAAAAAATAAATAAATAAATTAACAGAAAGAAAGAAAGAAAGAAAGAAAGAAAGAAAGAAAGAAAAAAGAAAGAAAATGAACTCTCTTTTCTACCATGTCATAACATTCGATGTTTTTTTCTTCTTTTTGTTTATAAGTCCCTACAAATTTACCTTTTACCACATTTAGGCGTGTTAACCTAGCAAACCCTTTGAAATTCGTATCACATACCATTTAAAGGGACTGCTTCCCAGATGTTATCAAAATTACCTTAAAAATATATAGGCTCGTAAATGATATTAATTTTGTTATTAAGTCAACCAACAGCCAGAAAAAAATAGTTGTTTTCTTATTATAAGCAAATAAAATCGTTTCAGATCTTACCCAATAAGGGAGTTTCCCGTTCATAAATAAAACTTTGGTTTCGTTATACGGGCACTTTACATAGATCAAGTTATCGATAAATGCATTGTCAATGAGAGTAGGGATCGAATTTGAATTGGACGAAACGGTTTTTGGGTTAACGTCTTGATTTCCAATCTTAAAGACATCAATATTGATCAATGTCTACATAAAAGTTAAATCTCTTAGCTGTCGCCAAGTCGTTTTAAAGTATTATGCTGTTATCATCAGAAATTTACACGTGCATTACAAATTACAGTAACGTGTGCAATGCTTTTGAGAAAGTCCGAAATTTTGAAAAATACATTACAGTATTACTTGTCTATCAACAATTGGCAGTCGGCTCCGATTGTGTTCTTTATGTCGCCCCATCTCGTGACCTGGTCGCCGATATTCACAAGTTTTGATCTTTAGCGTTTCTGTCTCGCAGCAAGGGTACGCTTTTTTGCGCTTTTTTTTTTTTTTTTTTTTTTTTTGGCCCCATTATAGTACTGGAAATAGCTTGTCTGATTAGATGCACATGTGCGAACGGGCACTAGCGCTGTCACGTGGGTTCTCAGAAATCTGATTCTAACACTTATAGCGTTTGTAACGCAGTAAAATTTACGTTAGAAAAAACTGCAATAACGGCAATATCAGTGATCAGATTTCAATGCCTCACATACAATTATAACATTGATTTTCTTGAAATCAGAAGTCTTATTCTTTTTCGTCATTTTAGCATCTGTCGGGCAGTCCCTTTAAAGTTAAATAGATTGATATTCTTCAAGTCATAAATTGGTTAATGAATATTCATCAAGTTATAAATTGTTCATGAATATTCATAATGTAAATGGTTACTGACGTGGTTCTTTGTCACAGAGCGGTTGCAATTCGTAAATGCTTCCTTCTCTAGTCCCCGACTGTCTATCAATCATTTTCTAAAATAAAAATATATGACAAGGACGAGAACATAAATATGATTACGTCTGGAAAGAGAAATAAAATACGTTGCCTTTATATAATTGAACAGACGGAGGCTAACTAGTGATTAGCATGGCACATATCAAATGGATACTAGACTCAAAATATCTTGTGCATCAAATGTCATACAATACACATATGAAGGCAGTTTCCTTTTATGTTTATGTAATTACATACTGGCTGGAACTGCCATCAAATTTATTATCATCATTAGTAATTATATCAAAGTCACGTCTGTGACATTATAAAAACCACTGTCACTTTAAAATACTGTACGATCAATGGCAAAATGTTTTCCCTAAAGAATTGAAGAAAAAAGAAAGAAAACAAAAAATGCATTTATTATGAAAAAAAAAATGTAACATTTATATATCAAATTCGTCTTAGTGGTGAATTTAGCGTGCGTTTGTGTGTTAATACATTAACAAATAACCAATGATCAAAGAATATTTTGTTCTTTAGAGACCTGGCAAGCATTCTCAATTTAAAACATGAAAAGCTATCTCATTATAAGGTTCTGTCGCTAATTCAAAGTCGATGAAAGGTCATGATTATTTATCGGTTTCAAAGAGCACGTTTCTTCATAACCACAAACTGTATTGACTAACTATTGTTAAGAAAGGAAATTTAATTGTCCCTCTTATCGAGATTATACTTGTTGTTAATGTTTTTGATTTGTCACTAACCCTCACTGCGACAGAATTTCAGCCATAAATTAACGTCCAGCTAATTGCATGAGGCTAAGGAAGTTTAGTGCATAAAATCGTCCGGGTAGAACCACCTATACAGTGGAGCCATACCACGTGGTGTATGACGTCATTTTAAGCTATCTCAAGCAGCAAAATCTGCCTCGTTTCGAAAAAGTAAACTGCTGTAAGTATTTCATTTATTACCATATTTTAATGGGATACACCGCATGCGAAGCAGAAAATTGTGCACAACTCAAAAGCCCAATTTATTCTTTTGTCAGAGGTACAGTATTTCCTAACATTCGTGAAAACCTTATTAGCGATGTGACTTACGTGTTAGCAAACGAAATTTCACGAAATCTGAAGGTTTTCCCGAATGTTATGAAAAACTACATAATTATGACAAAGGAATCATTGGGGCCTATTTGTAGGGTACAATTTTCCGCTTCGCATGCGCTTTATACCGTAAAGATTGATAAATAAATAAAATACAGCAGTTGTTCTCTCTGAATCGATGCAAAAATATGCTTTTCGCGATAGCTTAAAATGACGTCATACACCACATGGTACGGCCAAACTGTATATATCCTAAACCAGCTGTAAGGTTTCTGTTTGCCTTGTTCCATTTAATTCAAGGAATAACCCCCCCCCCCCACACACACACAATACCCATATTTCATATCTTGCTAATGGATGGAACTTTTTCTTTGAATCTTTGTCACTTTAAAGACTTCCAAAAATAAAATAATGTTTAACCGAGAGTTTTTCCAGGTTTTATTTGATGTAGGGGAGATAATCTGTATTTAAGTTAACACTGAAATCTGGGAAATATACAATTTCTGTGAATATGAAACATTTAATAGGATTGTCGAGGAAAACTCACGATAGAAAGATGCATTATATAATTCTGATACAAATTTCATGTACGCATCTAAATTTTACCGTAGGAAAATGGAGAAAATAACTTTTCTGTAGTTTTCAGGGGAGATAACACATGACAACAAGATTATAAAGGGGAGGTAATGAAAGAATTTCTGTCATATGTCATAACATATCAATTTGCCTTTAAGATTTCCATGGTTTGACATGTTAAAAGCTTATATTGTGAAGTTATAAGCATGGTTTTGATGGCCATAATGGGGCATATACGTTAACCGGAAGTGAATTACATGGCATAAACCTTAATAAATATTTGCCAAATCACATCTCCGGTTCAGCTGTAGTGTACATGACTGCGGATCGGGTTTTAACACAATTTAGGACAAGAATCTTCCATAGATTCCCCAGGGGCAAAGTACTAGTCTAACACAGAAATCGTCCATTAGAATTAGTAGAAGTTACAGTAGTTATTGATTAAAATATCGACCAATGAAAACGCAAATTATATATGCAACACTCTTAGTCGTGGAGGTTTGAAAGTCATGTAAACAATAAACAAAAAATGACTGCGCCCGACATCTGTATAAATCAGGCTTCATGACTGGTTTTAAAAATGTGATGCGACCAATGAAATGGCGCGATTTGGCACACTTTAATTCGACCAAATACAGCCGTAATATCTCTCGGCATATAGATAATCTATCGATCGGCCGTGGGTATGACAATATTCCTGTAGAAAACTGAATATCTGCTCCATACATATCTAATGTTTGACGGCCATTATAAGCGTGGGCATTTTGTGACGTTATGATTTGATATCTCAAACTGAAGAAAATGTGTCTCTGAGACACTAATGCCCAGCCAGGATATTGTCAGAACCAAATATTTGTTTATATTTTAAAATAGTATATAATGATGTACATTTGAACAAAGTTTCATGATGACGTGTAGTTACGTTTTAAGAAAATGAAGCTTAAACACAGAGGTAAACCTGGAGCAGAATAACCAATTTTAGCAAGTAGCAGTCAGAAAATTAGATACAAATATGTACATATATATCAAGTTTCATGAGATGTAAAGTCATCCTCTTAAGAAAAAAAGCTTTAACCCAAATGCAGAACAACCAATTTTAACATGTTCATCCAACCGTTGAATATAGATCACATCTATTTATTTGCGTAAATATTAAAAAGTGTACATGTGCACATAATTTCATGAAGATGTGAAATCATCTTCACAGAAAAGAAATGCTGAGGTAAACCAAAAGCAGGACAAGCAATTTTACCATGTTCATCCAACCATGAAATATAGATCACAGCCATACATTTGCTTAAATATATAATAAATCATATTATTATGTACAGATGCACCTACATGTAGTTTCATCAAGATGTGAAGTCATCTTCATAGAAAAAAGCTTAAACACAAGGGTAAACCTGAGGCAGAACAGTAAATTTTATCATGTTTATCCAACCATGAAATAATAGTCACAGCCATAAATTTGCCTAAATATTTGATAGATCATATCGTGATGTACATAATTACTTAGTTTCATTAAGATGAGAAATCATCTTCATAGAAAAAAATAAATAAACGCAAAGGTAAACCTGAGGCAGAACAATCAATTTTATCATGTTCATCCAACCGTGTAATAATGGCCACAGCCATAAATTTGCATAAATATTAAATAGATCATATCATGATGTACATTTGTACCTAGATTCATAAAGACGGACGGACAAACGGACGCACGGTCGAACGCACAGGCCGAAAATCTATATGACCCCCCCCCCCCTCGAAAGGAGTTGGCGGGGCATAAAAATACCGCGCGTTAGTAAAAGTCCGTAGAAATTAGCGTCATGACCTAAAGCGAACTAACATTAAATAAGTAATCTAGAACTCTTAAACTTCTCTCTTTGACTACTATTAACTACCACTTACGATTATAAATTGACTTAATAAATTAAACTATTCTAAATATAAATATATTACATAAAATTATAGATACACTATACTATGAAAATATTTATAGCATAAAACCCTATGACACATACTGGCTCGAATGGTGCATTAATTCCACGTTCTCCCAGAAATGTATCCGCTGTAATGTGTATAAATAATACAGTTATAGGTCACATTCAGTGTAAACTAAATGTATTAATAATGATCACATACAAAATAATACCATAATATGTCATTAACCTAGAAATTGTTTTTTTTTTTAAATTATTTATTTATTCTTTGATACCGATTCACGTACCGTTATACTTGTTATATACTGATAACATGAAACCAGATATCGGGAATTAACCGCGAAATGTTTCAGCAACTTCTATTTCTACATACATTTAGGATAGTTTCGTGGAATGCCCTCGGTATAAAAAAAAATCTTAAAAAGTTTCTTTGATGTTGATATGTATCCGTCTCATTTCTACAAAACCATGCAAATTCGATGAAAACAGTAAATATACACTACGTGGACACCAACAGTATCTTTATTGATATGATACAGTTTAATTGTCTTCTGTAAAGTATGGTCTAATGAAAATAACCGTTATTGGGAAACAGTCAAGCCGGTACAAACATTGATCCCTGGACAGCAGTCTGTTATTTATTAACCACCATGTTCCAATTACAACTGATGATAATAATATATTCCCTTATTAGTTCGAAGGAAGCGAGAAATTACCACGCGCGCGCGCGTGTGTGTTGAGGGGGGGGGGCGTGCCTTCTTCTATATTTTTCTCTTTTTTACTTGGGGTCCAACGGATTTTTCAGAGAGTGAGGGGGGGGGGACTTAGGGATTTTTTTACTCTTTACTCTTAGAAAAATAGCCAAATCCCTTGACCCCGCGTCTGGATCCCCGCATACTATAATGACATCAATCTGCTGCTTAGGCGGTTCAAGGCATTCCCATTCGCATTTACTTGTCTGTCATATACATAAATAATCAGGTTTTCTTCAGGCAGAAGAATCTGGTTATTTTTTTGGTTTAGTTCGATAAACAGGGAGTCGTTATTTTCTTGGTCTGAAACGTATTTTGTCGTGCATTGAGCTGTTTTAAAATACTGTTCACTGTCATAAAATTTTCATGTGTGCATGTGTGCAGGCGCATGTCTGAGGTTCATGGGACAAATGACAAGGTCAAATATCAAAGTTGAAGGTCAAATATAGATGTAATCGTCATTGTCTTGGATTGGATATAATTTCTAGATCTATGAAATAATTTTGACATACATGTGTATTGTGGTTGTTCAAAACTAAAAAAAAGAACATGCAGATAGGTTAATATGCATTTCAGCTTGTTTGTCTGTATTTGCGTACATACCTCTCCAAATATCTATAGCGAGGAATCGAATCATAGTAGAGTTGTGGCTCCTGACCTTATTCAAATAGCACAAGATAGGGGCTCTTGTGTTCAGTGGACATGTTCCTAATTTTAGACTATTAGCGTCAAGTTTGTATTGACATAAATTGGTATACTTTGATGACACAGCTTGTTTCATTTAAGTACATTTTAACACCCTACCATTCAAATCAAACATACTTTTTTCCTATAACTCTGATGCAGTAATGCCAGTTTCATTATTTAAAACAGAATTAAGCCGAGGAAAGGACAGTATGTTATTTACGACCAAAGTGCTAAAAACATGCTGAACTCAAGTTTGCTTCCAATCCCCACCAAGGTCACAAAAGGAATTATTGTCTTCAAATCAGGTAAGATGTCGTAATATTTCCATCTTATATATAGGGCCCATCCATCTGTCTGTCACAAAATCTTGTGTTGCGTAAATCTTCAAAAGTATTCCGGATGTAGTCTTGAAATCGTACAGGAAGGTATATAGACATGCGTTTTTTCGCGCTGGGGGGGGGGGGGGGGGGGGGGGGGGCCCAGTTACAACAGGGTTATCGACTCTTCACTCTTGTGTCACGGACAACTCTCTAAATATTTAACTTCAATTTTATAGAAAGTTTTATCTGATTGTGCTTGTTATCTTTTGCACTAGGAATTTTAACTCCATTATCTTTAGTTTCAGCAGAGTAATGGGCCTTTAACTTAGAATATGCCCAAAACACTCTGTCGCTCATATCTCCTTCAGTCGAAGTCTTGAAATTTTACAAGAATGTATATCCGTGAACAGGTGCGCTAGAAGTTTTAAATCTGCTGTCATCCAGTTCAGCAAAGTTATGGGTACTTTACCTAAAAAAATGTGCACTAAGTCTTGTGTCGTATATAGCTTTTAAATTAGTTAGTTCAGGTTTTGAAATTATACGGGAAGGTATAAATAATCTTGCTTTTTCTAAAGTCAACCCTGTAGTTGGTAATTTCAATTTTATTTCGCCATATATTGTCTTATCAACTTTGTGTTCGTATAACACATACCAAAATTTTAATGAAAAAAATCGGTGGCCGAGTGGTTTTGTGGGTTCGTCCTAAATTCTTGAAGTAGTGGATTCAATCCTCGTCAGAAACATACGCTAAAATGATATGATAAAATGGTATATTTCACCTGTGCTAGGCACATGGCACATTCTGGTAGTTCCAGGTCTGATTGGTCTGGCAAGAGGCGTAGTACTGTTATATAATGTACATGTAGCTTCCTTACTTGACACTCAACATAAAAGGGTAGTTCCATGACTGGTTAGGATGATGTGACTGGGTGTGGTATCATACCACTTGTCTACGGCGTCATATCTCATTGTCCCTAAACGATTGAAATAATATTGTCGTTAAACACTATCAAACAAGCACTTCAAAAAGTTGGATTGTTTTCATAGTTGATATTTAATTCGTTGATAGTTGTCTTGATATTACTGTAAACTCATTATTTATATCAACATTTTATAGATTCCACAGTTGATTATTTATTATAGTTTATGGTAACGTCGTTGTCGGACCTACCGCTGAAAATGTGGAAAGTCGCCGGAAGGCAAAAATCGATGACGTCATCACAAACCGGCTTCTGTCGATTGGTAGGCAGACATTGCCTGGTATGACGTCACAAAAGGTTGTTGCAATGTATACAGGGGTGCGACCAGCCACAGAGAGAAGTGATTATATCCTAACTGCTTGTCCGGAGAGGTAAACATTAAATATACTGTTGAACCTGTATTAGCGGTCACCTGTATTATGCGGTCAGCCTGCATTTGGCGGTCAATTCTAATATTACCAAACTGTAGCATTTTAGTATATATTTAACCTTCATTTAGCGGCCACTTCTGTTACGCGGTCAATTTCACTTGTTCCATTAATTGACCGCTTACGACAGGTTTGACTACTATTTTTGCTGCCTCATAGCCATATTACATCGTCGTTAAATGACAATATACCACACACAGTCACATTATCATGACACTAGGCCAACAAATCTTGGAAATATCATGATGAGCACCAAGCACACGGGGGATATATTAAGACCCTTTTTATTGACATTGGCATGCCAGTACCAGGGATCGAACCCACGACTTTCCAGTTATGTGACGCCATGGTACAGTGGTAGCATTATGACTGCGGGTGTAAAGGTTGAGGGCTCGATTCTTGTCATGTGCAAACTTTGGGATAGCCTTCCAAGCACAAAGTACCAGAGTTTCCAACCCAGGAAAATGTGAGAGGGATTAACATTTAGATTAGATAGTAAAAACTTTCTTTTCACAGACACCAGTTTAAACTAGTTGTGTTTAACTTTAAACTCATTGATTACAGGAACTGGATAACTGTTGGAGGTATACGTTCAACGGGCCTGTCTGGTTGCCTCGGGATCAGTGAGAAAGTTCAGGAATTTATGGAAAATGTTCTGAAAATTGAACCAAATAGAGGCCAGGATAAGACATTTTCCAAACCGGAAGTCGCATTTACTAGATATGGGACAGCGTTAATCGACCGACAGGAATATGTGATCACACACCCTCTTACGCTGGCCGGTACAAACGTTTCAGCGTCTAAATTATGAAGGCTGCAAGCAGAAATAGTTATATCGTCATAGTGGACATTAACATTTTTAAAAAGTATGATTTTCTTCTTACTTAGTATACAATCAGACTTGTCATAAACTTTCAGGTGAGAGAAAATTGCCGTTAAGCCCAGATGGCCAATATATGCAGATCATAGGACATTTTTTGAATATGTACAGCTGATCGTTGTGGGAAATTTCCTGTCAGTTATAGTATTAATGTTTGTTGAATATGTTCGGTATCATTTTTTTTATAAATGTTAAAATATGTTTGTACAATAAGAGTACAATGTACTTTTATATAGTAATTGCACGATTTATGAAATAAAGTATTATATTCTTGGACACATAGGTTAATGTCATTGTACACACACACACACACACACATATATATATATATTTGAAAAAAATATTGACAAGAACTCCATTTGTTTTGAAGCAAATATTTTGTGCATGTGCAACATGGTCCGAATCGGAATTAGGATCTCAAGGGTTCCATCGCAGGTTGCGGATACGGAAAGTCGTTTTGTTTCTTTGTTT
>CM037780.1:36853960-36903960 GCA_021229015.1 Solen grandis | reverse complement strand
ACAATGTAACTGTACTCAAAAATCACTTTTTTTCTTGACTCGAAACTCACTTATTCTAACTCGAAACTCACCTTTTCCGACTCGAAACTCACTTTTTCAACTCGAAACACACTTTCGCAGACTAGGAACATTTTTTTCTAAACTCGAAACTAACTTTCTGCAACTAGCAACTCACCTTTTCTAACCCGAAACTCACTAAAAATTATATCTCCTGCTGTGGCTGAGTTGCGAGGTGCAGGAGGTTGATCAACAGCCAACCGTCCACTTGGTTCCTCCATTCCCCTGGGATAACATTGAGGTTTTCATCCCCACGGTCCGCCTCTTGTGCCACAATGCCTGGATACTTCAGCCTCCGTATGTTGTGTAGAACCACTGCTGCCTCTGCTATATCCTTTACAGTGACGGGCTTCTGCTCCAGAGTCCTGATGAGATATCTGAACCTATTGGCCAAGATTTAAAAAACATTTCCATCCACTCTCCTCCCCATTAACAGTCTGTAATTGAAAATCCTCTCCTTCCTGGACATCCTTTTTCAGCTGTATGGCTTCATTAGGTAGTTCCTAAGTGCAAAGGCATCATCCTCCAGGATGAAGAAGGGCATGTCTTGTGGTCATCTGGGCTCACGGTCTGATGACAAGGTCGAAGGAGGCCAAGGGATTCCACTTCCAGACCGTTAAACAGTTCCAAATCGCCAATCGCATCTTGCATGTGTCCTTTTCCACCAAGCTCGATCCAAACTTGCAGTCTGCATCTACCAGAGCTAGTCTAGAAAAAGAGACATTGTAATTGAAGTACAGACTGCCAGTTTAGAGAGTTTTCTTGATAGCCACCCAAGGCCCCAAACACGCGAGGAATGTTCTATCTCTGCTCAATTGGTAAGGTTTTCCAGGCTTCAGGGGTAATAGGTAGGCTGAACACTTTATCTTTGTATGCCTGCACAATTGCCCGACACACTGTATGTATCATCCTTGTGATACTGGACACTCCACACCTAGAGGCATACACAAGAGCCCGATAATTGTCTCCAGTAGCAAGGTACCTCCGCGTCAATGCCAGATTAATTCCAGGTGAAAGGGGTTGTCTAAAACTGGTGACTTCTCTCTCGATTGTTGGGGCCACACTCTGCAACACTTGATCGAAAACCTCTGCAACACCTCAAAAACTTGTGATGTTCTGGAACGCGACTGGATCTGCCAGCCTCAGATGGGTGTCTAGGAGGCTGGAGAGCATCCAAAACTGCCTGACTGCAGCTATCCTGGCTTTTTGTGAATGCATTTGTAGATGGTCTGGCTGTAGTTTGTCTTCTTCCTCTCTGGCGATGATATAAGCATACAGTAATACTGCAAATGACACATTATCATCTTGAACTCCTGCCATTATCAACGGTTGAGGGTTATAGTGTTAACTCTGTAGAAACACTTGAAAAATATCAACTCTGAAATTCATGAAAAGATCGTGAAACACGAAGTCGATAGTCAGTCGGGCTGTATATACATGTATATCCTTCGGGTTCCAATCGTAGCTCAAATCGTGATTACCTTCGATCGTGATCGTGAAAGGCATCTTGACAACAATCGCCAAATCGTATCAGAACGTATATACAAGTGCCAAATCATCCCATATCGGAAACCCGATCGTGATAATTGGTAATATCGAGACCCAATCATGGACCCGATTGAGACAATCCTATCTAAACGTATGTGATCGTATCTGAAAGGGCGACCAGATCGTGTCGCCTGAAATTAACCAATCGTACGCATATCGCATCCTAAAGCAACAGATCGTATCAGAACGTATCGACTCCCATCACTGCGTATCAAAACCTGAAATTTCAAAAGATAACGGCGGTCAGCTACGAATGGCCAATCGTGACGTTCGTGACGGATCGCACGACAGTGGGAACATAGCATGAGGCATACTCAACTCTACGTTGATAGGATAATAAATTCTCAAATCGCATTTACCGAAAACGATTCGTAAACGTTATGTCTACCCAGATCTTCATTCTAATAACTGTTACTAGTACATGCCAACAAAAAGTTGAGACATCACTTAAATCGACAATTACAAGTTACTATACATAGTATTATTTTGAATCAGAGAAAATACCGAATATGTCTGCGTAAATTCTGCAGATAATATTTCATAAGTACATAAGTACATGTACTTTCTGATTTAAGCAATTGACTACATATATTTAATTATTGCAAAAACGCAAAATTTTAAGTGTCACATGTTCAAAATATTGTGATTGTCTCGCGATGCAGCACGTTTTAGCTTTCATCTTCATTTCTTCAGCAATCATCTTCAAACTTTATGACAATGTCTATTATAATTATATATTGGCCAAGTTCAATTATGGCTGTTATTGACCAATTAAGTCAGAAGTTATGCCCCTTTTGATTTTAAAAAAATGCCAGATTTCACTATGTTTGCACTCTAACATCTCTATGTCTTAAGTAATCATTTTCAAACTTTATGACCATGTTTACAGGCAAAATCCCTTGAATAGTTTCAATTATGGCTAATATCGACGAATCAGGAGTTATGACCCCTTTAATATTAAAAATTGCCACATTGTTTGCACTCTAGCATCTTCATTTCTTACGTAATCATCTTCAAACTTCATGACAATGTCACAATCTCTCAGTCAAGTTCGAATATGGCTTATATCGGCCAGGTAGTTCAGACGTTATGGCCTTTTTAATATAAAAAAAAAAGAAAAAAGATTTCACTTCGCACTCTAGCATTCTCATTTCTAAAGCAATCATTTTCAAGCTTTATAATAGTGTTTATAGCCATAATCTCTTGGCCAAGGTCGACTATGGCTGATATCGGATTATTAGGTCAGGATTTAAGGCCCTTTAATTGATGAACAATGCCAGATTCCACTGTTTACACTTAAGCATCTTAATTTCCATTCAGCTTCATGACAATGTTTATAGTCGTAATCGACATAAAATTTTGACCACAGGTGCTGTTTGGTTTTGTGGAAATGAAATTATCTCATGGATTGTGTATTCAGTATAACTATGCCATAATACAGTAATTCGTACAGGCAATGAAGGTAGTGTTTTTCAGGTGAGCGTCTACATTGCCTGTACATGGCCCTCTCTTTTTTTGCTTAGAAAAATAGCACAGGTATTTTGTTCAATCGTAAAAACGATGTTTCAGTTGCCAAAGTTTGAGAAAAAAGTCATTTAAATCATATGAAGAACTAAGAGCGTTAGGATGCTTTAATGCTTGTAAACAACATCTATGGCCATTCCTTCCGTATTCGTTAGCACATACTTTTATTGTGGACGCGAAGTGAAACAATTAAATTTGGTGCGGCAATCTCGTCATGCTTGCCTTTGACTTTTAGCTACTGAAATTAGTTGCTCCCTAAAAAAAAACACGAAGACATGTTATGCTTTGAGGCAATGTATAAATGAATTAGTTTCATCTTGTTCGGCAGTTAATTGCAATAACTAATTAGAACCAAGAAACATTAACTCTTATACATGCAAACTTGATTTAACTTGCGTTTCATTTGAAGTAATTGCTTCTGTAATGCTTATTAAAACATTTGGAACTATCCCATTAAGTGGAATTATCTCATTAAGTGTAATAGTAATTAATCATTGTCACGAAATCAATACATTTGTACAATGTAATGAGCTAATATAGCGGTTAGGAAATAAAATACATAACCACATATGAAAAACTTGACAATTCGTCTATCAATAATATATATTTCGAGATGACAACGTTGGAATTCCTATTGAAGACAAATGAGGTTAAGTAAAATAATAAACAAATATATTTTTTGCCCATTATTAACGGTCTTTTCTCAGCAAACACACTGGTTGGAAACAAACGAGCGATTCCGTATATCTCCAAGATGGGAGATACATATTTTCAAAAATACTGTTCGTGTTACTAGAATTCTACATGCGGATACGCCGTAACCAAAGGTTTTAAGACATCACCAACTCCTTATACAAATCATCCGACCATCTAGATTTTCTCGCTCTAATCACAATCTCAGACTACAAACAGTAAGCTTGATATTGGATTTCACAACCTCCTGACGGCTGCTTAATGCGCCTTGCCTTCAGTCAGGTTGGACGTATATGTCTATAATACATACCGCCACTAACACCTAATATATCAGTTTCGTTATCTGTTTTACTTTCTCCTCCTTTTGTCTTATTTTTTTGTGCAACGGATTTCACGAAGTAGGAGAGAAGTTTACCTTACGCGTTACATAATTGTATAATATATTTCTGAAATATGTTATATGTGGTATAAAAAAATAAGTGTTGTACTTTCGATCAATACAGTGCTCCAAATGAGCTATTGTAACAGGTCTTTGGCTGACTTCCATCCGTCATCAACAAATTATTCAGATGATATCTTCTCTGTAACTCCTTGGCCAAAAATGTTCATTTTAAAGACACTAAAAAATTGGATTCATGCAGAATTATAGTTGCTATGGAACGGAAAGGAAAATCAGATGAACAATTAAAATGTCTTCGTCTCTTAAATCAGTGACAAGACATCGGCACAGATATTCCTTAGGTAACCATCTACCTAACTCATAATATTTTTTCCGATCCGTAAAAAGGGAACATAGAGTTAAGTATTCCTTGTGTATGTAAAAAAAACTTTAAATCTGTCTCTCAAATCTACTTCTGAAATAACAAGATTTAAAATGTTTCAGCACAGGTTTAACTGGATGAGTCTAAACCAAAATTGTTAAAATTATTCGGCTTTTTGAAAAGACATGATATGAAAGTGACAAAAACGGCCCTTAATCCTATTTTATGACGAAAATATTTCATTGCGATTACTTCTTGCATTGCAGACACTTTGCATAATACTTTTCTGAATGAAAAAAAGATAAAAAAAACAAAAACATATTTGAAAACCTGAGTTTTGTAAATGTATTATATACATGTAAAATGGTTGAGTTTCTAAAGCTCATCGGGGAATTAGCTGACAGGTTTAAGTGTTTGTAATATATCAATATGTTACCGTTACTAAAATTCAAGAGTGAATGACATAACATTTACTTTAATAGTAATTAGCCGTATATTATATGGTTCATTTTTCACAGAGTCGGTTTCTCCATTTTGACACGGGAGACATAGTGATTTATGAGAACGATAATATTTTTGATGGATGACAAATATAAAAGGAATCCAACAAGCTTTTTCAGAGTAGGATGGCGTTTCCTTAATGCATTCATCTAAAACCAGTGTGGCCATGACATGTGGTATATACGTCATTTAAAGCTATCTCGAAGAGCATATTTTGCATCGATTCAGAGGGAAAAACGTTGTAAGTATTTTATTTGTTTATCAATTTTAATGGCATATAGTGCATGCGAAGCGGAAAATTGTGCCCTACACATAGGTTCCAATTATGTTTCTTTCCTTTTTACAGTTTTTCTGGGGGCCGCCGTGGCCGAGCGGTTACAGTCGTGGACTACAAATCTCTCAGCCCCTCACCGCTGTGGGTTCGAATCCCGGCAGGGACTTCGGATTTTTCATGTGAGGAAGCGGTAGGTCGGTGGTTCTACCCGAGTACCTCTGTATACTCAGGGTCTGCCTCCACCTGTAATAAGCTGGACGTCGCTATATGACTGAAATATTGTCGAAGCGACGGTAAACCCTAATACAAAAACAACAACAACAACAACAACAACAGTTTTTCTGAACATTCGGGAACACATAAAGCACATCGCTAATAACGTTTTTTTCCAGAATGTTAGGAAATACTGCATATCTGACAAAATATTCATTTGGGCTTTTGTGTATTGCACAGTTTATTGTTTCGCATGCGGTATATTCCATTAAAATTGGTGAGAAATACTTACAGCAGATTTCATTTTCGAATCGTGGCAAATAATGCTGCTTGTGATAGCTTAAAATGACGTCATATACCACGTGGTATGGCCACACTAAAAAAGATAAAAGAAACATTATTATGTAGATTTGAAAGCATTATTTAAATTTACTAAACTATTAGCACAACGACAGTTTAAATCGATTTAAGGGTTTAAGTATAGGGTCAGGAAAGCTTTTATAAGCCGTTATCGTTTTAATTTAATAACTGTAATATGAATTCCTTAAACTGTCTTTGGGGAAATAGAATATATCGGAATTTCACGTATCGAGAACGTTTATGTCGATGAAAAGGAGGGGTAATTTAGAAAGTTAAGTGATATTTTAAGGTTTTTAAATCTTAATTATGAATTATTATTGTTACAGTATGCAGGAAATACGTTTGGATGATAAATATCAATTGTTAAATCGGTTTAAAAAACATCACATTTACCAAAAACGTTTCGTAAACGTAATATTATCACCGTTTCTGAATCGATCTTTTTCTACTTTGCATGACTAGCAAGAGACAATACATAGTGGAGGCACCTCTTTAGTCGACAATTCCTTACTTTGAACACTTATTTTGAATGTGATAAAACGCCACGCATTTCTGCGTAGGCTCTTCAGTTTATATACGTTCTGCCTTATTTTAGTAAATGTGTATTTTTTTCTCTTCCATAAAACGCAAACGATCCATTATCCTGACTATAACTGTAGCGATAATAGTGTCATCTGACAAAACTTTTTTAGGTGTCTTAAAGCGAAGCAACACGTCTGTTTCAAAATGATTCGGCTTGATGGTCATGCCATAGAAGCATACCTCCAGTATCTACGGACATTATTGCATTACTTCAGTACAAAGCACGCTGCTGTGATGCTGATATAGATCCCTTCTGTTGCTCATTACGTGTAAAGTGTTAACAAAGTATTGAAAAATAAAATATTAAAACACTACTCACTTCTGCTTTTTCTTTTAAAGTTAATAATGCCTTCGAAGGATATTTGGAAAGGCTTAAACTTGTTATCATGCAAAATACTTGTGAACTACATGTATCTAGGGGTAATACATACTTCGGAACTTATATAGAGATATATATTTAGTTAATCTTCGTGTTAAAAATGTGATTGCAGTTTTGTTAGAAAAATATCACGGTTATTATGTTCAGTTGTAAAAGTGGTGTTCCCATAGCCAAAGTTTGTGAAAAAATATTTGAACCATTTTACAAATTAAAAGCATAAAGTTTTTAATCCTACAATATATACGTGCCAGTTCAACCGTATTCGTTAGCGCAGTCTTCCATAATATACCATTTTCAGGTCTGTGTGGCTTTCTCAAGGCATTAATGGCAGTTCATGACCATACACATTATATTCCGATAGTTATTCCTAGAAAACTGCTCAAGGTTTCCAGTAATAGTAATACTCCTCGATGTGAATTACAAATATAAACAATATTAACTTGATTACAGAATAGAATTCGCCGTAGTTTCTGCAGATGATCTGTCATAAATACATTTGTATTCTCTGATTTTGCAAGATTTTGTGTAAGCATTGCACAAGACGTTTAAAATACTGCGCAATTATCTTTAAGAACAGAATGCCATTTTCATGCAGTTCATAGTCAGGACATCTAAAAATACTTTACTGGAACGTTGTGAATATAAAATGTGTTTGGGTAAAATGTAAGGTGCAAAAAATTGGCTATTTCTAACAATTAATTCTTAGCTGTAGATGTGTATTTGTGGCTCAAAATAGTGTTTAGTTAATGGTTTGGAGATTCCGACTTTTTGGACTCGCTATACAAGATAACATCAATATATACAAATGTATATAAGTTTGAGTATTTTGGTATTCTTTGCTTTTTATACGCCCGTCCAAGACGGGATGTGTTATGGATTCACCTGTGGGCGGAAGGAATCCACTGATGTTGTGCGCTCTTACTCGAACAAACATGAACCGATCTTTACCAAATTGGTCACAATGTATATGGTCACATTATCTCGATACAGGCATTGCTTTAATTAAAAATTGAAATACTGCATTTAAATCTTCTTATCCGTGTATCATAATATGTGATTTGAAAACAATGCTTTCAAAATATTTACCATCATTTCTTAAAAAAGTTCTCTGAATTCCATTCAGATATGTCATTATTCAAGGATATCACACACATACGATAAATTTAATTGCTTAATCTCTTTATTTTTTTCATCTCAAATAATAACTGTGCAGGCAGTCTTTATTTAAGCAAAAATAATACATAAAATGTACACGAACATATAAGGACATAATGTAGCGGCATAACAGGGAGCTCAAATACAAGTTTGGGTTTCAATATCTTTTAGGTTAAACTCATAAAGATTGATATACATTGTCTGTCCTGTGGTTTAAGTGTTTACAATATATCGATGTGTTACCGTTACTGCAACTATTCGGACTAAATTTGCACACCATTAATAGTTGTTTGTCATGTATATTTGAACCCAATACCTTCAAGGTTACAATTGATGGACATGGTGAGCTACTTATACTCATTTTGTCATAAGCGTTTCGTGTTGGTTTTATTCGAATGTCCTTGACCTTCGATACGATATATTCTAAAACAATTGAATCTCTCTCTCTCTCTCTCTCTCTCTCTCTCTCTCTATTATATATATATATTCTAAAAGACTACGTAACAAACAAACACCCTTTGCAGTTTCATGTAGTAAAAATAGCATGTACTAACTATAAACATGTTTTGTCATATCGGCAGTATTTCTCATGAAATAAGTTTAAAATTTATTTGCATTTGTAAATGAACAGTTTGACTTTTTGCTTTCACAAGAGATAAATTTCGAATATTCAAACTCTTGATACCAGCATGATTCATGAATACAAAAAACAAAAACAAAAAAAACAAAAAAACAAAAAAAAACAAAAAACAACGATATATCTATAATGCTTTTATCCCAAACTTCATGAGATATATTGACACTGATTTCTTATCAAAATATACACTCAGCCAAACAGAAAGTGCCAACTTTTAAATTCTTGATATCTCTTTTAATATTTTGTTAACATAGACAAAACTAATAAACAATATATATGTAATCGTTGGAGTACCTATTGACCTAAGTTTAATCAGTAGTAAACCGTACCATTCGGATAAAGACTAAATTTACTGATTTTACACGTGCGTCTTGTGCAACACAGGTCGATATCCAGTGGTAGTATCAGTTGGTGACTGCACCAACTGACCGGGTATATATCACGCAAAATCAAGTTTAACAAAAATGCCAAGATTAAATATTGATCAACGAACCAAAGCTTAAACAATGCTAAATGCAGGTACGGTAGTAAATGTATAACCGAGTCTTATCGAAGCAAGTGTCATTTTAAAAAATCGACCCCTATGTCATATCGCTTGGATTGTGATATTCAATGGACTTCAAATCTTTACGTATATATGAAAACGTAAGATAGGTATATTCTTTTTGGCTGAGTATAATGAACAATAATTAGTGCTGCTTACTATTTTACTCGGGGAAAAGAACAACAATATTCACTAGAAGTATTAAGTAAAACACTTGTTATTTGTTATTAGTTCATTTATAAAGTTGCATTTAGATTTTTCCATAAAACACTTAATAAAACAATGCTATTTAAGCAAGATCAAATAAGGGTATAATTCCAGCAACAGTACTTAAATCATTAGTAATATTAGACAGAAACTTATTTATCCAGTATTCTTTTCCAAAATATTTACGTTTTTGACTCCTTAACATAAGTTTGAAAAATAAATGAACAAACAATGTGCGTTAAATATGAAATATTTTAGTATATGTGTTTGTAAAGCAAGGAAAATTAAATAAATTATTTTGCACAGAAATCGTGCTAAAATGCATTTTCTCTCCATTTTGACATTGAAGATATACAGTCAGTAATTTTAGAAACAATATTATCCTCGAAGAATGACATCTAAATGGAATTCAACAACCTGTTTCAGAATGTGATAGCATTCCTTAATGTATTCTTTTCAAAAGATAAATGAAACATTATTGTGTAGATTTAAATTTACTGTTGACAGTTTAAATCTATTTAAGTGCTTTTAATACATGGAAAGGGGAGTTTTTTTTTTGCTGTTGTCGTTATAATTCCACATCATTTCTATAAATTCCTTAAACTGTTTCTAGCGAAACCGAATATATCGAGAATTACACTTATCGATGGCGGTTATGTCGACAAAAAATAGATGTACTTAGTGTCAATCATTGGATCAGTTCAAAAATCATATTACATTTACCGAAAAGGATTCGTTAACATATTATAACAACGTTTTCTTTCATCGAAATTTATTAATCTATTTCATATAGCATACTAGCATATGACAAAAAATTGGAGACGCCGCTTTATAAGAGATTAAGAAGTTGCTATAAGCAATTGTTTTGTTTCTGCACACATAAGTACTACCTTAATTTAGCAGTTATATATATGTTTTACTATTGCACACAACGCAAAGGATCTGACTATAACACCTGGCAATATTAGACTCACATGAAAGAAGTATTTTGATTGTTTCGCTAAGCCAAATGTTCATGTCAAAATATTCAGATTGAGGTTCATGCATAATTTGCAGACGTCCAGTATCTACGGATTCCATAACCTTTTTTCAGGACTAAACACGCTGCTTTGACACACACACACACACACACACACACACTTTCTACTGTTGCTTATGTATAGAAATTTTACGAAGTATTAATACTTTAAAATGTCAGCCAGTTATTCTTTTAAGTGAATCAGTGAATACATGTTCTGACGGGATATGTTGAAAGGCTAAAGGTTGTTATCCTACAGGATACTTGGGAACTAATTTTATGCATAGGAGAATGTTTAGCGAGACACTACTATTTTCAGGAGTTAATCTTAACGTATAAAATTTGGCTCCATTACGATTTTGTTTCATCTTAAAATGGATGTTTGTAAAAGAAAATAAGATGTTAAAATGTCGTTTATGCGTATTAAAAGCATTAAGATGTTATGCTTACATCATCTACGTACCATTTCACCCGTCTTCGTTAGCGCATACTGTCCACTGTGGACGCGGAGTAATACAATTATATTACATGCGACCATCTGTTTATGTTTGCTTTTTATTTCCTTTTATTTCCAGCTACTAAAAGCAGCGCCTTCCGTCGACAGCTTAATAATTAAAAAATGAGCATAACAAGGACACATGTTTTGAGGCAATGTATAAATGAAGTAGTTTCAGCCTGTTCGGCAGTTGCACCAAGTAACATTTACTCTTCACAAGCAATCTTGATTTTAATGATTTAATAATTTTCTTTTAATTTGCATAAATTGTTTCTTTAATGCTGTTTAAACCATTTGGAAATACCAATTGAAATGATAAGGCAATATGTCGATGACACAGACGGTTAAATGACAAAGATCACTGCCTATGGTACAATGTAATCAACTGTTAAATTGTCGTAAATGAGAAAATTAATAACCACAACTAAGCCGTTAATCAAATATAAACACACCAGTGAGTCTAACCCACAACACATATTTCGAATGACACAAACGTGATTTCTATTGGCGGATATTTTCAAGTAAAATGCGCAGCAGTTTTCATTATATTGAATCCAGTAAAACGAATCATGTTAAGGTATAGCCCCTTTCATGGTTCCACTACTTTTCGGACCTCATGGCCTTTTTTACGGGGATGACCAAGGTTTTCTAATGTTTCATTAGGGTACATGTGTCGCAGGGTGAATTCTTCTCCCTTTGTATTGCCTTGTTTATGTCCGTATTTGTCCTCCATAGTCTATGTCCGCGTTAGTCCTCCATAGTCTTATGTTCGTATTTTGTCTGTCTTGTTTCGTCGTAATGGTTAAGGTAGTCTTCAATATTTCGTGTTCACCTACCATATCATAACAATCTGCACTAAGCCAGTCATTTCACTCCTTATAATTTGCACTAAACCAATCATTTCTCTCGCTATAAAACCGATAGGGATTTAAGCACGTGCAAACTGTGCACCAGCGCACTTTGTTTGAAAGAATACACGGCGAGAACCCCGTCTTAAGCCTTCGTTGATTGTTTGTATTTTCTTCATTGGCGCTTAACCCTTTACAGCCCGGAGCAGAACCCGTTTGACGGCGTGACATTGGTGGCCAGTGTGCGTTTTGGGCATTCCGTAGTGGGCTTCGCCAGACGGTTTCCTTGCGGGACGAAGTAGGACGATTTAGCCTGGGTGCGAATGGTGGACCGAGAGGCCACGTGACGAGCAGATGGTTCCGGTTGGGCCAAACGTAAACATGTGTCATTCATGATCAACAATGGATTTCAACAGTTTTGGTGAAATGTTTTGAACTTATTTGTGCACTAGAGTGATATTTATTTATGCATTGTGTCACTTGCGTAATGCCATGGCGTGACATACCGTATGTCCAAAGTTAAATGTCTTGAACGTGTTCCGGAAGTCAGATTGAACTTTTCTCTACATGTATTGTTTACATCGCTGGATACATCGTTGGATTTGTCGTCTTTCATCATTAACATTTCTTGAGGAACTTTACTTTATTTGTTGAAAAAGGATTTTCACATATTAAGATTCTAATATATTTTGTATGAAATGTCTTACATGTACTTTGATTAGAAATAAATGTTGAAAAACTTATTTCTCCGACTGTCATACTCTTACTCTGTCCATCTCACGTCTATTAATCTCTCTCTCTCTCCCTTGTAGTATATTAATGATAAATTAAGTTGTTTCTGATAAAATTTAAATATTGTGTAAATGTAGTATCTGTAAATCCGTCTTAGATACTTGGTCAGGTATTTCAGATTTACAACAATAGTAATGTGTAAATATGTTTCAGGATTCTGTGATATTACTTTGTATGTAAATATTATTTAATTTCTTTGTCAAATGTTTCAGATTTACTGTGTGGCTGTTGCAATGGAGTGAAAGCTGTCACATCTGCACAACACCATATTAATCCTGTCAACACAGATCATTTGGTGATTGGTTAAAACTGCGTAAATCAAATTGAGATCATTTGGTGATTGGTGAGCACTAACATTTTCATATCCATTTCATTTGCATACAATTAACTTCATTGGAAGGCAAATTTTGTTTCATGTTTTGTGTTCAACTTTGTTATATGTTTTGTGTTTTCTCTTATATGTTTCCTTTCTCTCCTGTCTATCTGTTTTGAACCCTGCCCTGTCAAAAAAAAAAAAAAAGAAAAAAAAAAGTTAGTTTTATTTTAAAACTATACTAGTACACAAATGTTTAACAGTCCCATATGCTTAGGCTGGTTGCTTAAACTATACTTAGAGCTTAGTTATTTGTATCTCATTGTATTGGATAAACTCTACATAGTTTAAGTAAATAGAAATTTGAAAGTAGTGAGGCATTTAGATTGGATATAGTACAATGGGTTTTAGAGCTATTGCATTTTTGAGGTGAAATTTTGGTTTTCATGGTTTAAAAAAAAAAGACTTGCATATTTCAGTATAATTTATTTCAGAAGTCAACATGGATGTATGATTGCCCAATTGATAGATTTGAATTGAAATTATTACAGATTTGTATTTTTATGCAGATTGTGCAGTGGAACCAGTGCTGGTGGATGATGTTTATTATGTGTTGACTTTATTTTTTTCCCCTTTTACTTTGTTTATATTTATTGATCCACAATCACACAGCTAAAGCTGTTTTGTTTTGAGTACTTTTGAAATCGAATTTAATCATGGCCGAAAGCACCAAAGAACTTACTGGCCTAAGGGAGATAGAGCTTGATTACTATGCTGAGCAACTTCGGAAGTCTGGTAGGTACCAGGTCTTTCCATGTGCTAGCACACCAATTGTTTCAGCCAGTATGCCAGTTCCTTCTAAAATGATGACCCCTACACCAGTAAAAGAGTATGCTTTACAGCAGGGTGAGAAGTATAAATCTGTGCTTGAGACCCCACCCACTACCACTGATTTTAAAGGTGCTATCCCTAAAGTGCAAACCCCTATTTTTAAAAGTGAACTTGTAGGCAATCTCTCTAAAGTGACTATTTCTGAAGGATTAAGTACATTTAAAGGTACTCTCCCATATGTAACTTCTTCTCATCCCAGTGCCAGTGTTACAGTCACTGCTCATAATTTTATGTCACCACGACTGTCTGAAAGTATATTTGGTTCTGGTTTCAAAGCCATCCCTGATCCAGACCCTGTTCCTGTGAAATGGTGTTTGAATGATAAGACCCCTACTACTAAATTGAGTTTTAAAGGTACTTCACCTGATGTATCCTCTCATGTACATTACAGTACGGGGCCCACGGTTTTTAAACATATGCCGGAGGCTAGTTCCTCATTTAGGAACCACATGGATGCCCCTCCTACCTCTTTCAGTTCTTTGAAAGTTCCCAGACTGCTTGAGGTTTCAGGTGAACAACTTAGTGGGTCTGCGTTTGATATGTGGTTGTATGACCTGAAGTGTATTCTTCGAAGTTGTGTTTACCCAGACCACATTGTTCTGGAAGCAATTAGAAGGAGTCTAAAGGGCAGAGCTAGGCTTGTTCTTTTGCATCTTGGAGAGTTTGCCTCCATAGATGAAATTGTCTCAGAACTTGAAGGTGTCTTTGGGAATGTTCAGTCCTGTGAAAAGGTTAAAGAGCAGTTTTACAGTGCTGTACAAAACCCTGGAGAGAGTGTTGCTTATTACAGTCTCCGTCTGGAGCAGTTTCTCTCTGCCTCAAGCCTTCGTCTCGATCCATACACAAAGAACGATATGCTCAGAAATCGTCTTTGGTCTGGGTTGAGTAACCAGAATTTGCGGAACGTGTCTAGGTATAAGTTTGAAAATATTTCAAACTACAACACGCTTCGCAAAGAATTGAGACAGATTGAGAGAGAGCTCGAATCGTCGAAGGCAGCGCCTACAGAAACTGTAGGACAACACTTGTCACTGGTGGAGAATAAAATTCTCCAGCAGTTACAAGATTTGTCATGTCAAATGAGACAGCTGAACTCTAGAGTTGGGTCTCTTGAGAACTGTACCCCTCATTATTGGCACAAATGTCATCAACTGTGTCAAGAATGCTGCTGGGTCCAGCGTTATGACACAAGTTTGGCAGGAGGTCATCGCTTCCTTTGCTGGAGTGCAAATAGTTCCTGTCAGAGCTTTTTGCAAGAAACCAATCTTCCTTCAGCCGTTTGAGACGCGAACTTGAACTGGCACAGTTAAGAGTTGGTTGTGACATGTCAGTTGGTGTTACTGAGACAGATGAACATTCTCATTACCTGAATGTTTGTCCAAGATTGGTCAAAGTGAACCCACAAAGGTCCTTTTCAAAGATACCAGTTCGTATTTGCAATATGTCTGCTCGTACTATTACCATTCTTCCAAGATCTGTGCTGTGCTCTTTACAGGAAGTTGATGTTGTGAGAAAAGTTGACCTATATGAGGATGCGAGTTCTAATACTCACAACTCTGAAAAGACCCTTGAGGATTTAGGTGTCAAAATTCCAAATGATACTCTTCAGCCTGATGAAGTTGAGAAAACTAGATCTTTTCTCAACAGGTGGAAGCACATATTTTCTTCAGGTATCACTGATCTTGGTTGTACCAAAATAGTTGAACACAAGATAAAGCTTGTTGATGAAACACCCTTTAAGGAGCCTTATCGTAGAATTCCTCCTGGTATGTTTGAGGAAGTCCGAGAACACCTTAAAGAGATGTTGGAAGCTGGTGCCATTAGGGAATCTCATAGTCCGTTTTCTTCAAATGTGGTACTTTGAGGTTCTGCATTGACTTTCGCCAGTTGAACCGTCGTACGGTCCGAGATGCTTATGCTCTCCCACGTATTGATGAGACTATGGATTGTCTGATTGGCTCCAGATACTTCAGCAAGCTTGATCTCCGCTCTGGCTACTGGCAAGTGGCCATGAGTGAAGCAGACAAAGCTAAAACGGCATTTTCAGTCGGCCCTCTTGGGTTCTTTGAGTGCAATCGTATGGCATTTGGTTTAACAAATGCCCCAGCAACCTTCCAGCGATTGATGGAACGGTGTATGGGTGAATTGCACTTAAAGGAATGCCTTATATACCTCGATGACGTCATCATTTTTAGTGATACTGTCGAGAGCCATTTTAGCCGACTGGTATCTGTTTTTAAGAAACTTTAGTCAGCTAACCTGAAATTGAAGGGCAGCAAATGTGAATTCTTTCAGCGACAGGTTAAATATCTTGGGCACTTAGTTAGTGAAAAGGGTATTGAGACCGATCCAGAGAAGATTGAGGTCCTGAGGACTTGGAAAGTTCCATCTTCTGTAAAGGAACTACGTAGTTTCCTAGGGTTTTCTGGGTACTTCCGTAGGTTTATACCCGGTTTTGCTCAGTTAGACAAACCGCTCACAGATCTCTTGGTTGGTCACTGTACATGCAAGAAGGTCAAAGCTTCAAAAAGTCCCTCCACTTGGGTTTGGGAAGAAAGTCAACAAAAATCATTTGATGCTATTGTTGAGAAGCTTTGTTCTGCCCCTGTTTTAACCTTTGCCGACATCACCAAGCCTTTTGTGCTACATATTGATACCAGTTCTTTGGGACTAGGTGCTGTGTTGTATCAGGAGGTAAATGGTGTGGAAAGAGTTGTAGCCTATGCCAGTCGTGGTTTGAGACCAAATGAGAAAAATTATCCTGCTCACAAGCTTGAATTTTTGTCCCTTAAATGGGCAGTGGTTGATAAATTTTATGATTACCTTTATGGTAATAGTTTCAAGGTGTGCACGGATAATAATCCTCTGACTTATGCTTTTACAACAGTTAGATGCAGTGTCTCACAGCTGGTTATCGGCACTATCTGCTTTCAATTTTTCTATCCATTATCGTTCTGGAAAGGAAAATATTGATGCAGATGCACTTTCAAGACTGCCTGGAATTTCAGACCAAACTTCGGACTCTGGGACTGTTCTTTTCCCGGATATAATCAGTGCATTATTCCAAGCACATTTAGTGGCAGTTGAGCGGTTTCCTGTTGTAGAATGTCTGTCTCTCTTCCAAGACTCTATTGAGGTGTCTCAGGAGGAAGAATCCACGTCAGGTTTTCCTCTTTCTTCTGTCGACTGGCCAGTTGAACAGACTAGGGACCCTACAATCCAAGGAGTGATGGAGATTTTGCAGCAGGGACGTAGGTTGACTACACGTCAAATTACCCTAGAGCCTGAACCGGGTCGCCAATTTCTCAGAGAGAGAAAGAAGCTTTATCTTTCTGAGGGAGTTCTTTACCATCACGGGAAGAGCAGTGGTTACCCGGTTTGCCAACTTGTGGTCCCAAGTGCTTTCCACGATGTCATCTTTTCTGGGTTGCAGTAAGAAGCTGGTCACCAGGGTAGGGATCGTACTTGTTCTTTAGTGCGTTCTCGATTTTTTTAGCCAGACATGGAAGCCTTTATAGAGCATCGTATAAAAACCTGTCCCAGATGTATATGCAGGAAAACACCAGAGAGAAAAGCTACTGGGCTTGTATCTGTCCAGTCGACTTACCCGCTGGAGTTGGTCTGCATAGACTATCTTACCCTTGACATGTCTCAAGGTGGTTTTGAGCATGTTCTCATTATTACCGATCATTTTACTCGGTATGCACAGGCCATACCGACCAAAAACGAGACTGCTCAAACCACCGCCAAAGCCCTGTTTGACAACTTCTTTTGTCACTATGGATTCCCCTCCCGGATCCATAGTTACCAGGGGCGAAATATTGAAAGTGCGGTCATACAAGAACTCTGTGCACTTTGCAATATACAGAAAAGCCGGTCAACGCCCTACCATCCCCAGGGGAATGGGATGGCCGAGAGGTTCAATCAGACTCTTATGAATATGATTGGTACCCTGGAGGAAGATCAAAAAAGGAATTGGAAGGCTCATATCCCAGGCCTTGTACATGCATACAATGCAACAAGGCATGAAAGTACTGGCTTAACGCCATTCTTTCTGATGTTTGGTAGACATCCTCGCTTGGCCGTGGATGCCTTTCTGGGTGTGAAGCCAGACAATTCCGCTGCCTCCAGGGACCAGTCATCATTCACTGGGGGTCTGAGAGACCGTCTCAGCTTTGCTTATAAGGTTGCTGCACGTGAGTCACGTCGTCAGGCTCGACGCCATAAAAGGCGTTATGATCTCCGAGTTAGAGAGGTCAAGGTTGAGCCTGGAGACCGTGTTCTCCTGCGCAAAGTTGGGTTGAAAGGTCGGCACAAACTGGCTGACAGGTGGGATGATGTCATTTATATTGTCGTAGAACAACCCAACCCAGATATCCCTGTTTTCCGGGTACGAAAGGAATTTTCGAGAGGTTCTTTTCGCACGGTACAATGTTACCTTGTTCTTCTCTACCAGTCAAAGAGAAAACTGTAGAGGTGAGTGACAGCTCTGTTTCACCAGCTACAAGGCCCCAATCCGAGGTTGAAACAGGACCAAAATATGTGTGTCCGCAGGGTCGACTAGATCCGCTGGCAAAACCGTTTATTCCTCGCCGTTCAACTCGTGTTTGTAGAAAACCAAACACATTAAACTCACAGGACTGGGTCACATAATGCAAGCTTTTAGTACTAGTCTGTTTTACAGAGACATGTGACATTTTCATATTTTCAGGATAGGACTGACATAATCCTCATGTGTATATACGAATTTGATATATCTTAAGCTTGTTCATTTCATAGGAATCCTGGGATAACAAATCGTTGTAATATATGTGCGAATTTTAATCTGAATTTTCTTGCAGTTTCCCGCGACATCGTTTTATGTTCTTTTGTATTGACTATTCATTTCATTTCAGAGAGTTTGTTTGAAAGCCATTGCGAACGGAAAGATGTGTTGTTAGGCTATGCTAGGTTTTATTTTAAACTTAGTGCCATTTGTTTTGCAGGAAATTGTCATTTGAGATACTCGTCACAGCGTTAGTGCCCGTTGTGATATATTTTGATTAGTACTGAGAAGTTAATCATGTCATATTAATAATTGTAGAAGTAACCATGTTACTTTATATATTATACTTGGGGACCCCATATATTTGAATTTGTCCAGTACTCTGGGTAAATTTGTTTGCTGTCTAAGCCATTTTGGTTCCGACAAGGTACTTAGATCTGTGGAATCTACTAATTAGTGTCTACAGTTTGTTAAGTCGGGATACATTAAGTACTTCCTCTTAGTAGTTTAGTTGCCAGTTTTGGTTCTAGAGTATGTTATTATAATAACCAAACATACTACTGTAACACTGATTAACCTTATGGTTTCAGTTTTGTCTTGGGCTACCAAAGAGAGGTATTTCTATTAAATGTCGGGGCGACATTTCCTCAAAGAGGGGGAGGATGTCACAGGCTGAATTCTTCTCCCTTTGTATTGCCTTGTTTATGTCCGTATTTGTTCTCCATAGTCTATGTCCGCATTAGTCCTCCATAGTCTTATGTTCGTATTTTGTCTGTCTTGTTTCGTCGTAATGGTTAAGGTAGTCTTCCATATTTCGTGTTCACCTACCATATCATAACAATCTGCACTAAGCCAGTCATTTCACTCCTTATAATTTGCACTAAACCAATCATTTCTCTCGCTATAAAACCGATAGGGATTTAAGCACGTGCAAACTGTGCACCAGCGCACTTTGTTTGAAAGAATACACGGCGAGAGCCACGTCTTAAGCCTTTGTATTTTCTTTATTGGAGCTTAACCCTTTACAGGTAAATGATTTGGTTTTGTTGTAATTCTTTTGATAATTCATTTATTTTTCTTTCCTCATTGTGACTATTCTTAACCATGCACTTTGTTTGAAAGAATACACGGCGAGAGCCACGTCTTAAGCCTTCGTTGATTGTTTGTATTTTCTTCATTGGCGCTTAACCCTTTACTGCCCGGAGCAGAACCCGTTTGACGGCGTGACACATGCATCTTGGTTATCTTGGTAGAGGTTAAGTGGTCCATGATGTAGCGGTGTTTGTCGACTTTACCGGAAGTGAATTACTGGGCAAAACTTTAAGCAACCAGTAAGCAGTCACTTAAAAGAATTAAATATTTCATTACCACAATCAGCGGTCTTGTCTCAGAACTCATCAAGGTCGTGTGATCCAAACCAAAGGTACCCGGTACGTTGCTTCCCATTAAACAAACAAACAAAAATCACTGACTTCATATATAATAATAAGAAGGTAGGTAACTTCTTCCACTGAAAACGTACATCATGTTATTTCAATTGCCGTAACTCCTTTGAAATCTGGTGGATTTCCATAAAATTGGTCTTTTTTTGCGTGGAAGGGTTGAATAAAGACATCAGGTACAATAAACACCCCTTGCCAAAGTCGAAAACGCGTTTGGTCGGAAGAGATCTGACCGACGGAATCTCGCCAATCTCTTCCGTGTAAATCTAAAGAATCACTAAAGCTTCAAAATCAGCACTGAACTGTAGGGACAGATACTGATAAAAGAAACAAATAAACCAAAAATGAATACTTGTTATTTCATTTTTCATTTTATGCAGCCTTTTTAAAACTCCATCAGACTCGAAATTGACCGATGATCGGCTACATTTAAACTGCGCATTCTCTACAGTTTCTATCGAGCGTCTCGTTGACATTGCTGATGTAGTTTCGTTTTCGATTTAGTCACAAAATCTTCTCAAAGCAATAAATTTCAAGTCAGGACAAGTGTTCATTTCAGGTATATTTGTTTCTTTCATCAGTATTTGTTCATACAATTCAACATTGATATAGTGGCTTTAGATTTCTATAGTTTTACACGGGAGAAATGGGCGATATTCTGTTGGTCAGATCTCTTCCGACCAGACGTGTTTGTGAATTCGGGAACATTTCTAGGGCGATTCCTCGGGCAAGGGTGTGTTTTATGTCGCTGTATGACTTTCTTCATCCCTTCCACACAAAATAAGAGCAGTTTTATGAAAAACTATCAATAATCAAAAGAATTACGACAATTAAAACGACATACTGTACGATTTCAATGGCAAAAGTTACCTACCTTCTTATTATATATAAAGTGGTTGATTATCTTTAAATTGGGGCAGTTTTTCGGTGAAATCAACGTACCGGATACCTTTGATCCAAACTGTTTATCAGCAATATAGGAGATACATAAGAATTACATTTGGTGTTACTTGAATGATACATGCGAATACGCCATGACCTTTGAACGGAATAAACGTCTTATTTTAAATATGCAGCTCTTTTCAAAAACTCCGGACTTTTACACTTTGACAAAACGGTTATATCAGCAATAACCTCGAGACTTACATACGAGTACATTCCAATTTAGGTTTTAAGATATTATAAACTGCAAACAACCCACACATTTCGAGACGAAAACGTTTACTATTCCCTTTTAAGTTTTAGAATTAAAACCCAACTGTTAGACGAGAAAACGGTTTTAAGATATTATAAACTGCAAACAACCCCACAATCGAGATTTTCTTTCTTTTATCACAGTGTTAGACGAGAAACGGTTATACTATTCCCTAAGTTGTATATTGGAATGCATTACCTCCCGACGGCTACACCATTCGCCCTGCTATCAGCCAGGTTGAATGTATATGTTTATGATGTACATGTATTCCTTTAAACGCCACTTGCACTGTATATATTAGTTTTTATCTTTTTTCTTTTTACTACTTCCTGCTTTTTCTTTCTAAGTTGACTGAACAGCAGATATTTTTTTTTTCATATCCATCTTACGTGTAACATCATTGTATTGTATCGAATGTCATATGTGATATAAGAAATGAATTTTGTACGTTTGGTCTATACAATGATCCAAGTAAACTATTGTGACAGGTCATTAGCTGACTTCCGTCAGTCATCAACAATTTATTCAGATAATAGCCTCGCCTTAGTCATTTTTAGCTCGACTATTCGAAGAATATGAGAGCTATTGTAGTCGCCCTGGCGTCGGCGTCGGCTTTGCAGCTTTTGGTTAAAGTTTTGCATGCAAGTTACTATCAACCTTATATCTCAATAACCATTTATGGTATTGACTTGGAAGTTCATAAATATGTTCAGGGGCATCAGACAACCAAGGTAGATAACTCTTGATGGAATATATTACAAATTATGGCCCCTTTTTAACTTAGAAATTTTGGTTAAAGTTTTGCATGCAAGGTACTTTCATGCTAATATCTCAGTATCCAAGCATGTGATTGATTTGAAACATCTTAAATACATTTAGGGGTATCATACTATCAAGTTAGATAACTTTTGATGGAATATATTACAAATTATGGCCCCCTTTTTAACTAAGAAATTTTGGTTAAATTTTTGCATTCAAGCTACTATCCAGCTTATACACCAGCAATTGCTTGTTGAATTGACTAGAAAATTAAGGAGTGTCTTCAGGGGCATCAGAAAACCAAGGAGGATAACTTTCGGACGGACTAACTAACTTGGATTTTTGGTTAAAGTTTTGCATGCACAGTGTTATTGTGCTTATGTCTCAGTAACTAGGCATGGGATCGATTTTAGACTTCATAAAAATATTAAGGAGTATCAGACTATCAAGGTATATCATTTTTGACTATTATTATGTACAGGGTATGTGAAGGGCAAGAATTGAAATAGATTTCATTTGATTTACCAACAAGCATGTTGAATAGTCGAGCGTGCTGTCCTCGGACAGCTCTTGTTCAATTTGATTATGATTACAGGAATGTTCCTTTTGGATGATTCCCTTTTGACAGACGTTCAAAAAGTAGATTTCATGCAGAATTATGTTTGCTATGGAACGAAAAGGAAAATCAGATGACTAATTTAAAAACGAGATAATTAAATTAATATTAGGTTTGAGGATATTATACTATCCTTTAATATTTAAGGGGAAAGGGGTGAATGAATTTATGCTGTAAAAGAGTCTGAATTTTGTTATTATTGCATTAGACATATATCGTTTCTGATAAATTTAAAATTTTAAGGTGTTAATATAAAGATGTAATAATTAGTACTACTTGGAGAAGCAAGACGTTTTATCGAAACCCTGGTTTTAAAATATATAAATACATTTTCATCACAGCGAGGGGCCTCAATACAGTATCAATATATAACAGTTTGAAAATAAGGTTCAATAAATTTTGTGAGTTGTCGATGTTTTCCCTGTAAATTATGTCACACTCAAAGTGAGATATTACATTAGTGTACATAGTCCGAGAATAACAATATGGCGAGAACTGAATACTTGAGGATACTTTATTTAACAGTGTGGAAGTAGATTGCAGTGATATCTTTAAGCCTGGACAGTTGGGTGTTGCCATGGACAGGGCAAAGTCAGTTGCAGAACTGAGAATACTGAATTCCAACCCAAGAGCTAGCACAGCACAACCCGTGTCTGTGGAAACATTTTTATCTCTACCTTCTGGAGATCCAGTTTCAACAAGAGTTGCTGTCATATAGCGAAGAAGTAAATTTTGACATACTTTTTTAAACCTAGTTAACTTTGCTTTAAATGAAGATAGCCTGCACTGCCCGTGAGTCATTCATTAACGGCACTGAAACACCCTAAGTCCACCAAATACAATTGTGAAACATTAAATTTTGTTTTATTATGTAAACAGTATAAAACAGTGATACTTAAACTTCCTAATATTTCGGAGCTGGATACAATTGCAGACTGTATGGAATGTATTTATGGTACAACCAAATGGCCGATACTTAAGATACAAAATAATTGACCCCGTGTTTATAGTATGTATAAAATAATGCTTACTTAACATATGAAAACCTTGGGCTGGCTGTGGCTTCTTCCTTTTAAAGCACTTGGCAGGTACGAGTATATTACAGTCGTACAGCATAGCAGAATCTCGACTTTTACTAGCATTTACTTTAACAGAAACATTTGTTTGACCTAGTATTATACTGTTTAATGTCCTTCTATGCTGGAGGGGATTTGGATTTGCACCAACGGATGTTGATCTCATTTGATTAAAAGTGTTCTCGACTACGTTTAAATTAATAAGTGCAGGAGTAATGAAAATGGTGGAATCTTTCTTATTTGTAGACACATATCACACAAATTCACGAAGCAAACAATACAAGCATGAATATCGTCATGTTTCTAGGCAGACATGAGCTCTTGGGGTTTACATGCTGATGATTCCCAGTCTTATAACCATTTATCAATTGAATGAAGTTCACAAAGTCTTTCAACATCTTTGCTTTACACTGGCTTCCTATTGTGAAAAAAAAAATGAATCAATTTAGATGTATTTCTGTAAAAATTCAATTGCACGATCTAGAATGCACCCTTTAGGCCCAATGGAAATTTGATACAGTTGCGTCAGATACTTTTATATAACATAAGCTTATGTAAAATAAGTGACCCCAAAAGGGGTCTTTACTGACCCAGGGGCCATGAATTGAATTAATTTAGTATAGGTTCACTAGCCCATAGTATATGCCCTCTGTGCCTTTTTTTTTAAAGGTTAAACTTTGTAAAAGTGCATAAAAATCTAGTGACACATGCGCTTTTTAAAATTTGACAGGGTGGGTGGGGTTGGGGATAAAATCAGTGCCATCTTAAATTCAACATTAACCTGTAGAGTGCTGTATATTACTTGTGAAGACCCAGAACAGGCTGGCACTAAACCATGTACATTCTGATTGTACTTTTCTGTTGTGAAACTTCTTGTGAAACCTGTTCAATACCTAGAAAATATAGTAGGCCGAAGAAAGCATGATCAGACTGGGTATACTGAGATGAGGGGGGGCCCAACATTGTCTCAGCATTAAATTGCACAAATTCAATCATCCTTTTGCCATTTTACACAGGTACAATCATTTTTTTTTAATTATATAGAGAAGGGGCACCGTCCCCTCCCCTCCCAATGGACCTGTACAGGATTCTCTGTGTGTGTGTGTGGGGGGGGGGGGGGTTTGAAAACAGGCTTTTGCATCGTGAAGTGTTTAAAACGTTTGGATTTATCTGAACAGAATAAAAAAAAAACCTGTCTTTATCACAACAGAACACGCCGGTATGAATAAAGGATAGCTAATCTTCCCCATTATTAATAATTTCCACAAAAATGTTTTTTCCCTAAGTTAAGGGTCAAAAATGAGGTAAGTTGAGTGATAAGTGTGCCATTCAAGTCTCAATGGTGAGGGCCCCCAACTCCTAATAGTTTTCAAAAACTTTTTTTCTATGTAATAAATTGTAAAATGATGAAATTTGATCAACTGTTGCGCAAACCCAGTCTCATAGCGTCCCCCCCCCCCCAAACTTGAAACTGCCAGGGGAAAATCACCGGTACTTGGGACAAGACCGTTTGCCCCCCCCCCCCCCCCCCCCCCCCCCCCCCACCGATACGATAATCTATATATAATAAACAACAAGGTTACCAACCTTAGCGGGATGCTGAAGGGCACCCATCGGGAATAAGTGTCAAAAATCAATTAAAAATGTGCCCGTCGATAATATTGGAGTGTTCGAATTGTCAGCGGATAATTTTCCTTCATAACTGTTCACATGAAAAACAGATATCATTATATTTAATGCCTTAAATTTCATGATTTCTGCTCGCGATTTAGCTATTTTAAACCAAGGACCTAAACCCAAAGATAAGCAACTCATATAAGCGTGTGAAAGAAATCTCGTATACCCTCGGCGCCACCGCGATATTGTGAGAAAAAGCCGGTGCGCTTGTACTGAAGTAACTATTGCACGAAGTTGTGTTCCTACGCCATTCGAAAGCCTACGATGATCATCTCCAACATAACATGCACGTGAAGAACATGGTTGTAACTGGTTGCATACGACGGATAATTTAAGTAAAATAATGACTGTTTAAATCCAAGAGTAATCAATATAAGGTCTTAATGATTGATTAAGGACTGGAAGAGAAATATTTCAGAAAGGAAATAGTTCAATTATTGAAAAAAAGATAATATTTGCTAATATTTCGGCAAATATAGTCTTTATGACGAAAAAGTGAAAATAATGCTCCAGCGTTTATGTTTGTACTGCCGCAATATTTTTTTAAATGTGTTTTTCCTCTTCATAAAGGCAATACTTTTTGTAGGGAGTTACTTTATTTATTTACTAATATTTAAGTGGTTAGAGCGTCTGCCCTGGAATCGAAAAGTCGTGGGTTCGATCCCCGGCCGGGACATATGAAAGTCGTAAAAAATTTAGATCCCTTGATTGACGCTCGTCATATATTTAGGTATTTCCAGGAATGGCTTACCCGGTGCCAGAATAATGTGACTATGTGTCTACGGCGTGATGCTGCAGTGTGAGAGCACTGCACCTGTCTCAAGCAGACATAGTCTCGAAATGACTTAAATACCGTCGGCGGGTCGTTAGACCCAACAATCAAACAAACTAGCATATATTTATTTTATTGGGATTATTTTTTATAACAAAACAAAAGTGCTCAAAGTCATTAAAAATTATCGTTTAGACGCTAGTACATGTATAATCTAAACAAAATCTGGCATTATTGTGGATTATTTTGTGTAACAAAACGCTACGTCCGAATGAATCTCTCCGCTCTCCCCTGATTTTACAGTGTTGGTCTGTCTTTTTTTAAAAAAGATGTCCATTTTAGTCCTTAGATTTGAAATTTGACTGGATTTTGATGACCCATACAATTGTCAACTCTAGCCATTTTAATTTTTTTTTGCAATGTTTTCTACGTTGTCATTATTAGCTGTTTACAAAGGACTGCAATCATTAAGTACTTTACAAGTTTAACTATTATTTTATTTAGCCACGCTTTAACCCATGTGAGTAACGGTATTTTTTCTATAATAATGGTTATCTTTATATTTTGAACAAGCGCTACGCTCGAATGCTCCGCAAGGGCCTTAGACCTTAGGGGTCAAGGTCAATTGATGAAGATCAGGGTTCCTGGCTTGTAGAGCTTATCAGGGTGCATGCATCTGTAAAAATTTGAAGGCTGTAGGTAGAAGGATTTCCGTGTTATAGTCAGGGTTAAGTTTTGTGACAGACAGACGTCAGACAGATAGACCAAAACAATATGCACCGATCTATCGATGCGGTGGCATAAAAATGTTAAAAGGACCAAAGAATAGGACGAAAAGCATCATAGTTATTATTTTAGTTAAATATTATACAAACAGACAAAAATGTCTAATCGTTATATTGACCGGTGGTTAAAACAGAACTGGATTTTCCGCGGAATACACCTGCCGCACTCTCGTTCTGGCACGAGAATGTACGGTATTTACCAAGTTTCTTATCTTTGGGTTTAGGTCTTTGTTTGAACGAATGGAACCTCGATCAACGGAAGTGACCCAGAACTACATCTATGACGTCATCGCTCAAGAAGGTCAACTCCGACTGAAAAAAAGATGTTGCGATTGTACATACATGTAGTACAGAACGGTAAGGTAGGAGTTTCCGAATATATTTGTAAACACACAATAACTTTGGAATACTCTTACCTTTCCGTTCTTTACATAAACAGATCACAACATCTGTTCTGAAGCGCTGACCTCATAAGTTTACTTCCGTTGATCGAGGATCGAATGGGGTTAAATCACTTAATCCTCAGTCGCAATCTTGATATTTCATACATTAAAAATAATTATGTTTTCATTTCTTGTGAACAATTATGATGTTTAATTACCCGTTGACAATGGGAACTTGCCAATATTACCGATGGACACATTTTTCATAGATATTTTGACACTAATTCCTGATGGGTGCCCTTAAGTATGCTGCTGAAGTTGGTAACCTTGTTCTTTTATAGTATAGTATAGTGGTCTTTTATTCATAACAACATTGATAGTAAATGCTATTTTTAAATGTCAATTTGATACATATACACTGACGTAAACAGCGAATTCATGTTGAAAACCGCTATATTCAAAGCGCTTCGTGTGTGTGGAAAGGGGGTGGGGGCATTCAACAGGGTCCTGTCCTCAAGTACCTGTGGGAAAAAACGTATTTTTGCCCTTGACAAAAATTCAGGATCAACAAAAAGGTACCTGTATCAAGGCAAGCTGGAACCACAGGTATTTTTGTATCAAGGGATTCAACAGGTAAAGGAAGTGGTGCCGTATGATATATCATTAAAAAGAGAATTGAAAGATACATAAAGTGATTTCTGATCCTTTAAACAGTTTCTTTTTAATTTGAAATATGATAACAATTTATCATTTTGAAATATATGTTTGGGTCATCTGGTTTAATGGGAAAAAAAAAATAAAAAAATGGAAACATGTGCTTAACTAAGTTCTTAAAGTTCTAGTGCTTTTCTTATAAATATGGCATCTCTGTCCTTAGTTAATGAATGGCCCTAAAATATTAATTTTATTGAAACAGCTGGAAATATTCGTTATGAAACGTAATTATTCTAAAAAATCTGTTAATTTTATTTTTATAGTCTGAATGAAAACCCTTTTATCTTCACAGTACTAGAAACGTTGGCTTTCTGAATTGATAAAGACATTGATTTGGATGGTGAACCTGAATTTGACGTTGACTTCGATGAAATAACCATTGATGCAAAAGAAAGTGATATTGAATTACTACAGGACCTGAATTTGACTGCAATATTAGAAAAAAAATGAAATTCAATGATCCAATAACAAATTTCAAGTGCAATACGAATTCTATTCTGGATAATTTACAGATCTCGGTTAAAAAAATTTTGTTACACGGAAGACAAGCTTTTTGTCACAAGGAATACAAGCACATTACACCAATGACTTGACTGACACGACTGAGTTTAAAGGAGCAGTGAACTGTAGAGATCTTAGAAATTTTATACAGCAATGCATGAATATTATACTATTGCTGAATTTCTTCTGAAGTGCAATTTGTTCGAAGATGAACTTTTCACAGCTGAACATAAATACTTCTGTTTTAATATTTCACTTGAGCTGAGAAAGTTCATCCGAAGCAAACATGCTGAAATGTATCTTAGTACAGCTATGAAATTGGCTGAAAGATCCGTGACCAATGCAACACAAGCTCGAATTAGATATGTCGCTGGATATTGCATAGCAAAAGTAATGTCAAATTTATAAACAAGAGAAAAATCCTTACGATATGCAAAAAAAATCAGCAAAATATAAGAGGCTGTATATGCAAGAAGACTTTTGAATAGTTAAAGAGGGGATGAACACTTTATTTTGAAAATTAGCACTAAGCATGAATCACTTGTAGATGTCACAAGAAGACAATATCTAAATAGGGGACTTTGAGCGTTGTTTTATAAAAGTATGTGTTTCTTCTTATTTTCAGAAAAGTATTTACAATTGAAGTGGAATTCATCAGTTACACCATTTGTATGTCAGACCTAAAGTACATTTTCTATCAGCATCATCAATATTTGCCCGCAAGGGAAATGATAGTTACTGAATTTAGGCACTGTTATTGCATCCAAGAAGGTAATTTTCTATTTGTATTTTATCCTAATATAAGGAGTAGTTAAGTCCTTTTGTAGATTGCTGCAGATCTTGATGCCATTTCTGTTGGTTTTGATCGATGAGCGTTTGTAGTTTTGTGTTTTATTTGTGGTTTCATTTCGTGTTACCCAGTAGTTTATTTTACCTGTTTCATGCATATTTTTTTTTTTTTGGGTTTCATATTATAAGTATACTTAGGAGATATAGGGGATTGACTCCTCTTAGATATGAAACATATCTGAGGAATTCTATATGTACTCTTTCAAAAATATCTGTATCTTAATAGCCTCATATATCAGGTGAGTAGAGTAGAATTTTGAACAATAGTGTTCTCAAACAATTTTATAATTGTAAGGTCTATTCTTAAATGTAAATTGATTTTTTTTATTTATATGGTATAATTATTAATCCTAGATCAAAGAATTTGTGCCGTTGTTTTTCTCCTGTTGCTTTTAATTTTCCATTTGTTACAATATTCAACACAATATTTAAAGCATTGTTCATGATTGCGTCATCGTGTAATAGGACGGTATCCTCTGCATAGAGTAGAACCAGTATTCAGAGAAGGTCATTTAGATCACGTGAATTCTCATTGTCTGCCTCTGGTTAAAGAGTACCTCTATCATCAATTTCCCTCTCTTTATTTTACTACGTTGAGAAAAAGTCCCAAGTTTTGTTTTCTGTGTTATAACTAAATTGTGATAATATTCATGTTTACTTCAGTCCGATTTCGTTATGGAAGTTGGAACTTAATTAAAATATGTTGGTAATTGATGCTGGTGATAACATGTTTAAGAATGATGAAATAAAAATACAAAAATGCTCTTCAATTTAAAAAAAAAAAAAAAGATATCAAAGAAGCATGGAAAGGTTATGTTCGCATGCAAACTAGTTGAAAAGTATGGGAGGACTTTCTTTTAGTAATAATTTACGCTAGAGAAAAAAATAATAAAAATACATACATTAAATAATGAAGATTTGTTTCCACATATTCATACAATCCTATAAAATGTACGCTAGAGAAAAATGGAGAGACTGTATGTTGAATGTTAGCAGCCCACTGAGACAAAGTTAATGATGTAATGATGTGTTTCATCTTTTCTTTATCTATCGTGTTTAAACAAGGTTAAAAAGGTTTTTAATATTGGGTTTATTGGAATCGCTTGAAAATTTGAGCATCGTGTATTAAATTTACTTTTATAAGCAAAAGAAATGCGGCATCATCACATTAAGAGCCCTTTTCTCTCAGCGCTTTGATTATTTCCTTTGATGTAAGCCTTTATGATAACTTTACATTCGGGTCCGTACCAAAGTTGTTTTATGATATTGTTTTTGTTATTCTGTGGTCTTATTTTGTATATTTACTAGGGAAACGTTCTGTATTTTCAATCATAATGTCAGTTTCTGAGAGATAACATCAATAATACATCGGACATAATTATCACTTGGAGGTAAATGTAAATTCTGTAGTATGTCAATAATTTTAGTTTGATTTATGTTAGGAACAGAACAGAACATATTTTTTTTTTATTGCGACTTATACATGTAAGTATATCGTCAGTTCACAATACATTCATGTACATAATAAGCAAGTCACTGTGATCAGACTATAGGTAACAAAAAAGGGGGAAAAAAGAAAATAATAATAATGGTGTAGAGAATGAACAGCGAACTAGAATAACATGAAAATAATTAGTAAATCCTTATTATTTTATTTTAAATAAAGTAAAGTTTGGCCCTCATGGTGTGTGTGAATCTTATGATCACACCGGCTATTGCGAGGGAGATAACTCTAAAGTAGATAATTGAGGATAAAAACGTGTTTTCATTCATCATATAATATGGATTTTAAGCAATTAAAATACAAGGTAAAGCAAAGAATTATCAGATGGTAAAGAATAAATAGTATGTCACTACTTGCCATGTATTATTTACAATGACAACATTGCCATATCAATTATTCAACCTTAAATGCATCGTTTCAAGATGAAGAAACAAACATGAAGAAAAAAAATCGTTTCAAGATGAAGAACGAACATGAAGAAAAGTAAGTTAAAAATTCCTTCGGTCACCATACAAATTCATTTATTATATCTTTAATTTTATCTTTGATACCTTAGTATTTTTTTTTTATTAACATAAAAGAAATAACATGAAGAATATGTGTTACAAAATAAACATCATAGACAATGCCATATTTAAAGAACACCTTGCCGGAACGAAATGCAAGAAGTTCTATATGGACTCTATAACTCTATAACTGTATAAAAGTATAAGAGCATGCGATCATGTATCTCTGCATGTGATTTTGTGCGTATGTGTATGTGTGTGTGTATGCGTGTCTGGTTGGGGTGGGGGTGTATAATGTTGATAGGAATACATGTAGACAGAGAAGCATGCATGCAACTAAATAATGTACAATCAATATATATGAAATGTGATTAGTGTGAAAGCAAATACCTTTTTATCTTTTACACATACACAAAGTAGACATCATAATTATAACAACATTGCTGTGTGATTACAATACAAGATTTGCAGTAACAAAAATTGAAAATAAATCTAAAACAAACTAAACGTGAAAAACTTAAGGAAAGAATTCTCCAAATAAGTTTTTGTCCCATTTTGGTTTGTTTGTAGCGTTGTTATCATTTGCCTCCCCGTTACTTTTATCAGTAATTTTGGTTTTAATATTAAAATGTAATTGAGAGTGACCGTCACTCAATAGGCCATGCGTTTTAATTATATGAAAATGGCCAATGGAGATGTAAGCTTTTATTGAACATATTAGGTATGCATTTTTAAAAGTCATCTCCTTAGCTTTCTTAGCATTTTGTCTTCCATTTACAGCGTATTAATCATTTCATATCCGTAACTGTTTTTCATTTTATTAAGAGATTCACGTGCTAGGGGGATAACTTTGCTTTGCATATTTGATTTTTGATTAATGTGTGTCTTTTTATAGTCATCAAATACAAAATAGTTTAAGAAGTCAGCCCCAAAACGAATTCAATTACCTTCTCAGTAGATAGCCGCTTATTGGCGAAATGAAAATTAGAAATCAATTACCATTGTTGTTATAATTTGTAAAACCTCAACAAAGGTAATTAGAGGCGTGTGCTCTTAATTTGCTTACCGTGTAAGAAATTGTTCTCTAATGAAAGTAACATTTCTTTCAAACCTTAAGTTTTCTCAATAGTTACCTGAAAAACAGACGCAATCATAAGCTGAACTGTTTTTTTTTTTTACTAATTTGGTAAACAGTCAAGAGGGTTTAATTCAATTCTGAACAAGAATTTCCATTAGTGAAGTGCTGCTGCTAAGCACATTAGTTTCGAGAAATATGTACATACATGTACATGTGTTAATTTGTTATTAGTTTTAAAACGAAGAAGTTAATCGTTTACACTGAACAACCTCGGAGAAGTGTGGAAAATCAGATTGAAACTTTCCTAGTAGAAGTTTGGAATAAACACGCTTCACTTTAGTGTTTAACACAGCGTGAACTTCATTATCAAGAAAAACTTCCATTGGTATGTTGGTTCTTCATTAAAATAATTTTAAAACATTTGGGAAATTTTGTTATCTTCGACTTAGCGACAGAATTTCACTCATTAAAGCGAGGTCCAGCTAGTTGCAGCTTAAGGAAGACACCGATAAAAAGTTAGAAAATTGGCAACGACCATCACCGAGGCAGCTGGAATTCGTCACGGGGTTATGGGCAATTGATACTCCCCCAATCCCGGTAAACGCAGCACTGCTATCTACAAAACCACAAGGTTTATGATTTATTTGAACATAAAATACTAAACAGACATCATAATGAGAAAAGAAAAGATAGGCAACTCTTATATAACGCAGTCCACGTTACGCAGTTCATAAAGTTCTCATATTGTGTAAGATGGAATACAGATTCGACTGTTACACTTTTTGAAAAGTGATCGCGGATATTGTTAAAATCTATAAGATCTGGTTGTTCTGTAATTATTGTAGACATAGAGAAAGGCAGACAGATAAATATGTGAAACTCATTTCAACGGCAGCAATGAAAAACAGATCATGTTGAACAAAGTCGTTGAACATTCTAAGTCATTTGGTTATGATGAAATAGAATAAGAACGAATAGGTCACCAGGAAAAAAGACAGACGCATGTCTGGCGCCGATATGTTAACGTCTTCATTAGGAGTAAAATATTGCTCCTTTGAGCATGTTAAAACAGCAAGCGCTAAACCACGTGACACATTATCATCGTCTGCTTCTAGATGATATACGAGAGCAGTTGTCTTGAGGACAATGAGGTCGACGTACACGTAGCTTAAAATAGGGGCTGTATACACTATTTCGAAATACGTCATACATTATCCCTTTCCCTCATATAGACTCATTTTGACGCACTCAATAGGTACCACATAAATCCTGATCTGCAGAAAACCAAACTCAAACCTTACCAAATTTAATTGTAAAATCCTCATTACCAGACCACTGAGGAGCAGCGACAGCATAAAACCTGATCAGCCTGCGAGTTACTCGCAGGCTGATCAGGTTTTATGTTGTTCGCATAGGTCTTTTTATGGTATCCTCTATGAGGGAAAGGGTTAAACAAGATCTACCATTGAAGATGCTGAATACCACCAGATACTGATTTGTTACAATAACTGTGACCATGTTAGACAGTCTTGATAAAGTTGTAGGACAACATGTCCTTTTTTTTAACTCTTCTTTATTTCTATCACACACATCCTTTCATACTATTGTAAAAATAAGTTTTGCTGAATTTGTAATATTTGAACAAGCTTGACTTCAGATACCATTGTGAATTTATACCTGATCTTGGAGAGGACTTTATATAAGCTATAAGTTTCCAGTTCAATCCTTTTCTCAAACTGTACACCTGACTTGCGATTACTCATGCATGTATCAAAAGAAACATAAATATGTCAAAACCAAAAGTCAGATTTTTGAAGGCAAAAAATATATCAGAGAATCAACAAAAAACGTTTGCCTGTGAAGAACTCATCGAAGCGTTCCAGTTTCTGAATGAGGAAAGGACCTATCATAGTAAATACATGTACATGTAATACCGTAAATTATAGTTCAGTCATAACCACAAAGTCAGAAATTTTGATTGAAACAAGTAGCTGTTGTTACTTACAACACATGAGTCCCCTACCGGTGAGGTGCATAATTTTTCCATTACCATAGCAACCAGAATTTTGGTCCGGAAAAACACCAACAAAGTGACGTGCAGAATCTCCATACTGCCATCTATTCATATATCAAGTTTCATAATACTATCTTAAACGGTTTTTTAGACTGGCTACCAGCGGCCGCTAGTCTTATGCTGAAATTCGAAATCGGGTCTTTCTGATTTGCATATTTTCCACAACATTTTTAAATGTAGCACTCCGCGCTTTGTACGGATCCATACAATGGATGCTGAGCTAACGAAAGCGAGTGGAGTGTGTTACACAGATGTGTTGCAACAACGTTTAAATGACATTTAGGAACTCTTTAAATGTGTAAAGTTTGTGTGTCCACTCTTCTTTTACAAATTCCTCAAGCTGAATACAACCATTTTCAGCGTGAACAAAATACCTGCGTCGTTTACAAAACAGAGATTGAACCCAACTAGAGTACATGTAAATCCACTCATGCAATAAAGAAAAATAGTGCTTCGCATAAGTACGTAATTATCACAAAGTAGTTCAGCAGCGTTTCGCACGATAATGATATATTTCGTTGCATTTCTGTCTTCTCATAAAGTCAATATCCACGCAAAAGCTAGAGAAGTGGAAAAAAGCGGTCATAATTTAGTGGAATGGAAGATCACGTGACCCAATGTTTTGAAGTGGTAGGCCTAAAACACGCAATGAAAATTTATGGAGCAATGGACGCAATGAAAATATTACCGAGCAATGGAAATTTTATTTTCAGAATAGCAGTATTAAATGCCATAAAACTACTTTTAAAACATCTATAACTGTTTAATTATATATACACATTAATTTTAAGACAATGACATGCAAATAAACTTAGAGTTTATGATAATAATCAATATAATGATTTAAATTTAATGAATATTATTAATTTGTGTATCTATATTATCAAGATTTTTCATATACCGCGCAGTGTAAATAACCGCGAATTGGAAATTTCATTGCACCTTAAAAATAACACGCAGATGAAAGTTATATGTTCATATGCAAACTCGTACCAACGACAAGTTATGAAGACATGTTATTTATATGTATTAGATACTTCAAATTAAAACTTCTCAATTCATTATAAATGTGTCATGTACCATACTATACACAGCGGTTTCATTTTAAGATGATACCGGAATACCCATACAGCATTGACTGGCGCGTGTATGCCACACTTACAGTAAATTAATCAAACACGCGCATGCTGACGCAATAGAAGTATGAAGATGGAAATTTAAGATTAAGTTTAGGCTTCTGTCCAACTCACCATCATTAGCATGTAATAATTTTATATTATGAAAAAAAAAAATGATTGATATATTTATGATCAATAAAATGTAGAACTGTTAATTGTGTGTGTGTGGTATTTGACACGTGCCATTAAGGGCCTTCTTCACACCTTATCAACCGGGAAGGGCGGTGGGACGTTAAACCCAACAAACAAACAAACAACTGGGAAGGGTGTGCTCAAGTCAATATTCTAGATTACGTTAGTTAGTCGTTGCTTCTGTTCATCATCATCATCATCATCATAGATTTTAGACTTCATAAATATAAAGGGTCAGAGTATCAAGGTTTATCATATTTTACTATTTTATATATAGGGCATTGAATAAATTCCATAGTCGAGTGTTCTCTGACAGCTCTTGTTCAATATTTAGTGTAGATGTATGTTTTTAATTTTGATTATCGTGCTCTACTGTTTAATAAAAAAAAATGAAAACTATCTTTTCTTGTTTCTTATTTGACAACTGAAAAACTGATACTGACCACAAACTCCCCTTTATAAACAGATTAGAATCCAGCATATAACCTATTTGGATTACAATCTAGCGCTCATGCTGCTCACCACAACCAACCCGCCGACAGTCTATCAGTGCCTTCGGCGCTTTGATTAAGTTATCGTGGGAACCAGATTTCCGGGCAGACGGACGGACAGACAGTCGGAGGGTAAACCTATAGTCCCCTCCGGTGTAACACCGGTAGGGGACTAATAAAACCTAAAATACTATGGAGTTTGTTGTTACATGAAAATTATTTTTAATGATGAAGGATTTCCCGCACCTATATTTGACTTATTCCAGCGAATCCAATATATTTTATTTACGCCGCTTCTTTTAAATTGTTCAAATAGTAAATTCTTCATTCTTTTCATACTTCTGGCGACTTTCCCACAATTCAGTTTTCCAGCCGCTTTAATACTTTGGAACACATCCCCATGTACCGATCGTTGTTAACCAGACCAACTTTGAAGCCTCCCAGACAACTCCGACCATCCATCAAAGCTATTAGATTTATAGGATTGCCTTTATAGGTTTCTAAAATGCAAATACATTTGGCAACGAGTCAGTCCTTTTTGTTGTAAATGTTTTTATTGAAACAATCATTGAAGGAGATGACGATGATAAAGTAAACTGATAGGGGAATAGATTTATGATTAACTTTTGTGATGAATCGATGTTACGTTATATTAAGATTTTACTGATATAGTAATCTCTCTCACTTGTTGAAATCATATGCATGCAGCAATTCACATGTCCTTGCATTTCATGATTTGTCAATTATAGAATGACCCAATACATTATTTGATAATATGATTTGATATCCCTTTTGCAGTAAATAATGTATGGAAGATGCATAATAATTGATTAGTCCTGAATTCACCATATTGCAGTGACTCGAATGGAGTTTGTATAATAATACAAAAGCTGTCAAAGGACATCACGCTCGACTCGACTATTCAAAATGCTTGTTGGTAAATCAAATTAAATCTTTTTCAAATATTGCCCTTCACATATCCTGTATATGATAATAGTCAAAAATGATATATCTTGATAGTCTGAATCCCCTGAATAGTCTGATACACCTTAATAGTTTTATGAAGTCTAAAATCAATCCCATGCCTAGTTCCTGAGACATAAACATAATAACACTGTGCATGCAAAACTTTAACCAAAATATCCATGTTAGAAAAGGCCATTATTTGTATTAAATTCAGTCAAAGAGTTATCCTCCTTGGTTTTCTGATGCCCCTGACCAAACCCATAAATTTTCTAACCAATACCATAAACAGTTTGTGAGATATAAGCTGAATAGTAGCTTGCATGCAAAACTTTAACCAAATATTCTATTGTATGTAAAAGTTTAACAAAAAAGTCTAAGTCAAAAAGTGGCCTTACTCTGCATAATCAAATAATGACACCCATTTTTCCCCATCAATTAGTTTCTAATTTAATACCCTATAATAATGCAAAGTTTTAGAAAATTATCATGGCTAGTTTTAATTTTCCTTCTTTGTCTATATAGAAAATAACTGCATTGTGCACGTATGCCTTTAATAGAACTGTTTCTTATTGGCCAATCTGACCAAAGCATATTTTGCTTAACTACAAACAGATTTTATCCAGGTGTTAGCCCCAGAATAACAACCAAGTATCTTGGAAAAGACAACAGGTTTTAATTTAGATAATCCGAATTGTTTACACAGGCTTGCATATGTTGTGTAATATTGTGTGTACATGTTGCGTAATATTGTGTGCATATGTAGTGTAATATTGTTTATTTTATATGATCAGATTGTAGATTTTTATGCAGATTTTATTTTTGCTAAATTACAAACCGAACTGTGAAAGTCAGCATATAATTGGGCAAATGATATTAACTGGTTTCCACTAATGTATTTTGCTAACAACCGAAGCAGAGTACCATAACAAGCAGACAGTTTCTGATTGGTTATTTGTTCCATCCCAAAAATCATGCTCGCATATGACGTATACACAAACGGATAGGTGTGTGAAGTTAGCGCGTAGATCTGGGTCGTAGATCGTAGCTCAACCATTGAAATTAACCAAAATAAATGGTTGACCTGGTCCGTAGATCGTAGCTCGACCATTGAAAATGTTGATGGAATGGTTGAGCTGGATCGTAGATCGTAGCTCGACCATTGAAATTAACCAAAATAAATGGTTGACCTGGATCGTAGATCGTATTTTAGTCGTCGTCGGTAATTTTTTACTCGTCTGGAAAAATGAACTTGTCGGGAAAAATATCTGTCGCTTTTTGTTTAGTATTAGTCGTAAACTAGTTATAATTGTCTTCTTTGTCGGGATTATTGTTTAACTTTTGTTCTTCGGGAAATTGCATTTTTGGAGAAAAAAAATCAACTTGTCGGTTATTCTCATTCGTCGGAAAAGTTTCCGTCGGGAAATTTCTTTCATCGGGAAAAATTATATGTGGAATTATATAGTTGTGAAAATTGATTTTTTCGGGATTTTTGTACTCGTCGGGAAAATTGCATTTGTCGAAAAAAACGGGAAAATTTTCCTTAGAAAATCTTTGTACTTGTCGGGAACATCTCATTCGTCGGAAAAGTTTCCGTCGGGAAATGTTCTATTCGTCGGGAAAAATTATATGTTGGAAATTATTATTAGTTGTGAAAATTGTATTTTGTCGGGATTATTGTACTCGTCGGGAAAATTGCATTTGTCGGAAAGTTATGTGCTCGTCGGAAAAAATTGCATTCGTCTCGAAAAGTGATTCCGTCGGGAAATTTTGCAGTCGTCGGGAATCTCATTCGTCGGAAAAGATTCTGTTGGAAAATTTTTGTTCGCGGGATCTACGACCCAGCTCAACAATTCCATGAACATTTTCAGTGGTCGAGCTACGATCTACGATCCAGCTCAACCATTTATATTGGTTTATTTTAATGGTTGAGCTACGATCTACGACCCAGGTCGACAAAGAAAATACGATCTACGCGCTAACTTCACACACCTCAAACGGATGATATCGGCTATCTACAAAAGGCAGCATGTCCGAAATGCTGCAGAAGTAATACGTTGTATGTGTAACCTTTTTTTCGACCCGCGGTGATAAAGAATGTGTTCTATTCTGTTCTGTACGTATATGATTATATATCATGTTAAGACATGCACGTTGGTTAACTGCCTATGAATATATTCTAATGCGTATCAGATGTAGTTGACGCGACTGACTTGTATTGTTCGAGGCTGGTGTTGTCAGTGGCAACCACACATTGTAATATTATTGGACTCTGGCTAGACACTATTGTTACATTTTCACTGTTACAAACCTATTATAGATACAATTAGAGATTATAACAGGACCGTTGCATTAGGTATGCAACGTCTGTCTCCGTTGTGACTGTCGTTAATACAAATATTTGTTATTATATAATACATATGGTTACTGTCTGGCTGGATGGTAAACAACCAATATATAAGCTGACTGGTCAAGGGTCTAGGGAGAGATATTGTGGGATACATTGAGAGATCTTGTTAGAGGAAACCGTCGGACACAGATCCTCCAGTCCCGACCATGGGCTAGGTACGTTACATGACAGCGCTCAGTCTGAGTGGGCCATGGCTTGTCATGCTAAATAAAGTGTAAACTGGATGAAGGCTACTGGTCTTGAATACTGCCATTATACGACAACATTACATAAGCCATCATCTTAGTTTGGTTTGGGCATCTTCATCTTTAGGGGCGCATGTCGATTTATTTTAGAATAAGAAGAAAACCAGATAAGTAAATATTCACTTTGCCTCAATTGGGAAGTCGGTTTAAACAAATTAAAAACAAATATCATTTTCTACATTACTGAGCATACTTTTTGCCTGGTTTAATGTAAGGTCATTAATATTTTTACTCCAGCGGAAACCGAACTTAAAGCACTCAGATAGCGTTGAATAATAATACTTTTCCAAACATGTTATTTATATGCATAGAACACAAGAGGACAGAACAAGCAGCAATTGTCGCATTTAACTGGGGTCTTTCAAGAAATTAATCTCTGAAAATAGATTCATAGCTTCCAATTCTCTCTCTTCGAATTTACATCACAACATATAACTTCGAGGACCATGTTCAAAAAATAGTTATCAGATATCAAAACACATTTGAGTTCGTGACATTGGTTGCAATACGCTTTAAATTTCTCTGCAAAATTATATCGCAGTTTCGTCTTTATTGATGTCTGATGTCTTCCATTTATCTAAGGTTTCTAATACCTTATATCGACATTACCGATTTTGAGAGTACGGACGCCTGTTATGGTACTACAATCTACTGAAACAGTCTCTTTAGGCAAACAATCTTCCTTTAAGGCATAATAAATAATGCGACTTGGATTTGATCTGAGAAGAAACTGATCATTATAAAACATCATGTAGGCTGTAAGCAGTGCTATTTATTCGAACGGAATTGCGGAAAATCTAATTTACGATTTACTAAAATCGAAGCCAGACTTGCATATACAGAAAAATGAAATTCAGATCTTTGATAAAGGAATTTGAACACTGCAACACGATTTTCAAACTTAAAATGGGAAAGGAAACATTTAGTTACAACATGCTGATATAAAACATATGTATTATATAAAATTTCTTCTTGCATGGGAAGTTAACAGGATAATGGTATGTGTTTTACATTCTGTTCGGTGGAAAAAATTCAGAATTCTTTAAAATTTATTCAGAATATGAAACTGTTTAGGTATTTCTAGGCTTACAAACCATTAATAGTATTATGCATGAAACTAGCAAATTAAGAAAAAATAAGAAAGAGTCATAATGTGTATTTATCACCATATGAATTGTTTGTATCATTTGAAGATAAGCGTTGCCTCGACCGAATAACAATCATAAAATGACAAGCCAATTATAGGTTGAGGAAGACCCCGAATGCAAGGATTGATTGATTGATTGATTTTTTGCACACCTGAGCACGTAGTGCTCATGTGAGCTTTTAGGATCAATGGATGCCGGCGTCCGTCCGTCGTCCACAATTATTTCAAATGACATCTCCTCCGAAATTGGTCCCGTCCCAGGGGTCACTTGATTTTAAATAGATTCATATAAGAAAAACTAGAAAAATCTGCTTGTCAGAAACCACAAGGCCTGGAGTTTAGGTATTTGGTGAGTGGGATTGTCTTATGGATCATTACCAAGTTTGTTCAAATCATTACCCTAGGTACCTTCAACGTTTGGATGGCAGATACAGCTTTTGTGTTGAATTTAGATGATCATGCTGTCCTTCTGCATAGATTATGTACTCACTATGACTCGTAATACAATGATTGACATTGAGGGCAATGTTTATCAGGTGAGCGATTCAGGGCCACCATGGCCCTCTTATTTTAGTTAACAGGCGCTGCGTCAGTATTTCAGTCATGTAGCGACGTCCAGCTAATTACAGGTGGAGGAAGACCCCGAATGCACGAAGACATCCGGGTAGAACCACCGACCTACCGCAAGGCAGCTGGAAGGCTTCCTCACATGAAAATCGGAATGACCCTGCCGGGAATCGAACCAACGCGGTGAGGGGCTGAGTGAGTGTTCAAGTCAGCGACTTTACTCTCTCGGCCAAGGAAGCCCCCCGAATGCAAGGAACCATTGATCTGGAATTATTATTATATGTTTAAAATAAAAGAGACCTGATCGATAATCGTATCCACATTGGTGAGTGGCTTAGTGATAGTACATAAGAATCTGAAATCAACTCGGTCCCAACAATTTGCTTTTTAAGAACTGAAAAATTAAGTCAATAATAGCCATATTGTTATTTTTATTAGTATTGTTTTTATTATTTATAGTCAACAATCGCTTATTTTTTATATGAACATTTTAGAATGACATTTTAAAATGCATATGGACACTAGTTTGAAGGTTAAAAAACCCAAAATGATAATTTTAATGAACAGCATTTTTCTCTTCATATTCCGAGAGGGAAAATGTAATGCTTGAAAATTCGGACGGCTCTAAAAATTTGATTGTTTTATCGTGATTTTAATTCGTCTCGACGTTCTGAATATCGTATCATATTGCATCGTACTGCATATCATACAAGAACAGCAATTGCACAAAAACAAGGTATCATAACATGTATCCCAAAATGAAAAACAAAACAAAAAAAAACAAAAAACAACAAAAAAACAGTTCTTAAAAAATTGGAGACCTATAACATTGCTTTATACTGTTTATAAATTAGCGTCAGGTACTATAGCAAGTAGATTTAAACATGTTCTAAATATTTTAGTTGCAGGAAACCAAACAGGTTTTGTAAAAGGCAGATTTATCGGTGAAAATACAAGATTGTTGTTTGATATTATGCAATACACAGAGGAAAATAAAATCCCAGGTTTAATTGTTATGGTAGATTTTGAAAAGGCCTTCGATTCACTATCCTTTTATTTTATAGAGAAAGTAATATCTTTTTTCAATTTTGGTCCAAGTTTTAAAAAGTGGATATCAATGTTTTTATATAATACTAGTTTAGCAATACAATTAAATGGATTTTTATCAAATGTTTTCACACCCGGTCGAGGCTGTCGGCAAGGTGATCCGATCTCAGCATATACTTTTATCCTATGTGCAGAAATACTATCTGCAAAAATAAAAAAAAACATGTAAGGATAGGGAACAAATCAATTTAAATTACTTGGCATTACTTTTATGTAAATCTTAAAAGAATGGTTGAAATAAACTTTAAGGAAAAAATAGAGAAAATTAAGAAAAGAATATTATATTGGAAAAGAAGAAAGTTGCCCCCTATTGGTAAAATGACAGTAGTAAAATCATTATTATTTCCACTTTTACCGCATTGTTTTACATCTTTACCAACACCACCTCGTAAGATAATGGAAATATACATAAATTGTTCACGGATTTTGTATGGGGTGAGCGAGTAAAAATCAAAGGTACTATAACATGTAAAGATTACTGTGAAGGGGGATTAAAGATGTAAAACATTTATTTCCTATAACAACTCACTTAAGCTTAGCTAGATGAAAAGATATATAAATACAGTAAACAGTCAATGTTTTATATTGTTAAATCAATATTTAATATAGATATGTTGTTTTGTACTGGAAAATTGTATGCAGATAGAGTTATTAGTAAAATAAAAAACAATTTTTGGATAACTGTTTTGAAAAGTTATACAGAATATGTTAACAGTTTAGTGATCAATACAGAAACTGTTTTCTTAGATTTACCATTGTTTCCTAATCACAAAGATTTATCTGGAGGTAATGGAATTTTTATAAAAGTTTTATATGACAAATGATTACGTTTTGTTCAAGATATTGTGAATAAGAAAGGAGAACTTTTAATGCATAGTGAAGGGGTTAAAAAAACAGGATGTTATATCAATTTTATACATTATGAAGCTCTCAGAATAAATGTGAATAGATATAAAGCAGCCTGTAAAATTGAATTCAATAATAACATAGTAAAATTTCCATTGATCAGTTCTTACTTAAACCAATTATTGTTAGTGCGAATACCAATAAACAAGTTTATAGAAAACTTATAGCAAATAATGATATTCCAAGTAGTCAAGAAAAATGGAATAATGTTTACTCTGATTTGTCTTTACCATGGAATGATATTTACAGTCTAACATTCAAATTACAAGAGATTCATATATTCAATGGTTGCAAACAAGGATACTTCATAGAATATTAGGTACTAATTATTTGTTGTACAAAATGAATAAAACAGATAATAAGATGTGTACTTTTTGTAAAACAGAAGAAGAAACCATATTACATTTATTCTGGAGTTGTCCAAAACTACAGGTTATCTTTGAATTCTTAAAGCAAAAATTATCATTAATACAAAAAAAATCAGGACTTCTCAACAGTAACCATTTTATATTTGGAGTATATGAAAAATACAAAGACAAAGGTAGTTATACAATATTATTTTTTAGAAGTTAAAAGATATATTTTCCTATGTAAAATGAAACAAATTTTACCAAACTGTCGATCAATGATGAATAGCTTAAAATATGCTTGGGAAATTTATAAATCTGCTAAAATTAGCAATGCAGAAAGAGAAAGATGGTCAGTTGTAAGACTTTTGCCTCAAATACCTTAAATGATATTTAATCCAAAACAAAAGAAAATGAAATCTTAATCAAGACAACTCATCCATAGAAAATATATATTTTGTGAATATGTTTTTCCCCCTCTTTTTTCTGTTTGTTATATCAATGTTTTTTTGTTCTTTTTTTCAGACCCTATAAATTATTCGTGATAATATATTGCATAAATTGTATATATCTTATGTCTGATTATGTACGGTGTGGAGTGGGATGGCCTCGACCCACACACACCTATTGACGAGGAAAATAAATGGGGTGACCTGATTAAAGGGACCTGAAAAAAAAGAAGAAAAAGAACAGCAATTGCAGAAAGTTGGAAACGAAGTGTAATTAATGCTTAGACATACGTTCAAACAATGTTTAAATTACAATTTTGTTATTATGATTGCAGAAATAAATAAGGTGCGTGTTCTTAATGGTATCGCGTGCGCCTAATTATCTCTCTATCGGTAATTTTCGATATTTTATATATGTACAGATTATTTTTAGCTTGTGTGCCTAGTTTCCCTTATTATTGATAGTTTTTTTCTAAGAAACAGTAAAATGGTATTTTAGAACGCGGTTTGTAACCTCGGTAGACTATGTTATCACTTATTTATTAATTTATAGCTAATCTTAGTTAACCTGTTCACACAACAATAGTTTAGTTATACCCTAATCATTATAAACAGAGAAACTCCCAACATTCACATCCAAGTATGTATCCAGGATCATAACATTCAAAATCTAAGTGACCAGATTTGGATTCGAACCCTCAGTTGTGAGGAGCGAAATAGTTTAACCACTCATCCAAGAAATTCCCCTCTGACAAAGGCGTATACTTTCCTAATCATTTTGAAAAAAAATGAACTTAATTAGTTTACGCCAATTTAGTTTGTTTTACTAATTATAATAAGCCATAGCTGTCCTATCACGATTCTTGGGTTTAAACAGTACTTGCCTACCAAACGGGTTATCAACCATGAATCTTCCAATCCGCAATCCTGAAAGTAATCATTGGACCGCGACGACCTTAACTCACGTGCACGAGATCATGATATACAATACGAACACTTGTATTATACACTTATACACGTAATTACAGTATGAGATTATGTTCAACGCTGAACGCTGAAAAAAAAAAAACAAAAAAAAAAAAAAAAAAACTTACTACTTACCGTTCAGTAAAATCGTGAACATTTTGAGCATCGTTGTGTCATTAATCTAATATTTTTGTTGATGATGTTTGTTGCAGAAAAGAACATAATGTAACCATATAAGTTCATCGTCATATAAACAAAATATAATACAATGCATGCAAACATGATGAATAGGATACATTTCCAAATCCAATTAATTTCATGTGTAAGTGAGAGTGATATACACAGGGCTATCAGATATGTAAAGATGTATGCTAAGTATAGAACACTGCAGTTAATTTAACGCATAGCTCTGCCTAATTGGACTCCTACAAGAATTAATTCCGACGATTTCATTCCGAAATCATACGAAAATCATTGGAAATCAGCAAACGCTCACCGAATGCCTTTATTTTCAGACCAATTAAATACAGGTGTAAAACGTATAAATGGCATCTGTACACAAAAAATGGTGGGGATATTGGAAGAAAGGAATCGAATATATTTCTAAAATACACAATTAATTTGAGATACAAATGTTTTCCATGAAACAAAGAATCATATTAATGAGCAATTAAAACCGTAGATGAAAACAAGATTTGTTTGATGTTTTTGGTAAAATCAATTAAATTTGGAACCAGACACATCTTTATTATTATGTTTTTTAATGGAACAATATTGTTTCAATGCCTTTGTGTACTTTTTTCTGATTTCACATATCGCTTTAGACATGAAATAGGATGCCAGTGGGAAACATACTTGTCTAGATCAAATACTGGCGTCGTTATATGCATTATTTACAAATATATAGAAAATGAATACCGCATTGACTCAAACAATATTGGCGGACGTGATGCACTTATAGCCTCGACTTCACTATATGAAGCGTGTTGTATTAAATAAACATACAAAACTATAAATGTACCTAAGGATAACTGTAAACTTGCAATACCTCGAAGACTTCGAGAGGCAGAAATAACAGAGAGCACATGCAAGTAATTTACATGGTGCTAGGACCAGGAACATTTCTCTGATTAACCTTCATTTGCTGGTATTCGCTCCTGCAACTATCGCCATTCTATTTTTATATTTAATGTGATTTTCAAATTGTCAATTATCCCTATACACCTGTCTCATTATCAATGCCAGTCGTCTAGTTAATCAATTAAATGATTAAATTATGATAACGTATTGACAACAGAAACAAACGCATTGCCGACGTTTTGGTTATACAGTCTTATTTCAGTGGGATTGCCAACTTATCCTCAAAATGTCAACACCGGTCTGAACAATGCAAGCTTGTGATGTCACAGTCTCTATTTTTAGATTGGACCTATTCCAGATTTCCTTGGTGACTGGCCTTTTTTTTTTTTTTTTTTTGTGTGACGTAGATACGGGAAACAATAATTGTATGTAGCATAAAAGAACAAAATAACTATTTTCCAAATGATGTTGCGTAACTTTCACTTTACCGTGCGGAGGAGTATAGTTCCTTTCGATGCAAAGGTGGCTCGTGACTGAATTTGGATGGTAGATGTGAAGGTTTTGGTTATTTATTGGTACGTGTTACAATAGTCCATATAGAATAATATAAAGCTTGAATTCCGATACAAATCTGCATAACTTACTAAGAATCACATCAAACTATCCCAGATACATCGAGATACCTCCAGGGGTCATTTGTTGCTCTATGGAATGGCTGATACCTGTATATATTTGCTATCAGAAGTTACTTAGGACACAGTATGAAGCCACTGAGTTGCATCTATAAATAGAAACTGTATCGTCGCTAGGTAGTACAAATCAAAGCGCTGATAGTGCTAAGAAAGCAGTATTGTCTCATTTTTTGTTGTTTTTTGTTGTTTTTTTGTTTGATTTATCAAAGTAACTTTACTAAACGGGGGTCAAATTTCCGTGCAATGCCTATAACCACGCTTTAACGTTGCGTTAACATGGTCATTACAAGAAATTAAAGATGAATGCACAATTTGTTTCATCAGACTTAACAATTGGCACACCGCCACTCTTACTCTCCCTATTTCTATAGCCTACAATGAACAATCGTTTATTGATTGTTTGTTTGGTTTAACGTCCCATGGACAGTATTTCAGTAATTTGGAGACAATGTCTACTTGAGACAGATATAGTGTTTCCACACTGCAATATCTCGCCGTAGACATGTGGCATGATACCACACCCTGTCCTGTAACTACCTTTATACACTGAGCGCCAATCGTTTATTATTTTAATATTAATTTGATTTTTGGCAAAAACTAGGTTAGACTGCATATCTACAGCTCGTCAAACCCTCTTCCACTTGAGACACACACAACTTCAGTGCCTTCAGCGCTTTGATTTTATCCATTGTATTTGGCCTTTTTCAAACCCATCAATTAAAAAGTTATTGCCACCCTTAAACTAAATTATCATCGAAAGAAAAAATTGTGTATGTTAACATGTTCATTAGATAAATCTCCATATACTTTGTCATAGCACACACTTCGAGTGGAAAAAAAGACGTTAATATTATAAAAAGAGAAACCTTCGAAATTCTAATAGTATTGTTAGCTGAAAAAAGTCTGACGAGATAATTAGTTTATTTTTAAATTACCGTGCTGATAAGAGGTTTTCCCAATATTATATATATTAAGATATTAATGTAAGAGAAATGAAAAGAAAGGCAAATCGCCTTGCTCGGCAGTGTTTTTTAATTAGGTAATATTTGCGTGAACTTTTTCGTGTTCTTAAATAATCTGGTGAGGTGGAATGCATTTCTAGAATTAAAGTATTACTTAGCGGCCAATTTTGTAGTTTGACCAATGATTCTCTTCCGAGTTCCGATATCGATCTCAAAGGCTACAATGTGTAATAAAAAGAAACCAATTATTTATTTAAGGTAAACCCTATATTGGCATTGCACAAGTTTAATCTTCTTGAGCGACACGGTTATATCAATGCGTTTATATAAAATAGAATGTCATCATAAAGACAATTCGCATATAAATACAAACTGTCGCATTTTGTTTAGCACAATATGTTTTCTAAATATTTTGTGAAGACCTAAATCATTTTTAGTCTAGGATAGACATAAAAAATTTGTATTTACATACTTGGATATTAAGATTAAATATGCCTCAAGCGAATACCAAAAAGGCAATACCATTTTAGGAGATCCATACTTTTTTAATATAAACTAAAACACATTTATTCGAAAAGGTCGTGGCAAATACAACTTCGTTAGTCACGGAATATATACGTTTTATCGCCTGCACCACAATTTTGTGTGCACTCTTAAAAAGGGACAGGTTGTACATGACAACATATACTTTGAGCTATTTCGAGATCACATAATAGCTCACATGTAACTGAAGGCTGTCGTTTAAGCATCTATAAAATCTCCGATTTATTTGTGCTTTGTTAAATGTGGCGATAACTAAATTCGTATGTTCCTGTCAGCCGCATAATTTTGCTGATACTTAAAGTGCAAAAATATTTAGGTAACAAAAAATTAATGTTAAAATTAAAACTTTAACCAATAAACCAGAACATTAATTGGTTTATTACATAGATTAGAAATGTGAAATTCATTAACAATAACAATAAAACCGTTTGAAACAAGAAATATTTAAGATATTCGACGTGAGAAAAAAAACAACAACAAAAATATGAAAGGTCAAGAAAGTAAAAGTGTTACAAAATAATACATCAAAATATCTCTGGGAAGTTTGAAATGGTCTGTCATTTTAAAAATATGATAGAAATAGTATTTGTCGCCACAGTTTAGAAATGTAATATACTAGGCAGTTAAGAAAAAAAATAGAAAGAGACAAAATAGTAATATAATAATGGTTTATAAAATAATTCTTCACAACGTATTTGTCGCTAAAATTTATGAGACGTAATATGCTACTAGGAAGTGAAAAAAAGAAAGAAAGGGGTAAAAATATAATATCAGCGAAACATAAAAATAGTTCATTCAGTAGGATTCGATCTTTGGGCCCCTAGTTCAGCAGACGAGCACTTAACCAACTGCGCAAACGGAGGCTGATGCTATTGTTACATGTCCGTGCGGTCTGAAAAAAATATATATATGTGAAACTAAGTTTTCCTTGTGACCCTTCTGATCGTATGATTAGATAAATTAAAATTAAGCTATGAAATATATACAAAGCTTATTTACAAATGATTGTATCAATGATTGATTGTCTCAAATAATCAACGTTTAATTAATTTGAGAATCAAAGATAATCAAAGCGCCGAAGGCACTGATAGACTGTCGGCGGGTTGGTCGTTGTGAGCAGCATGAGCACTAGATTGTAATCAAAATAGGTTATATGCTGGATTCTAATCTGTTTATGAAGGGGGTATGTGGTCAGTATCAGTTTTTCAGTTGACAAATAAGAAACAAAAAAAGATAGTTTTCATTTTTTTTTATTAAACATTAGAACACGATAATCAAAATTAAAAACATATATCTAAACTAAATATTGCACAAGAGCTGTCAGAG
>CM037780.1:36803860-36853860 GCA_021229015.1 Solen grandis | reverse complement strand
AATTCGATTTTGTCCTGAATTTTAATATAACATACTTGTATATCAAATACGAATTCAATTATTTATATGAGATCTTATTAAGTTATTGCGCGGAAACAGTCATTTTCATATAAGTTTGCCTATAAAGGGCACACTACTCAAAAAAGTGGATTTTAACCGAAATCGAATTAGACCTGTCAATTTCCAACCATAAGGTCTGCTATTTCGACAGTAATGTGGTATAATTTCAGTTTATGATTTGCATATAAAAATTATCAAGGACGTGTGTGCTAATTTCACAACATACAAACCTGTGGCTTTGATACGTTTTATAATCCTTATAGGAACTCTTATAACTATACATTCGCAACAATTTTATCATCCTCAATATCAGATTATAATTACATGCTATTGATAACATGTTTTCAGGAACTGGAATATCATGTCCTTTCTTCGGCCTAAGCCTCATCACACTCCCCCTTAAAAAAAGGTTCTGATTGAAAAACATTATTTCGAGTTTTGTTTGATCGCTATACTTCTAATCGATATCTTTCAAAGGACGAAGATCTAGCCAAGTACAAATATCCCACGGCTGAAATTTGAAGTGTCAGTATCCGACGATGTCATTATCGAGGCCATTTATCACATATATGGCAGCTTTAATTTACAGCTTCTGACATCATTTCGGACATAATCAGTGTGTAGTCTTAGATATGCAATATACACAACTTTCTTCTTGTCTGTATTGATGATATAATTCACACGGTAATTTTCAAATTTGTGTTATAATTCGTGAATTTTTGTTTAACTATGTATAGCACATATTAATAAATGATATAACAGTAATAGTGATACACATCGAACTGAATTACATCCAGAAAAAAAAAAAAAAAAAAAATAAAAACAAAAAATCACTCGTTAACCCTTGCATATTCGTTGGATAAGGGCAATTAAGGACAAATAAAATAATTACTAAATGAAATGAGCATAAAGCTGCACGTTAGATTGGACTTATCACATTTCTATAAAAGTTGTAACATTCATTTGTGGAAATTTTAAAATTGTTAGTTAGGTCTTTATGTCAGAGATGTTATGTTGTTGTTTTTTTAATTTTGAAGGATTTATTGTTTGATCATAATTAGTAAAGGAGTTTATTGATTACTTAATAAGTTTCATCATAAAAGTGTTAAAAGTATAAAAAAAGTATAAAAGTATTGATTGATTGATTGATTCACTCATTCATTCATTCATTCATTGTCTATGCATAGATATATTATTTTTTCTACTAGTCTGTTATTTGACTCAAAATTATATTCATTTAACATGTCAAGTTTTGAAATGTATAACTCAATTTAATCCTAAAATACATGATTAGAAGAGTGCACAAGTCCTGATGACATAAACTTTTCTTAGTTTTTGTTTCAATAAAAATGAAAAATTAACTCTTAATTTTGTTCTCCATGCAAAACATTGCGGAGCGATTCAATTGCGCGAGCTTCTATTTGCATCAGCAGTTGAAATAAACATTATTTCATCGCCAAGCTGACAATTTCCTGCAGTATTTAGGACTGAAAACAATCAGGATTTAATATATTTCAACATTTGCAAACCTTTCAACCATGGAGCTCGATTGAAGTTTTGGGTGCAGGCTTACATTGCATTTCTTCCAAATTACTTTTTAAGCTAAAGTTTAAACCGCGTTCACAGCGGCTTGCGTGCAAGCTGGTTTTGTTTAAATTTGCTAAAATAGCAAATTACAACACATGATCACACAACTTAGAAACCATGTAAAGATTTGGCCGCATAAATCCAAGAAAAAATTATCTTGTTTTTAATTTTTATATGCACAATTATGTCTCCTTTCAGTTATGTATTTTGCATTAAATGAGAAATTAACAAACAGGGATAAAATGCTCTAAGAATTGAATAAGTTCAGAAATCATATACTCTGTCAGTATATATCATTACGTATTTTCGAAATATTATATAGATAGGTTAGTTATCAGAAGAGATTTATTCATTTATTCTTAATTTCAGAATTCTATTTCGTATTCAGTTATACGAAATACTTAAATTTTGAAATGAACAAAACATAATTGTTCAAATTCACTTTAGGGAGTCCGTATGCAAAAGTGTAAATTTAAATAAAGAAATATTGTGCCGTGCTTTTTAAGAATATGATATAAAGAGAAAATTGCTAATGCTCTAAAAGATCATTCCCGATTAAAGGTCCATTTTACTTCATAATGATACAATTTTATGAAAAAAGAAAAGATAAAATAGCATTGACATTATGTAGATAGAGACAAATGGTACATAATGTGCAACTATCTGCTATAAATAAACAGTTAAACGTCATTTAGTATTTTGCATTGGTGTCAAAATACTCTCATTGTTTTCACTTTACTTTGGCGAGTAATTTCGAAAACCGTCAGTAATAAGAAATAATTTGAATTTGAAATACAATTACAATTTGTGTATATGCTACGTCATCAATATGTGTATTCTCGATTCGTTAACGAAGACAAATGGAAGGTCTACGGAAAACGTCAGAAGTTTCACGAAGATATTCAGAATATGCAAATAAGGTGTTTTGAGAAACAATGATTTTTTCGTAAAAGATCCTTTCTTATTTATGCAGTAAAGTAATGTTGTCGTCAGAGAGTATATTTGGAAGTTACTCTAATAATGTGACCAATCAGAAGCACTGAAAATTAAAATGTATCCACGGTTTAGAACATTTTTTATGTTACAATTTAAAAATAGATCGATGTTTCAAATGCTCATGTGCAACAAACCTCACCTCCAAGGCGTTGCTTTTTAATGAAGTAAAAAGGTAAAATCTAACAACCGCCTTTTCTGAACTGCACTTTTTTCAGCCAAAATGATATTAAAAGTGTGATTATACATTTATAGTAAATCCAGACCAATCATGTTACTCTTTCTCTTTTGTCATTCTTTTGTCATTATTTCTTCTCCCGTTATTTTTTTTTTTTTTTGCGGTGAATTATTTATTTTTTATTCTTGACCTTAAAAATGTAGTCGTGGATTCTATCCCTCACATGTCTCTCTCTTTCCTTAAAAGTTCACTTGAATAATTAAGAAAAAGAAATCAAACAGTAAGAATTTGCGTTGCAATAAATAAAAAAGGCTTGGTAAAACTTACATAGTTCATTTTTGGTCTATTATATCGAATAGGGGAGACGTTTCTCTACTATCGATTAAAAGTGAGCATAACATGAAAACCCCATAATTGTCTGCACAGAATGTAATCGTCCATTTCGTTGTCTTTTTTTTTTACCGAGTTTTTTTTTTTTTTACCGAATGCCGCCGCAGTCGAGACACATGTGATTAACAGAGAATGGGGTGGAGCATAAAAGTTATGAATATTGTATCCCGACTTTTGTGCAATAGATTTAAGTGAAGCCGGGAACTTCTAAGTCAGGTAGAATATATTGATATTAAGAAGCCTATGCTCGCTATGCTCACTCTAAATATATCATATACATAGATTGCAAGTATAAACAAATCTGTAAAACATTGTTTGCTTTTCTGCCCAAAGAATAATTATGCACTCTTTTTTGGAAGAATAATTTGCCTTTTTATTTCTATATATTTTTTAATTTGAAAGTAAAAAATTTCTTTTATTTCTGGTTTATAATGCATTGAGGTGCTCAATTTTCTCTTCGTATTTGTTAGAAAAATAATAATAAAAAATGCATCCCTCATAATTAATTTAGACCTCTGGGTAAAACAGAACTAATGCAATCAGTAATTGCATATCGGTAACGGAATCTGAATAACTGTGAATTTGTATTGGCTGTTGCATGTCTTTTTTTTTCCTGTGTTGCGGCTGCTATTACGGGAGATTATGCAAGATGCAAGACGGTTTTATTTAAGGATACGATAGGAGATCTCTAATATTTTCTAATATTTTCAGGCATACCAATGTTTGAACAGCGTATGTAAGATATTTAGTAAACCGTTTTAAATAGTTCATATTGCATAATTTTAACGGATATTTTTTGGGAAAAACTCAAAAGGAATTGCTTTTATAAGCAACTCAGGTCTTTGGAATTTTTAAATAACTTGAAATTAATAGATTAATAATAAATCGAAACATTAATCAATCAATTATCAACCAATCAGGATATGTCTATCATAAAAGGAAAAAAATCACGTCGGCCTGAATCGAATACACGTTCATTTCTGGTAAATGTATATATATACTATTATACAAGAATGTACCTATTTACACGTTGAAAATGGAAAAAAGGTCTGTTCTGTTCTTTTATAAGAAGATTATCTCGTCTCCTTTTTGCAAAACCAAACCGTGGGTTCGAGTCCTGCCAATGTCTTCGAATGGTTCATCTAAGGAAGTCTGGCTAGTGGTGGTTCGATGTCCCTGTGCACTTGGGATCTTCCTTCACCTATAATTAGCTAGGCGTCGCTGTAGATCTCAAATATTGAAACAGGAAAGTCCAACACAATAGGGGAAACTTGTTTAGTTTTAATGTTGCTGTTGCTGCTGATTCAGGTAAAATGTTCAAATTTTAATTAGAATTGATGTATGCGTAAAATTACCTTTGGATAAAGTACAAATGTTTCATTATGTTTGTTTAAGTTTTTATCTACGAGGTTGTTCAAAAAACAATAAAAATGAATAAGGCAGAAGTTGCAAGACAACAAAAATATATTAATAAATAAATGGAATAAGTTTATCATTTAACTTATTTTTTCGTCTCGGCCACATCTAAAAATAAATGTTATGATCAATAAAATCAGCAATTCTTTTTATTTTTTAAAGCAGCTATAGCATGCTTCGACATGTTATATTTTCATTTACTTTACTGGATCCACATCAAAAGTAAGTCAAAATGTATTCGTGCATGCTATGCCGTCGTTGATTGAATTTTCAGCAAAACTTTATAGTATCGGATAATGACGTTGTTATGGTTTAGGGAAATTTCCAGTGACATTTTGAAAACACGTCGGTGGCTGATTTGATAAGAGAGACGGCTTACGCGTTTCGAACCCACACTGTAAATGTCATTACAAATAATGTGCATTGCGCAAGAAAGTAATTTTCTGAGAATAAAGGTAATACTTTAGAAATGCGTCATACTTTGTGCACACGTTTTATACTTGTTTCTCATAACTAATATTAATGATTTGCATACTGATATTCCTCTATTATCTATAATTATTTATATCATTTTATAATATATCATATTTTATCATCTGTTAATATATAACAATTGCGGATATCTCCCTTGTGCGTGGCACTTAACACATAAAATAGTTCCAGGACTGGTTGGCATATTGTCAGGATAATGTGACTGGGTGTGATATCATGCCACATGTCTACGGAGTGATACTACAGTGTGGCAGCACTATATCTGTCTTAAGTAGACATAAATCTCCAGATGACTAAAATGCTGTCGGTGGACGTTAAACTGGCGCAATATTTACTGGTCAAGTATTCGCTTTGCGATCGGGAAGTCTGAGGTTCGAATACCAGCCGGGGTACTTACCACCAGTGACATCATCAATGCAAAGACTTTTAAAATGGTATCAGATGCACCCTAGCATTGCACTATGCAAACTGGGATGCTATGGAAGTTCGGAGAATTACTTGCTGGTTCACACAGAACTTGCCTTTCAAAACAATCAATGAAATTAAAATAATAATACGAGTTGCAGAGAAGTGTTAATGCGAAGACCTTTCAAACAAAGATCGGCAACTAGTCTAAATCTCACAAAAGCACGTAACAAATTGTCCAAGTCTCGCAAAGTCACGTTTTGAAATATCTTCTTTTCTGCTGAAGATAAGTGTAATTAAATTGTATCTTAAAATAAAAAAAAAATCACATTACCATCAAAATGATAACTTATGAATTAAAGTAAGTCTAGAAATAAAAATGATTTATGTAACATTGAAAAGTACCTGCATGATGAAAACTATGTAAGAGGTGTTATCTTTCTGCTACACTGGTTGAATTTAAATCTTAATTTAAAAGAATTCTTTTAAAATAAATCAAACTGAAACTCCTTGCAGTAAAGAAATGATTATGGTATAACAAGGTTACCATTTTCCATACTTATTTTGAAATTTTGCAATATTAAATGATCTGCTGTGTGCCTGAACAATATACTGGCTTTTACATGAGGTTCCTATCGCTGATAAAATGGTCTTTGGTTAATGGGTTAAAACACATTAACTATGTTTAAACCTTTCAGCGCTAGCCCATCGTTTTTTGCTATTGTTGACAATATCTAATATCTTCTATTTGTAGTCATAAATGCGTGTCTATATTAAGTCGGTTAGCAATAAACGGTTTTTCGAGTTACTGGAGCTTAATGCTAGACTCTAAATATAGTTTTCTGTTAGGTTCTCAAAGGTAGCGTGTCTTCTCTCGAGTAACGGCCGTTTTGTATATTGATAAAAAGTGTTGAACGAAAACATTTTGGAAAACAAATGAGACTAGATATAAATACATGACACAGATTTCTTTAATGGTTTGACTGTATTGCAGCAATTTCGGGACATCATGAGTTGTCTTTATAGTGACATCTCGTAAACACCCTTACAACGCATAAAGCAAGGGGTATATACAAACAAAAAGTTTATCGTCTTTAGTATGTCTCGACCTGGGTTCAAACCCGCGACCCACGGCAAAAGGGATGGACATTCTTACCTGTGCTAACCTAACCTAAACTGAGCCAGTTAGTTATTTGTACTTTGAAATATATTCATAAATGGCTAAATGCATATATAAATGAAATACGAAATAAATACAATCCTGATATAAAGACTTGATAAGGTGTTAATACTTAAACTTGTTATATTGATTTGATCATGATTGATTTAATAATATATAGTTTTTAATTGTCTGATACTGACATTCCGGTACACGAGTCACTGAACGAAGACATTGCCAAAGAAGGTCATAATGGTTTAGTCCGTTTGTTTAATATGTTGTTAGCCAAGACCTGATAGTGTTGTGGATTTTTTTGGTCATTTTTTCATCAAACCTAGGTCAATTGTCAAGGTCAGTTGCATAATAAAAAAAAAAACAAGAAAAAAAAACAAAAAAACAAAACATCCTTCTGAACAACTGTCCAAATATTGAAGCAATCTAATGAAGCATAGAAGTTAACGCATATTAACCAAAAGGTAAACCTGTCATAAAAGTAGGTCAAAGGTCAAGATCACTTTGTCAAATGCATAATGTAAAGGTCCAAATATTGAAGCAATCCAATGAAGTTCTTAAATTAAAAACCCGCAAAAATAATTATGCAAAGGATAGTGTTACCACAGATTCATTTATATAACTTCAAAGGCTGCAAGAAGTCACGCGTAAGGTGAATAATTTCGAAATAAATAATGTATATTAACCCCTTCCCTCATAGAGGATACCATAGAAAGACCTATGCGAACAGCATAAAACCAGATCAGCCTGCGAGTAACTCGCAGGCTGGTCAGGTTTTATGCTGTTCGCTGCTCCTCGGTGGTGTGGAAATGAGGATTTTGTAATTAAATTTGGTAAGGTTTAACTGTGGTTTTCTGCAGATCAGGCTTATGTGATACCTATTGAGGGCGTCAAAATGAGTATATGTGAGGGAAAGGGTTAAAAAGAGATAAATGGAAAACAACCCTTTAATTGATATTTGTCGTTGCACTTCTTCATCTGCTTTATAATGATAATACTTTAAGTTAGATAACCATAATGCAAACATGTAGAGGAATCTATATATAAAACATTAAATAAAATTTGTTTCCAATTCAAAGGTAACACTTACATAATTATAATTTCGCTGTACATCACCCTTACATGCATTATAGAATGCATTAAGTTTAAAGTAACTCCTTTTTTACAGTGTCAAACATAGTGCTAAAATAATTCGAATAAAGAAAAGATTAATTTAAATTAACGGGAATCGAATGATACAGTGGTGCTAACGTATCAGTTGTCAAAAATAGCGTATATCGTTCGTATCGCATCGTATCGTAAGGCAACCGTATATCGGTAATCGAATATCGTAAATCGCATAACGTATATCATATTGAACCACCCAGTGGTTTAGGACAGTTTAAGTTACGGGACACCATCGATATTTCAGAAATAATTAATCTTCGTGTCTTTAAATTTAATATTTTCTTAAGTTTATTAATGGTTGATCATTAAATCACATTATGCAGTACATTTTTTTCATATTTTACTAATTGCAATAGATATATTTCTTTTACTTTATTATTTTATACATGTGTTATGGCCTACGTGACTTTCAGGAGCAGACGCCATGCGATATAATTTGATGCACGTGTGAAAAGTACTATATCAGAGACGTAAATACCTTTAATATAGCTTCGTGACTATATCAGTATTAAAGTGGAATAATTTTAAAATATGTGTAATCGATATGTTTGATCAATGTTTGCTTTATTAACCTGTCTAAAAACTAACAAATTAAAACTTACCTACTTATGCAAGATCGACCGAAATGTTGCTTTCGTGTAATTATTTATTTCCCGGGACATTTTTTACTGCTGTATTTACTCGAATGCCCATTTTTCTTTATTATTTAATGAATTCGTGAACAAAAGATAATTGTAATTTACGAATATAGCTTATTTATTTAATTTCCTGTTTTATTTAGGTTTCTCTATCTCTCTTTCATTACGCACACGCGCGCGCGCGCACACACTTCCAAAAAAATTGGATGAATGAGTGCAAATTATGTTTCTTTTTTCCCCCTTTTCATCAGTACGGAGATAATCAAAATTCAGGTAGGTGGAGACTGAAAATCCAAACCGGAGCATTTTTTTCCGATGATCGCGTAAATCCTAATACGTATATGATGTGTACAAGATGCATCGGTATTGCTTTGAGAACACGGAGCTATAAGTACTAGTTCTACACAGGAACATGTTTACAGTATATCGGTGCTATACCTCGGACACGTATATTTCGAAGAGCATTTGTTTTTGTTTGCGAAATTAGCATGGGTATCACACCCGAACTTAATTGTATCTAACAACTGTCTCTTTCATATGGAAAAAAAACAATGATAAACGGGACCACATTTTCGTGATATGCTTTACTGCTATGTCTTAATATTTAATATGATAAACAAGGAATTATTGCAAGCCATAACAATAGAAAAATAAACATAAAACCTACATGGGAATGGAAGATTTGTTATAAAATAACTGATGTATTTTATTCCGTGATAACACAGAGTTCACTGACATGATAATAGTTAAAAGAAAATGATCTTGTTTCCATATTACTACAGTTCGCTAAAGATCTCATTTCCATATTATTACAGTTATATAAAATAGAGATATAATAGGTTAGAACATTTTCTTGCATATCCCTAATCTTTTATGTATAATTAAGTGAAAAAAGTGTGTTTCGCAATACCGGAGGCGTGCCATAAGTTCTTATCAGCAGGCACAGCATATGTTTATTTTGACTGGATATGTCACCTTTATGTCTCGCCGCTGCCGGTATACCACCCCCAGAGGAGAAGACTTTTGACATGTACACAGAGTGAATGTTATTTCCGGTACTAAAAGATTACAATTTTTAGCAATAATTTGAAATTCTATTTTAAACACACCAATATTCATAGAATAATAATAATAATAAAACTGTTTCCAATCTAGGTATGAGGCACAGAATATATTTCGAAGAGAGAAAAAAAATCTTAAATGTACACGATGATGATGGTGATAATGATGATACATGTATCAAAAATACATTTGTAAGGGAGTGTGCGGGCACACATGTGTGTGACTTATGGACCCCTTTTTATAGCTAAGTATATACATGTATTTTGAAGTTATAAGCTCGGTCCCTATGACTTCGGTTTAACGAGGTTCTACTGTAAAAGCTTCCAGCCGATGTCTCTTTTACCTTCTGTCTCTTCAATAAATAAATAAATAAATCAAAAAGTATAAACATTCTCTGAGTATTTATAAAGATTTACATCTTTTGTAATCTTCTGAAATACTTCAAGGAGCGCGAGACAACAAATTTTGAGATCTCATGGTAAAACTGTTCAAGCATACCTTCAATCTTCAGACTGCTTCTGGCCAAATCTGAATCCTGCAATTTCTCTCTGGCGACTAATTATCATTTTGTATTAATTTTTGTAAAATATTGGTTTAAATCGTGAACATTGTTTTCATTCAGGAAAATCTTTTTTTCTGAATAGCATTTTTTTTAAATTATTTTTTGTTATTTAGATTATTTGCATGCATGTATGTAGTCAACAAATGTCATGCCATATGCATGATTGCTAATTGGGCTTTTCGTCCCGCTTTTGATAATAATAATAATAGTAATAATAATGATTACAATAATAATGACATATTTATAGAAGGTAACTCAATAAGTTTACATACATTTTTAGTAAAATGGCTTTCTGAAATAAGATATCAATGTTTTAGTCTTTTCAGAGACCATGACTACTTGAGACAGATATAGTGCTGTCACACTGTACATAGTATCACACCGTAGACTACACCCAGGCAAAATATTCTGACACCGGACCAATCAGTCCTGGAAATACCCTTATATATTGAGCACCTAGGAAAAGAGCTATTCCAGTTCCAATTTTGACGACTTCGGTTTGATCATTTCCTTCGATGTTAAATTAATTTTGATAAAACAAGGTAACGAGGAGCTCTCTTGTACGATGTCCTTATTCCAGAATATTTATGGTCTCAATATCGAGAATATCCAATATCTAGAATTTCCCATATATGCACTCGTACGATATATATGTGCGGGAAATTATCTCCTTTGTCATAATAAACACTCCAGCGTGGCATATTCAATATGGTGTGCGCACTAGATAAATGGATGTTTCCTTAAAACGTATTTTAACAGCCATTTTTGTCATAAGTTTTAATAGAACATTTTAGACACTGTATATTGTGCACTGACGAGCGTCCCTGTATTTATAGATGAACTCCATACTTGTTAAGTTTTCTACCTGTCAAGTTTGATATACGTTTAGTTTGATACTGATTCAGTTAGGTTTAATATTTACTTAGCATGCTATTGGTTTAGTTTGATATTTTTTTTTTTTATATTTTTTATTATAGGACAAATAGGAGTTATGTCCTTCAGTGACGTCACTGTGAAGTCAGTTCTTACTCGCAGATATACCTTTTCATAAACAAAGTACTGGTACAACCGAGAAACCAACGAAATGAATTAGCATAAGCTGTAATATAAGAACTGAGGGTCGTATTGTTGCTTTAAGAGGCTAATACAGTAAAGAAGATTGATTTGAAATTTGGAAATGTTTTATTGATTTTCCACATCATATGGATCTTGTAGCTAATATATCATTTTATTGTGAGGACTGAACATATTTCATTGAATACCTATTATCATATTAAATACCCAAGGACGAGGTGTGTGAATTAGTGCACTTCGTCACACAATTTCATTCATTATATTATAGCATTTTTTTTTCTTTTTTTTTTTCCTTTTATCTATTTATTTATTTATTTATTTTTTTTTTGCAAACAATGCAACATAAACACTTCTTTCCCAAACTGACGTAAATAAATTTATCTTTTTTTCATTTCCTTTTAATTGTCATTCAACTGACAGAAGAAATGAATTTAATCATATATGCCTACTCAATTAGTTTATCACAAACATCGGTATATACTAACGCATCAAATGCTCTCGAAACCTTCACAATCATATGCAGGTATTCCTGTGTTAGGGGTCACCTGTATTCTCTATACAACCTCTTTATAGTGACTATCTTCGATATTCCGAAACAAGCACTTTTTGCCTATTTATACTACATTTAGCGGTTATCTGAATTATGCGACCGTTTCTATCCTGTTTTTATAGCTAGTCACTTGATACAGGTTCGATATAACACGAAACATGCAACCCTATTTTAGATACAACGCGAAACAACGTATACGTTCATGTTATATGGCATCCTACAAACGTATTTTCTTGTAAGTGCTTTACGTGTAGTGGATAATAATTCTATATTGCTTTTAAGACTGTATCAAAATATCGATTCTATATATAAGCAAATAGGTAATATCACGTCATATGTGAAATTATATACTCGAGATATCCTGTAATCCATCATCTAGACATGCAAACGTCTACTTTGTCTTTACCCCAAAAAAAGGACGCGGATTGCAACAAGATGTCCTTAATATGTATCATTACGCTTCAGGAAATACCGAACTTCTTAATTATCCCTGTAATGAACTGATATTGTTTTCACCCCTGTTCCGTGTCTCCTCTGTGTATCATTTGAGTCAAATATTTTTGAGAGATGCGGTATCTGTTTGACGTCGTTGATTTCCCATTTGGGAGAATCGATCTCCCCCTTCCTTGTTAGAACCAACAATACCGCCAGTGATTGGTTAATCGAACTGTGGATGAAAGAGGGAAGATGATACTCGGTGATCGGAAAGGGTTTGCTTCGCTCAGTCCACGTGTTGGAGTAACGTTCACACACATTGGATAACTTGATTCTCTTTCGACATGGGACATTCTCAGGTAAGTCACTGTAGCTGAGTGCCTTTCGGACTTTGATTTATATCCAATAACAAACATGACAGCAAATCAATTTTCGTGTAATTTTTTTACTCGCATATCATGTTGTTTTTTTATCTGCCGAATAACGTATGCCTTCATTCATGTCTTTCAAGATGTTGCTTAAATTCTTAAAATCTTGTGCACATAATTATTTTTAACTATTTAGTTCAGTTTGAAACCGGGACAATATAATGTGACGTGTAATTGTTTGCAAAAGTCATTGGCACTATGATATAAAATGCTGTAATATATCAAATTAATACGGGCAGCCATGCAGGAAATTATGTTTGTATACACATTTACTTTTACATTACTCTAATATGTTTTTCTAGAAATATCATTAACAATGAAAGCATGTGCAGTCTTAAAAGATTTTTGTAGTTTTCTATTGTCAATATTTCTCTGGAAATGTTATTTTGACATAGCAGGTTGCCACACGTTGGCATGTATCTCTTTTCTTTATAATGCATAGGGCCATATTATACGCTTGAAGAGATTTTTTTTATACTTTCAAACTCCGGTCTGTTTTTCTTTGTAATCCACTGTTTTAAACTGTTGCGTATAAGGTTTTATCAGTCTTGCACCTAGTATTAAACAATCACTATGTTCTAGAAAGATAACGCATACTCTTTCAAAGGCGTATGTTCTCAGATGAGGGTACCCCTACGCCCAGCAGAATCAATCATTATGGTTATTATCCGCGATCTTTATTCTTTCTTGACGTACACGTACTTCGAGACATAATATAGTCTGATCATCCAAAATAAATTTACAATCCGAAATACAATGGTACTCAGTTATGAGAATCCGGATATAGCGAACACTCGGTTATAAGGAACACTTCCGCTAGGTCCCTACTTTCCATCTTATTTATCTTTAAGTTAATATATTAAAATATTTGTTAATAGCGTACTGAAACTACCGCTACATGTTTAAACTAATTCGAATGATTGTTCAGTTAAACTTAAAACGCTATCAACTCGCATAAAAAATCAACGCAAATGGACTTTAAGGCACATATTTCATTTTGAGAATGTTGAAGAGGACTGCAAAATTAACCCCGGGATTGAATTCAAGTAAGGCAGCTTTGAAAATTTGAATAAATTTGAATCATTTGAATCAATGATATTGCCAGGTCTTGATAAGGCAAAACCAGTTTTCATTTTGTTTTCATATAAATGTATATAATTAAGAACACATGCACTTGACCTACCTATGATGTAGCAAAACTTAAAACCTGTATTTTGACTCTGGCTAAAGCCACTGCGCTGAATCACGTGTCTGGTACGTCGGTTGCCGTTTCTTAAATTTTCACTCATAAGATCAATCAAGTAGGATTCATGTAAGTGTATTTTTTTTTATTTTCCTTGTTTGTCTAAATAATCTAAAACTTACCAAAGTTTTACGCCAAAAGGTCAAGTCCATTTTTAAAACATGGCTTTATGAATAAAAAAAATAAAAATAAAAAATAAAAAACGCATGCGAAAAAAAAGCATTAATTGTATGTGCCTGGACCTCAATGGCCAAATGGTTAAAGTCCCTGACCTACATTCACTTAGTCCCTCAACGCTGTCGGTTCGAGACCCGGCACCCTTGGATTTTTCAAATGAGGAAGTTTTCGAGTTGGCGTATGGAATGGTTTGTGATTCTATCAGAGTTACTCTGTTCTTACGGGGGTTTCCTTCACCTCACGTAGCTTGGTGTCTCAATATTAAATTGTAAATACAGGCACAGCAACAGGAAGACGCAAGAACAACAAAGACAACACCAATAACAATCAACTCCCCTTGTCACAGAGATATCGTTTCTATACACACGACTTCATCTATTAAATGAAATGTCAATTAGCGGGCGGAGCGCAAACTGGGTCAATACACATAAAAGTACATGTTTTGCCATTAAAATCATATGGCAGTCAAGGTTAAGTCTCTAATGGGGTTTCATATTTGATCTTTTTCTCTGCTCCGGCAAGCCAATAACAAGATCGCGGCTTGTGACTGAATTAATAGATATATCAGCTTCAGTTTTATGTTTAATTGTTATGACGTCGATGCTTGAGTTGCAGAGTTTAAGTGCGGAATTATAAAGAATAGAAGCTGATTTCTGGAAATTGGTTTGAATATCAGTTACTATACAATAATTCATATGATCTTGTCTACCATAGGAAATAAAACAAATGTTACAATATCCTTGTTTGTTATAAAAATACGACGAACCATTTTTATATACTGTTTTTCCAGTTACTTAAGTTGCAATTTGATGTGTTTTAATTATTATATTGAAAAACCAAAAAACAAAAAAAAACTATATTACTGTAAAAGCTTAACTTGTTGCGTTTTTTTTTTCTAACTCATTATTGCATGATCGTGGCAAATTTCCTTTGACAATCCTGATAACGTGCTGATAGTATCGATATCGAACATGATATAACTCTGATAACAGGTAAACTTTTGGCCATGCTACGACGTCACCGATGCCCTGCATATACTAAATCTCCGTAATTGATTTATCAGGCCCGTTTGTGGGAACGCACTTTGGGGACCAACGCATTTTTGGGTTAGACCCCAAAATGCATTACGACAACAGGAATATAACGAGATCGGTACAACAGCCCTCGTTTGAGGAGACTCGAGTATAAAGGAACTTTCAGGACTGTTGGGTATTGCGGTACCAGGATAATGCGTTTGATTGTGTGTTGTGTTTAACATCCCACCGACAGTATTCCAATCATTTGGACATTATTACAGGTGCCAGCTTACAAAGGCTCGCCTGTCGTTCAACGTGTGAATCCCCTCTCATAACGGGCCGAACTGGAATCGATGAAACGTAGCAGGAACTAATCTGAAACTGCGTCTGTTACGATAATATCTTGTCGTAAAGCAATCACATATTCGATGTCCCAAGTTTTAAAATTAGCTGACATTTTAAGTATATCTTCTGAAAACGAAGTGACCTGTCTGAACGCGTGGTCACATGATCACCGTCATTAATATCCAATCAATCAAATGACCATTTATCGTAAAATCAGTCTGAATCACGAATATTGGAGACAAGAATGCATTTCTAGAATTAGCATATTTATGAAATACAAACTAAATAAAGGGGCGGTTGAGCATCATTTATTATATGATACTAATTGTTTTCATTTTTTTCATAAAATTCATTTAACTAGGAAACACAAACATTTAGACATAATTTATTGCGGAAATGTTAACGATTTCATTTGACGAGCATTGATGAAACATGTCGCAACATTCTTATAATAAGCTAGATATCGCAACATATTTGATATTAAAACATGTCGTTGTATAATGGATATCACAGCAATCTGGACCTATATTGGATATCGTAGCAAATTGGAAATTGCAATATCTCACAATATATCGGATATCGCAACTTTTTAGAAATTGCAATATATCTATGGGTGATATAAAAAAAGTTATTTTCAAATATTTCGAACCTCAGTTTATTTTAATGGAATTTAATGCTTGTTTACTTGCTAGAAAATTTTTTCAGGGATTTTATATGACATTTTAAGAATACAATATATAAAGGCTCTGAAAAAAATAGGATTTTTAAAAATACCAATGTTAAGACATCGATTTGGTATCGGTGTAACGTAGCAGAAACTCATCCGAAACTACGTCTGTAACGCCTGATATTGTTGTGTCGTAATGCCATTATATATATACTCGATTTTCCGGTTGTTTTATGGCTATATTTCTAAAATTAGCTGACATTTTAAGTATATCTTCCGAAAATGACGTGACCTGTCTGAACGGATAGTCACATGATCACAGTTTGAACTATCCAATCAATCAAATGACCACTTATCGTGAAATTAGTCTGAACGAATATTGAAGGCAGGAATGCAATTCTAGTATTAACACCTCCATATATAGAGACTATTAGACTATATCAAAGGAATCTGTTGAGCTTCATTTATTATATGACACTGGACTTTGTTTTTTTTAATTTATTAAAAGCAATGTTTCGCAACCTTATCATATGCTAGATATTGAACATATTGGACAAACGCTCTTACAAGCCTGAAAATGATCAAAGAAAGATAAATCAAGTAGATAATACCTCTAAGTACTTGTAATGATGGTTGTAAGAGTGTTTGTCTGTTTCTGAACAAATAAACATTTAAAAAATGACACTATATAAATCAGATAGGTATATTAATTAAACTTCAACTGAAAGTCAGTTCAGTTCGATATATTTCACAATATTGGCAATATGTGACAAACTGACAGTTCGTTAGTATAAGCAATAATAAACGCGATATGTCATCAATATTTATTTCTTTTTAAGAAATACTAGGCAATTATCAAAACTGTCTATGTTAAGTTTTTCAATAAATTAAGTTAATCTGACCAGACAGACGATCAGGAAATTAAAAATTAATTTTTTTTTAAGATTTTTAAGTCTTTCATAACTAAGACAGGAATTAAATCGATGATTATCGCCCTTTGAGTTTACCAACCCATGGCGGCGACTAGGCGATAATCATGATCAATAATCATAACGAATACGCTCGTACAGTCAACAATAGCACAGGTAATCCATCCATCTTTTAAATATAATCATGGTCCTTTAAATGCTTAAAAAATCAGTACAGAAGCATGCATCCTTTGACTTGGAGTCATTGGATCTTTTGTTCTAAGTCTTTAAAGATTTACGTTACTATAAAATTTCAACGATCACTTTATGGCCCATGATCAAAATATAATAACTGATGTATTACCTTAAGTGTTCAAAATATATTCGCACTTTTTATTCTTTATCTTTATTTCAACCATTTATTCATTAATAATTATTTATTTTTTTTTTTTCATATTATTATTTTGTGAAAGGAGGTTATTATAATATTTAAACCTATCAACGATTATATGACTCTTGTAAATCAATGAACACCACCAGTTTGTAGCTACGAGTATCATTTATAGCGATTGATATACCCACTACAACCAGTCGAATCAACAATTAAAATAATTAAGGTAATTACACTTGGCTTATGCATATGTAGTCTGTGGAGTAACTGAATATTCGGAGTTTTGCCTTACAGTGGACGTATTTCTTGAGAAAGGTCAAAGAAAACTGCATTTTGAAACTACTCCGCCCTCGTGACTATATCGTGTAGTTACAGGCAACTATGAACTAACCTATACGTACGTGGCATTTTCCTCTCGTCCAATCAGGTGCTGGTATTTGTTTATAATACCGTGGATTATACCGCATAATTCAACACATTTGTTTAAGTGTGGACTATGCAATCATAAATACCAGCACCTGATTGGAGGAGAGGAAAATGCCATGTATTGGTGTTGCTTACTTAATTAAAACTAAAAAAAAAATAGAGAAGGAGAGAGACTTTTGCTAAAGATAGTATATATGTGAGCTCAAATGTTTGTTCTTCTTTGGATATTAAACTAAATCTTGTAGAAAGGGACACTCACAGAGGTAAACATCCATGTACAATGGGATAATCACGCTGGTTAACATCAATGTACGATGGGACAATCACACTGGTAAACATCCTTGTAAAATGGGAAATCAGGGCAATACATGTAAACATCCTGTAAAATGGGAAAAAAAACATCCTTAAAATGGGACAATAACAATGATAAACATCCTTGTAAAATGGGACAATAACAATGGTAAACATCCTTGTAAAATGGGACAATCACAGTGATAAAACATCCATGTAAAATTGCACCGACAACTTCAGAGAGAAAGGGAGACGTGCCTTTTACGGTGGATGCAAAGACTGTTAACTTTTTGTAAAACTGGACAGACATCAAAGCGTCTAAAATGTGCCATAACCTTTTAGAGATGTCTGCATTTCACTGATAATGCACAGTGAATGAAAATGAGAGCGAAGTGTCATTGGTGTTACTGAAAGGTTTCGCATGCTGGAACGTGATGGGATGTCACCAGGCCTTACGTGTGCTTCAAGTATAACCTCTCTTCACCTTGTTAAAGGAGATTTGGATAACGACTTCTTTTACAAATGTCAATGGATCCAGATGTTTGAGAGTGTTCTGTCAATTTTCTAGCTAGATATTTGTGAAACATTACCTTCATCTTAAGTGCTTCCATAAATATATTACAATTACTGTCAACTGCTTTGAAAGTGAGGGTTAAGGGCTCCAAACCCAGTCCTTTTCTTATTTCCAGTTTTCTTTTTCTCTGGCCATCTTATCTGTATTACTCAGATCAGATATAAAAAAAAAAATGAAAGTGATTGTTTTATTCTTGTAACTTATATAGTTAATTAAGCATTCTAAAGTCAATCATCAAGGTAAAATGACGTTTGATAATTCATTTACAGATTACATTTGTATTTATTTCTAATAGCTGTGGTAAATGTTAACATTTTTAGTTCACCTGAACAAAGCTCAGGGTGATCTTTTGTGATCCCATGAGCGTCCGTCGTGCGGTGTGCGTCTTCAACAATTTTAGTTTCTACACTCTAGAACATTTATTTCTTAGGCAATTATCTTCAAACTTTATGACAATATTATGACTTTGATAATTCAATTGAGTTAAATTATTGCTGAGATCGGCCAAAAAGGTCAGGAGTTATGCCCCTCATATATATATATATATATATATATATATATATATATATATATATATAAATGTCAGATTTCACATAGTTTACACTCTATCATCTTCATTTTCTTAGCGATCATCTTCAAGCTTTATGACAATGTTTATGGCTATAATTCCTTGATTCGGTTCGATTATGGCTGAGATCGGCCAATTAAGGTAAGGAGTTATGTCGATTATTGAAATATGCCAGATTTCATAAAGTTTACACTCTAAATTTTAAAACAATCATCTTCAAACTTCATTACACTATTAATGACCATAATCTCTCGATTAAGTTCGATTATGGCTGACATCGGCCAATACGGTCAGGAGTTACCCCTTTATTATTAATAATGCCAGATTTCACATTGCTTACTCCCTAGCTCTTCATTTTTGAAACAATCATCTTCAAACTTAATTACAATGTTTATGATCTTAAATTCTTGATAAAGTTCGATTTTGGCTGATATCTGTCATTTAGGTCAAAAGTCATGCCCCTTTAAATGTCGGAAAATGCCAGATTTCACATTGTTTACATACTAGCGTCTTCAATTTTCAAACAACCATCTGAAAGCTTTATAGAAATGTTAATGACCATTATCTCTCGATTAAGTTCTTTTATGGCTGATATCGGCCAATAAGGTCAGGAGTTACGCCCCTTTTATATAGAAAAATAACAGATTTCACATTGTTTACATTCTAGCTTCTTCATTTCTTGAACAATCATCTTCAAACTTTACGGTAATGCTTATGACTATAATGTCTTAACTGAGTTTGAATAGGGCTTTAAGACAATGTTTATGACCAAAATGTCTGGATTGAGTTATGGTTGATCTTGGTCAAAAAGAATGTTACTAGGTCAAATCTTGCACTCAAGGGGCCAAATTCTTAGCCGAATCTTTCTCAAATTTGATCAGAATGTTTGTCTTGATGATATCTCGGTCAAGTTCAAACATTTTTAGGGCAGTGTCAAAAAGTAGGTCGCTAGGTCAAACCTTAATAAAATCTTGTTTACTTCACATCAGTTCGATCATGGGTAAGGCACGGTCAGTATTCCCTTGAGCGATTAAGGGCCATCATGGCCCTCCTGTTACATATTTCTTTTAATAATAAAATGTTGCAATTCTGAAGTAAATCCCTTTGATTTCCTTACAATATAACACATTTCAGCCATGGGTACTTATACATAAAATATCAATTGAAAATTGTTATAACAAGTGTGTATTACCTTCTCAGGCGTTGTTCTGCATAATTTAAACAATTGTTTAGCCAGATTGTGCCATATATTTTGTACTTTTAGTCCTTTTTGATTAGTTTTTTTTTGTGATTCCGTACACAATATATTAATGTCCTACAGTCTTAATTCTCATAATCGACCTAAGAATAATGTCTCTCGTGTGATGTCTGGAAACATGTTTAAACGCAAAAAAAGAGCAAAAATCGAAATAGTTAAAGAGTTTAGATATATGTTTCAATAAATATGGTGTCATTGCAAATGAAATGATATAATTGCGCCCAGCCTTTGTTCATGTTCAGAAACATATTTGAACTAATACAAATTACAGTTTATAAGAAAAACTTACAGAAAGAAAGAATTTTAATAATTACTATCGATGTGAGGCCACCGCGAAATATCTAACAAGATAGCATTGTCCGTGTCTAGAACAATTTTAAAACTACTTAAGTACAGCATATACATTGTAGCGAATTTTAATCCCCCTAAACATGTTAAAACTAACAAATAATAGCAAATAAAGCAATATAGAAAGGTTAATGATTTTCTGCAAATATAAGCGAAATGACTAACAGGTATACTTTTGTGCTTATTATTTGTCTATTAAACTAAGAAAACACAATAAAATACCGAAATCGTCTACAAATATGACATCATTACCGCATGTCCTTTTAGAGTTAAGTGCGTTAATTCTTTGTCCTGACTATGAATATGCCAAAGCTAGTAGATGAAATCTAAAGTTCAAGATGGTTTTCTGCAATTATCGCGTCACTATAAAAAAGCAGACGACCAAAGTTAAAGGTAAAAAAAATCAATTTCAAAAATATGTCAGTGTGACACGATAGAGTTCGCTCTGTTCATTTGTCTAGGAACACGTTAAAACCCATAAATATGCAGCAGACAATATGATAAAGAAACGCAGGAGATAAAGGTCAGGGACACTTTTCTGCAAAGATGGCATCATTGATATATATCTAACTAATGTTTAAAGCGTGCAAGGCGTTGACTTGTCTGGTTCCCGTACCCAGAAACAGTAATTAGGGGAAATAAATCCAGCATAGTGATTATTTTTATTGTTATGATGAGTATAAAATGTCACCAAATTTTCATTTTTATTTCAAATTTGGACCAACTATAGGAGAGTGGTCATAAAATAACTAATATTGAATCTGCATCTAATCTAATTTACTCCAACGAAGCCATACGTTAATACAATTTCGAATTACTTTAAAGCGATGTATGTTTTCAAGAAAAGGCAAAACATAAATAAATCTCATATAAGTAAATCAGTTGAATCTGCTTTTTGCCTAAGGTGTTATGTTTTGGTTGACGGAATGATTTTTGTAAGATTTGCTGTATATTGGTATCGATTATTCGTAACTTTGTAACCTCAATTCCAAACGGACCGTTGTATGTTGTTTTACGCCATGCCATGCCATTTACGAGACTGGGGGCAGTTTTCTTAAAGAAACGTAACTCTACGTAGGTCAAAATCAATTATTTCAAATAGAAAATATATCTGCTTATTTTTCCTATATTTTGATAAAAATATGTATGGGTTTATAATTGTTTATGTCATCTGGTAAAGAAACTGTTTATTTTCAAGTTTAATATTTTAGAAAATAAAGGATATATGAAATCGTGGAACTGGAACTTAATTTATTTGAGCAGCTGCAGATAATTCTTCGTGAATCTCCCACTTACTTATTTATACATCGGTTGGAAAAATACTATCTTTCCCTCCCGATTGTTTCTCCAAAGTATCGATATGTTACGTATGTTGAGAGGTCAAACGAAGTCTTTGTCAACATCGCAACAGTTACGTATGCAACCGCGTCAATATGGTTCCCTTTGCAGAGAGTAAAATCAGTAACCCAAGCCGAAAAGGAGAAAACTTTCAATACACCAAGCAAGGCGAGGGATCTGTAAAATTTAATGAAGGTTAAAGTCTTTTATGACGTTATTCTTTGACTTTCCAATACATCTGAAATTATTATCTTTCATAGGGTCACAGACCAACAGCAATCATTTTTGCAGCAACTTGGCTGTTAAATATTGTGTATAATCTTTAAAATGAATACACACAAAAGTTTGTTAATCAAAACCATCATGTATACATTTAAAGTAAAGTAAAGGCAATTTTTTTTTTACTATTTTTACTTTTTAATAGGGTGTTAGGAAAAGCAGCGGTTTGCAACCGTGATAACCCGAATATTACGGGAAAAAAGTTAAGGGTTGTTACAAAAACATGGTCTGTCGATTTAGTGGATATAAGTAACTTATATCACGTTCAATTAATATTCATCAAAACGAGGTTTTGCAAGTTGAAAATGCCACGGTTTATACGATAGTGATAATAAAATATATGCCATGGATTATCCAACTGAATGCAGATCACTGTATCATATCAATCCACACAACAATACCAAGTTGAACAACATCATGTATTTTAATACATGTTGTACTATCAATTATTTCGACAAAAGAAAGGACACATATTAGAAATATCTCATGCTCATTAGTGGCGTCAACCATTTGTGAAGGTTCGTTGTAAAAATGCGGTTTACATTTTCCTAGCGTATGAGTGGTTGTGATATAATTAATTGAATTAGATAATCCATATCTATGGTCTCGAGGTGCCTTTTTCTATGAAATATTGGACAGTGTTCAACCTTTCTCCCTTGTGGTTATAGCAAGTGTGACGATGCGTCGTCACGGGTATAAGTTCAATGGCTGACAACTGCGTCAGGAAGTCGACTCTTTGGCTCAGTGGTTAGAGCATTGGGCTATCACGCCGGCGGACCGGGTTCAATTCTGGGCCGGGCCGTGTTTGTTACATTTGGTGTCAGAAGTGAGATAATGTCAACTGCCATACCGGAGTTGCCTTACCCACGTGTTTACGTGTTTCCCAGGCCAAGTCTCGGGTCGAGACTTCTCAGAGGGGGAAGTAATGTGACGATGCGTCGTAACGTGTATGAAATCAATCTCTGACAACTGCGTCAGGGAGTCGACTCTTTGGCTCAGTGGTTAGAGCATTGGGCTATCACGCCGGCGGACCGGGTTCAATTCTGGGCCGGGCCGTGTTTGTTACACAAGCATTCATGTTCAATTTCATTGCCCATGGTTTATATCTGGAATCTGTATAAAATGGCCAATAGCAACGATCTACTTTGGAACAATATTGCATATGACAACGTCATCCCAACTGAAATGCCGCCTCCTTCAAAAAGAGTGCAAATTCGTCTGCGTATTTTAGGAAAATAGACCAGCAACAAAGTGTCCTCCGTCGGTTTTTGTTCTGCTATATCTAAATATGTGCTTCTAAGTAAACGGGGTTTACATGTACATCTTTGTCACCATTGGGCGCGCCAACAAGATAATGTAGAGCAAATGTAATGCCACTTCAAGTTCGACATACTATACCAAAGTCTGTAGGACTGGTTTGACTTCTTTGTGTTTGGAGTTCAGCATTGGGGTAGTCCAAGAAGCGGTCGACCAAGTGTAAAGATAATATAATTGGATGTGATATCATGCCACTTGTCTACGGCGTGATATCGCCTTAAGGCTGAACTTTATCAAAGTTACCAATGACTGATATACGTGTACTATCGTTAAATAAGAACAAACATAATCCTAAGGACACCTGGATCCCGGTGACCTTCACGTCATGGCACAAAGATAACTCTTATCACCATAAAATGTGCGCTCTGTTTCTTTGCAATAAATTGACTAAATGGATTTTGTGAAGAAAGCATTACAGCAACTCGTAATTAACTTTTCATTGATCCTTCCACACAAACTTAAAACAATATTAAATGCACTCTACCGGTATAGAAATGTTCACTTTAAATTTAACTAAAACACTCGAATATTCTCACGTCATGCAAGTTTCTTTGATCAAAACAAAGAATAAGAAAAGATAAAATGGATCGTTTTTGACGTCTGCTTTAATTAAGTTATTTCCGGTGAGAGACAACTGACATGATTTAACTGAAGGCGACGTGTACGATTTAACAAGGTAAGAGAAACCCGGTGCATTGGGATCGCTAGATTTGTTGTGTTTTTGTCATTATACCAAATGTACGGCATGCATCAGATTAAAAGAATAAGATCGTTACTTTTCTTGATTAGGAATCTATTGTTACGTATTTATCACGATTAAAGTCAAATTAAATAGATAATATACAACTGGGAATACTTAATGAACATGTATTTCTTTAAGTCAATTTTAATAGACAAAATGAAGTCTGTTGTTAATTCCAAAGGGTCTCCACTCCGACTGGTAAGACTGATCTCATAACTAAAGGCTTTAGACTAATTTGAGAAAGCTCAACCCCTTGTGTGAAAACAGTTTGATGAATTCAACGAGACATTGTGTCCTGTAAAATGATTATGTCCCGGCGGGCGTCGGACATCCGGTCAGGTTGACTTTTGTTATTAAATCTTCTATAACTTCTTTGTCTTTCTTTGTTTAATATTTGGAAAAGTTGCTTAAGAATATAATGTAGTTGATCATGACCTACCTTTGATAAAAAGCGTCGTCTGGACAGTTTAATGTTTTGGTTAATCTGCTATAACTTCTAAGTGCTTCATTGGATTGCTTCGTTAGTTCAAATGGATGGACCTCTTCATTGTGCAGTTGAAACTGACCTTTGACCTACTTTTGATGAAAAATCCCGAACAAAAAACGCCCATTATTCCACCTGATGTTGTTTAATTTCTATATAAAATATTCAATACATGTATATCATTATACAAAGAATATAAGATCTGGCTCGAATTCCACCAAAAATACTTAGTGCCAGGTAATACTAAACTTCTTAAACTAGATACACATTCCACAATTACTATTTTATGAAATATTCAAGTACATAACTAAGCTGAAATTAATTATTACCTAATTATTAATTATAACTAACAGTGATTGTTAAAGAAACAAGACTAATGATAACTGCCCTTCGCCGCTATGTGTTCATGTCCCAGCAGGGCCAGTGAGGAAGCCCTCTAGTTTACGTGCGACAGGTCATTGGATCTGTGCTCTTGGGATCTCTCCATACCTCGCCAGACGACTGAAAAACTGTGGCTTCGTTAGTAAACTTAAGCTAGCCGATGCATAGGCAATCGTTAGAGAGTAGGTCATTTCTATTTTAAGACATATGCTGGGTAACACAAATGGTATTAAGCCACCAAGGTGCAATGAATATCTAGTGAAATACTTTCTGCAGGATTTATCTGAACAATAAAATTTGATGAAAGACATAATAACTTCGATAGAAACGTTAGAATTAGTCTCGGTGTATAGTATAAGAGATAAAAAAAATCGGAAGGGTAAATTTTTACTGATAGAAAAAACATTGTGACTATGGAATTAAGTATTTCCTTTGCATGTTCTGTTCTTTAATAAACTAGATTCATACTGAGCTTCAACCATACACGCGTGATGTCATACTTTTTTGTAATAAGGTCTAAAGACCCTCAGATTATACAAATAAAATCCAGCTATTGCATGTTGTCCTCTATTATTTTTTTTAGTTTGATTTCAATTGTAAATGGTTTATTCGTGTTACACAATGCAATACATTAAGATAATAGGTATACAAATACAATACAGTACAACAACGTATTTTTTTATCGCAAGTACTGTATATACTCAAAGGAATTAAAAATGCGTTTCCGTGGAAAAAATATCGACTTTATAAGAGTAGTTTCGTGTTTTAGAAAATGTGATATTATGAGGCATATTTCAGCAATAGATTTGCAATTTTTAATAAAGGAAATACGAAGAAGTGATGAACTTGTAAAAAATGTCATAAATATCGAATTATTTAAAGTCCTTGAGCATATGTACCAGAATAATTTAAGTATAGTTTTACTTTAAAGTTAATTGAGATTTAAATCTTAAATGATGGATCGAGCAAAATGGCACAGACAAACATTGCCCCTCCCCTCTGCCAAACAATGATTTTGCTTCCTATTTGAAATCGATAAATAAGTAAAATTAATAAAATTAAGAATACACATTTTTGTCATGTGCATTTTATGCTATGCTTAATGTCAAACAAATCAACATTCAATTGTTTGGTTATGAATATTTTATATAAGCTCTAGGGGCTACAATATTACAGTGTTATATCAAAACAAAAACGTTGGTGGATGATATTTACAAATAAGATGGCTTTCCGATTGCTTTTCGAAACGTGGTTTATTGTATCTTTTAAGAAAATGATGAGATTATTTATCGACGTGCTTAAACATTTTTGAAACTTTGTTTTTGCATGTCCATCGCACGAAAGCATTTTGCCTTTCTTCTGTTATTTTTTTCTTTTTGCTGATTTTTGAGCATGGTCAAAGTGCATTTATTTTTTAAATATTTTTTAATATATTAAAGTCTGGTTCGAATTCTACAAACCAGATTTAATATTAATTAATATTATGTTTTGGCTCGAAATTCCGCAATCTTCTTAAACAAAAAAATATTTCATCTCTTAACAGATATTGCTGGATATAAAGTTAATACATTATATCATCTAAGTAAATGTGATTAAATATTTCGTAAATTAGGAGTGGTTTAATGCATCTCTACCTATCTTAAGAAGTAGAGCATTACTTAGCGTTAAGTAATATTTTATGAAATCGAGACTGAAATTAAGTCACCATTTCATTAAACTTTACCTCAGCTTAGAATTATAGATTATCCTCCTTTTTGCTGACCTTGATAATACATATTATTAATGACAGAAAATCATTTGATTTTTATCTCAGAAAAATAAGGTACATACGTATGAACTTAGAACCCTAGTTATTACATGTACGTGACACACGGCAGGCTATATTGTAATTTACGTGCTATTTTATTTATAGATAATAAAATGATTTTACTTGATTTTACACGAAAAGGCGTTATTATGAAAGTCGGACTTCCCTATTCTAAAAATTCAATGCCATCAACAAAATTGTACAGGTGGTCCAAAGTTGAAGGCCGTAGCTTAAAATATCAAAAGAAGATCTAGGGTCATGATCAAGTAATCCAAAAACAAACTTAAATTCCACAAGCAAATTTGTAGTTGCTCCAATTTGTAGGTTATATATTAGTCGATAATTTGTTAAAACAAGTGAAGATACAGGATGGCTAATTTTGATTCCATGGCCTTTTGTTTATAAAAGGACCATTAGACAATGGCATACATGCACTTTCTAAGCAACTTCAGGTCTTGTTGTTTCAGGAAACAGGCGATTTTTGTGTCGCCTGCATAGCATGGCAGACACATAGGGATCACTTTGTCCGTCGTCGTCGTCGTCGTCGGTGTCGTCGGCGTCGTCGGCGTCACACTTTCTTGTCCGGAGCATAACTCTAAAAGTATTTGAGGTATCACCTTGAAACTTAAAACATGGATAGATCACATTGAGGTGGAGTGCAGTGCACAAGAATGATAACTCTGACTTTCGTATTTTCTGAGTTATTACCCTTTGTTGATTCTGAGATTTTATTTTTGTCCGGACCATAACTCAAAAAGTATTTGAGGTATCACCTTGAAACTTAAAACATGGATAGATCACATTGAGGTGGAGTGCAGTGCACAAGAATGATAACTCTGACTTTAATATTTTCTGAGTTATTTTGAAGAGGGTGCAGTTCACATAAATGATAACTCTCACTTTCTTTTCTCCTGAGTTATTGCCCTTTGTTGATACTCAGACTTCATTTTTGTCTGGAGCATAACACGAAAAGTATTTGAGGTATCACTTTGAAACCTCACAGGTGGAAAGATCTCATGGAGTGCATTGTGCAAAAATGATAACTGTTGTATTTTTGGAGTTATTTCCCTTTGTTTATTTTTTTGGATTTAATTCTTGTGTGGTGCATAACTTGTAAAGTATTTGAAGTGTTGCCTTAAACATTTATAGTAGATAGATCTCATTGGTCTGAGTGCAGTACACAAGAATGATAACTCAATAATGATAATGATGACTACAAACTTGCAACATATATATAATTAACGTCATAAGTGCTTAATGACGTCATAATTTTTCTTACAGTTAATGTTTTGAATTCATAGTCATTCTGACACTCCTCTGATGAAGACTGTATAGTCGAAAGTGCTCGGGAAAATTATTACATATTGCACTGTTTGAATATTTTATTCCCCCTAAAATATATATATATATATGTGTGTGTGTGTGTGTGTGAGTGTGTGTGTGTGTGTGTGTGATTTGGTGTTATTTTGTACCTCACAAAAAAGATTATGCTTTATCAATAATATGTCAAAAGATCGATTTTCTAGTCAATTCTTTCATCAAATATGCTTAAATGCAGGCGACACAAGTGTTCCGAGGAACACCCACATCTAGTTGTAATCAAGTCTGTATAGAAATTCAAGTGACTCCTTAGGCTGGCCCAATTTTTACACCAGAGCCATTAATTGAATAAATTGGTATAGGTCCACTAGGCTTGTTACAAATTATCTAAACTACATCCTAGTGTTTTTGTTTACCAATCTATTTTATAGGCACAATAATGCCCATACATATAGCCAGCATTATTAAATGAACACATGATTATTTATAATAGATATACATATACACGTGATTACAATGGGCACGGCTATTTATTTTATATTGACATTGATAGTTCAATAATAACAGCAATAATAATAAAGATAAATAAATAGAACAGTATTTGTTTGTATTACATGTACTTTGGTCTAAATAGTTTTGATAACACATGTCGATTTATTTGAAAAAAAAACAACAAACTCAAATCAATATCCTAATGAACGAAAGATTTGGATAGCTATTAGGGTGAACAGTAACAATAAATATTCTTAATAAAGTAGATTATATATATAATATATATATATATATATATATATATATATATATATATATTATACAAATTATACAAACTCCAAACAAACAGCATTATAAGACAATATGTAACATACAATAAGTTAAGAACAAAACAAAAACAAAAAACACGACGATGAAATGAATATTTGATACGGGATCCGCATCATTTTTAAATGTGACTAAACTTGGCTTTGTTAACATCTGGTCAGTCTACACGTGTGTTCAGGAATTTAATTTCTCAATAAAAGAGATGTGATGACATTATTTTTTAAATACTTTGTAAGTCTAGATATAACCAACTGACCTCTGGGTGTGCTCAGTTGAGCTATAGATAATAATGAGATGAGTGTGGTTATGTCATTTGTACACAACGTGCAGCGTGATAGCGCTTTGAAACAGCGTGTTGCGTGATTGCGCATTGAAATAGCGTGTTGCGTGATTGCGCATTGAAACAACGTGCAGCGTGATAGCGCATTGAAAGAACGTGCAGCGTGATAGCGCATTGAAACAACGTGTTGCGTGATTGCGCATTGAAATAGTGTTCAGCGTCTTATCGCATAGAAACAACGCGGTATCTGTCTGTCTGTTGGTCTGTCTGTCAGTCTATCTGTCTGATGTAGTAAATCGTGCAAAATAACTTAAATGCTCGAAATACATTTTCACGAACCAACCACTTTATTTGTTCTTTTTGACAGGTTTTTTTTTTTTTTTTTTTTTTTTTTGGTTGTTGTTTTTAATTTTTAAATTTAAAATCGTTTACGCGGCCAAAATAAAAACTGGTAACGAGAACTACTCCACCCTCATGACTATATCGTGTAGTTACAGGCAACTATGAACAAACCTATATAATCACACTGTCAAACATCCAAGTAAAATGGGGCAATCACACTATAAAACATCCATGTAAAATGGGGCAATCACACTATAAAACATCCATGTAAAATGGGCAATCACACAGTAAAACAGCCATGTAAAATGGGAAAATCACAATGATAAAATATCAATGTAAAATTGCACCGACAACTTCAGAGAAAAAGAGAGACGTGCCGTTTACGATGGATGCAAATACTGTTAACTTTTAAAACTGGACAGACATAAAGTCGTCTAAAATGTGCCGCAACCTTTTAGAGATGTCTGCATTTCACAGATAATGCACAGTGAATGAAAATGAGAGCGAAGTGTCATTGTTGCTATTAAAAGTTGCGTATGCTGGAACGTGACGGGCTGTCACCAGGCCTTACGTTTGCTTCCAGTATAACCCTCTCTTCACTTTGTTAAAGGGGATTGGGATAGCGACTTCATTTACAAATGTCAATGGGTCCAGATGTTTGAGAGTGTTCTGTCAATTTTCTGGCTAGATAATTTTGATACATTACCCTTATCTTAAAAGCTTCTATAAATATATTACAATTACTATCAACTGCTTTGAAAGTGAGGTTTAAGGGCTCTAAATCCATTTAAGTCCTTTTTTTAAATTTAGTTTTCTTTTCTTTCTTGCCATTTATTCTTGTAATTTATATAGTTTATTGAGTATTCTAAGGTCAATCATCAAGGTAAAATGACATTTGATTTAGATAATTCATTTACAGATTACTTAATTCTATCCGCTGTGGTTAATTTTAACATTTTTAGTTCACCTGAGCAAAGCTTAGGGAGAGCTTTTGTGATCCCATGGGCTTCCGTCGTGCGATGTGTGTCTTCAATAATTAAAGTGTTTACACTCTAGCACCTGCATTTCTTAAGCAATCATCGTCAAACTTTATGACAAATTTAATGACTATAATTTCCCCATTTAGTTCAATTTTGGCTAAGAACGGCCGATTAGGTCAGGAGTTATGCCAAAATTATATATAAAAAGCAGATTTCGCATTTTTTACACTCTATCATCTTCATTTTCTGAGCAATCAACTTCAAGCTTTATGACAATATTTATTTAAAGTCAGGAGTTATGCCCCTTTAAATATCGAAAGTGACATTTCAAAGTTTTTACACTCTAGCGTCTTCATCTTGAAAATCAATCATCTTTAAACTTTACATTGTTGGTGACCTTAATGCTTCGACTGAGTTCAATTATGTCTGAAATCGGCCAATTATGTCAGGAGTTATGCCCTTTGATTTTAAAAATGCCAGATTTCACATTTTTACACCCTAGCTTCTTCATTTTTAAAATAATCATTTTTAAATTTATTACAATGTTAATGACCATAATCCCTCGGGTGAGTTCGATTATGGCTGATATCGGCCAATAAGATCAGGAGTTATGCCCCTTTATTAATAAATAAGCCAGATTTTATTTTGTTTACACTCTATCATCTTCATTTCTGAAACAATCATCTTCAAAGTTGAAGACAATGTTAACGACCACTATGTCGGAATTGAAATCAATTATGGCTAAGGTTTGTAAAAAAAGAAGGTCAAATTTTGTATAATCCTGTTTACACTCCAGGGGCCAAATTATAAGCCGAATATTTCTCAAACTTGATCAAAATGGTTGTGTTGATGATATTTCGGTCAAGTTCAATCATTTTTAGGGCAGGGTCAAAAAGTAGGTCGCTAGATCAAACCTTATAAAATCTTGTTTACTCCACAGGGGGTAACATTCTCCCGTGTGATGTTTGGAAACATGTTAAAACGCACAAAGATAGCAGAAATCGAAATAGTTAAAGACTTCAAATAATATATGTTTCTATTAATATGGCGTCATCGCAAATGAGCTGTGATAATTGCGCCCAGACTTTGTTCATTTTAAGAAACATATTTAAACTAACAAATATTACAGTTTATACGAAAAATCTTACAGATAGAATGTATTTTAATAATTACTACCGATATGAGGCCACCGCAAATTGTCTAACCAGATAGCATTGTTCGTGTCTAGAACTATTTTAACTAGCAAAGTACAACATATAGCGAAATGTTAAAGGTTAAATATACTTTTCTAAAAATATATCACAGCTTATTAATGTCCTACAACCGATAATCTTTGCCCATGTCTAGAAACATGTTAACACTAACACATTATAGCAAATAACGCTAGATGTAAAGGTCAATGATTTTCTGCAAATATTAGCGAAATGACTAACAGGCATACTTTTGTGCTTATTATTTGTCTATTAAACTAAGAAAATACCGAAATCGTCTACAAATATGACACCATTACTACATGTCTTATTAGAGTTAAGTGCGTTAATTATTTGTCCTTGACTATGAATATGTCAAAGCTAGTAGATAAAATCTAAAGGTCAAGATGGTTTTCCGTAATAAAGCAGACGACCAAAGTCAAATGTCAAAACCCTATTTCCAAAATATGTCAGTGTGACACGACATTTTTCTAGAAACACGTAAACGCATAAATCTGCAGCAGACAATATGTTAAAGAAACGCAAGTGTTTAAAGGTCAAGGATACTGTTTTGCAAAGATGACATCATTAATATATGTCTTACCAATGTTTAAAGCGTGCAAAGCGATGACTTGTCTGGTTCCCGTCTCAGGAAAGGGTTATCAGGGGAAATAATCTAGCATAGTGATTATTGTTACGATGAGGATAAAATGTCACCGAAATTTCATTTTTATTACATATTTGGAACAATTATAGGAGAGTTGTCATAAAATAACTTATATCGAATCAGCATCTAATCTATTTTACTCCAACGAAGCCATACTTTAATACGGTGCATTGGGATCGGTAGATTTGTTGTGTTTTTGTAATTATACCAAATGTACGGCATGCATCAGAAAAAAAAAAAGAATAAGGTCGTAACTTTTTTTGAATAGGAATCTATTGTGATTATTCATTACGAATACAGTCAAATCAAATAGATAATATACACCTGGGAATACTCAATAAATATTAATAGACAAAATGTAGTATGTTGTTAATTCCAAAGGGACTCCACTCCGACTGGTAAGATGATCTCATAACTAAAGGCTTTAGACTAATTTGAGAAAGTTCAACCCCTTGTGTGAAAACAGTTTGATGAATTCAACGAGACATTGTGTCCTGTAAAATGATAATGTCCCGGCGGGCGTCGGACATCCGGTCAGGTTGACCTTTGTTATTAAATCTTCTATAACTTCTATGTAATTTATTGGATTGTTTAATAAATGAAAAGTTGCTTAAGAAAATGGACTTTTATATAGTGTAGTTGATCATAACCTACTTTTGATAAAAAGAGTCGTCTGGACAGGTTTATATTTCGGTTAATCTGCTATAACTTCTAATTGCTTCACTGGATTGCTTCGTTAGTTCAAATGGATGGACCTGTTCATTGTGCAGTTGACATTGACCTTGACCTACTTTTGATGAAAAATCCCGAACAAAACGCGCCCTTAATACTACCTGGTCTTGTTCAAATTCTGTATGAAAATATTCAGTACATGTACATCATCATACAAAGCATATAAGATCTGGCTCAAATTCCACCAACAATATTTAGTGCTAGGTAATACTAAACTTCTTAAACTAGGTACACATTCCACCATTACTATTTTATGAAATATTCAAGTACATAACTAAGCTGAAATTAACTATTATCTAAATAACTAACGGTAATTGTTGAGAAATAAAATAATTTGGTATTTTATTAGGGAAACAAGACTAATAATAACTGCCCTTCGCCGTAATGTGTTCATGTCCCAGCAGGGCCAGTGAGGAAGCACTCTAGTTTACTTGCGACAGGTCATTGGATCTCTGCTCTTGGGATCTCTCCACACCTCGTCATACGACTGAAAAACTGTGGCTGCGTTAGAAAAGTTAGGCTAGCCAATGCTTAGGCAATCGTTAGAGAGTAAGTCATTTCTATTTTAAGACATATGCTGGGTAACACAGATGGTATTAAGGCACCAAAGGCGCAATGAATATCGAGTGAAATACGTTCTACAGGGGGGATTATCTGAACAAAAAAATGGATGAAAGACATAATGCAATGTCGATTGAAACTTTAGAATTAGTCTCTGTGTATAATAGAAAAGATAAAAATAAGTCGTTGTAAAAGTCGAATTCGGCTTTTCGTTTGCAAGTCCTGTTTTTTTAATTATCTAGATTTATATTGAGATTCAACAATACATATGTATGACGTCAAACATTTTTGTTTTAAGGTCCAATGTACCCGAAGAAATTAAGCAGAACTGTAATTTAGTAGAACTTTACTTAAGTATAGTTTTAGTTTATTGAGATTTAAATCTTTAATGATTTTGAGGATCTAGCCACATGCCACAGACAAATATTGCCCCCCAATGCCAAATATTATTTCAGTTTCCTATTTGAAAGCAATAAATATACACGTATAAATAAAACATAGACATTTTGCCCTCGAGCGAATGATTCATCATGTGCATTTTATGCTATGTTTAATATCAAACAGACCGACCTTTACTTCTTTGGTTATAAATATTTGATATATATAACTATTTTTATGGACCCTATAACAGTTAGAGAGGCCTTTTCAGTAATACACTGACGATCTAAATAAGCAGGCTAATAACAATTACTACTGTAGGACCGGTGCCGAAAGTGATATTATTTATTGGCATTGGTTTTCCTGCAATTTGATAAAGTTACACAGAGAGAAATATGGAAAAATATCACTTTATATTTAATTTATATTTTGATACAATTATAACAGATATAATGGCGATGATGATGGTTGAGTCTGTAGAAGGTGTATGACACAACTTCTTTTGTCTGAAAAATGTTATAATATGACCATATGCTTTGTATTTTGGGCCGAGGCCTATATTACTATGAATAAACTCTTTGACTATTGACTATTGAATAACAGTTATGTAATAAAATTATCATTAAAAAAGTTTTTTTTGGCGGGACAGAAAAATAACAAGGAGAATATCATATCACTTATTTAATAACGTATGGTATAGGCTTAAGTGACTACTTTTCTTCAGTGTGATATAACTATAACGTCGGTTGTTACAAACAAGATGGCTTTCCGCCTGCTTTACTGGATATGGATTATTGTATTTTTTTAAGAAAATGATGAGATGGTATATCGACGTGCTTAAACATATCTGAATCCTTGATAGGTTTTCGCCTATCCACCGCACGAAAACATTTTGCCTTTCTTCTGTTCATTTATTCTCACTTCTGATTTTTGACCATGGTCAAACTGTTTTTTGTTGTTGTTTTTTTTCTTCATTTATAAAATCTATTTTGGATTCTACAAACCAGATTGAGTATTAATTGATACTCGAATGCTTTGGCTCGAAATTCCGCAATCTTCTCAAACAAAAAAGATCCAAATATTTCATATTTTAACAGATACTGTTGGATATAAAGTTAATACATTATATCATCTAAGTAAATGAGATTAGATATTTCGTACATTAGATGTGATTAAATGCATCTTAACCTGTCTTCAGAAGTAAAGTATTACGAAGCGCTAAGTATCATTTTTGGAAATCGAGCCTTAAATAAAGTCACGATTTCATTTAACTTTACCTCAGCTTAGAATTATGGATTATCCTCCTTATTTGCTGACCTTGATAATGCATATTATTAATGACAGAAAATCATTTGAATTAAATCTCAAGAAATTAGGTACATACGTATGAACTTAGAACCCTAGATATTACGTGACACCAGACAGGTTATACAATAATTTAAGAACTATGTGATTTATATATAATAAAATGATTTTATTTGATTTTACACGAAAAGGCGTTGTTTCTTAAAACTCAATGCAACACACAAAATTGTACCGGTGGTCCAAAGTTGAAGGCCGTAGCTTAAGATATCAAAAGAGGGTCAAGGGTCATGATCAAGATAATCCAAGATCAAAGTTAAATGCCATAAAACAAATTTTAGTTGGTAAGTTATATATAAATCTATGTTAAAATAGATACGGGATGGCCATTTTGAATCCATGGCCATTTCTTGGTAAACGGATCACTACACAATGGCATACTCAAACTTGGTAAGCAGCTTCAGGTCTTGTTTCAAGAAACAGTTTTTTTTATTCAAGTATAAATAAAAATTAAGTGACTCATTAGGCCTTTCCATATTTTGATCACAGAGCCATTAATTGAACAAATTGGTAGATGTCCATTAGGCAATGTTTGTTACCAACAAATTATCAAACTCTATCCTAGTGTTTTTGTTTACAAGTTTACCAGTTAATTTATAGGCACAAGAAGGCCCAAACATATGGGCAGCATTATCAAAAAACATATAATTATTTACAATATATATACACTTGATTACAATGGGCTCGGCTATAAATTTAGTGCCGTTGATTATTCAACAATAATGGCAATAATGATAAATAAATAGTAAAGTATTTGTTTGTATTACATATGCTTTGGTCTGTATAGTTTTGATAACACATTATCAATAAAAAGACGAAATTAAGTATATGTCACTTTATATAAAAACAAAAAGTTCCAAATCAGTATCTTAACGATACAAAAGATTAGGATAGCTTTTAGGGTGAACAATAGTAATAAATATGCAAAATAAAGTATGTATATATACATAAATAAAGAAAAAATAAAAGATAATGATAAAGTTTCATATCGTTATCCTGAATGCAAATGATAAGGATAACTAAGAGGGCACATTTGTGACAAAGATCTACCTCTAGTTATGCAATAGACATTAATTTTGTAAAACATTTCAAAATCGGATTTGTGTTAACAGACAAACATCATAAATGACTTGACTATTTGAGTTTACCGTCCCTTCGACAGCATTTCAGACATACAGCGACGTTTAGCTAATTACAAGTGGAGGAAGATCCCGGATGCACAGAGGCATCCGGATAGAACCACCGACCTACCGCAAGCCAGCTGGAAGGCTTCCTCACATGAAAATCCGAATGACCCTGCCGGGATTTGAACCCACGTTGTGAGGGGCTGAGTGAGTGTTAAAGTCAGCGACTTAACCCTCTCTGCCACGGAATTTAATTTCTCAATAAAAGATATGTAATTGCTTTGATATTTACACGGAAATTGACAATAATTTATTAAATACTATGTAGGTCTGGATATAATCAACTAACCTCTGGGTGTGCTCAGTTAAGCTAAGCATAATAATGAGGTGAATGTGGTACCATGACACTGTGATAGCGCATTGAAACAGCACTCCCAGCCTTTCATCAAAATGTGCGAAAAAAAAATTAAAAAATTCTTCTGATTTTCATTATCCTGAAGTCTATCGAAGAATATATCAGCCTTCATTCAAAACAAATTGAGATAAAAAATACTATTAAAAACCAATTCAATTTAATTTGATTTATTCTTAAAAACCAACAACAGTTTTTAACTGTCTAGGTTTCTTTTACAATTTATTTTGGTTTCAATTCCTTAAAACTAGACTGATCAATATGATTATGACAAAGGCATACATATTTGTGGTAAAGACATATGTACTTATACAACCAAGAAATAAGTTGTAAATACTTACATTCCAAATGAAGATAAAGGAATAAACTATGATATATATGTAGATTGATAGAAATAGGCCATGATCCTTTCTCACGTAACGATCCAGGCTATAAACATTAAAATAGACAGTTTGGAGACCTTACATATCGACTATGACATTAAGAAGCCGTGCTAATGAAAGTAATGGCGACGATGACGTCTGACCGCTTGGCAATATAATAGGACCTGTCGGATTTGTATCATTTATAGAACGTGCCAATGTCTATTATACATGTAATTAAGTATTGCGGCAGTTCCTCCTAATGAACTTATGAACTGTCAGTGGTGAAAAGGGGCATACATTTCAAAACTTAAACGGAGGAAAAATGGGATTTATGGAAAAATCCTTGTAATGGTTCCGCTACGCCTTGGACTATTAACCTCTACCAAGTTAACAAAGGTACCCTAGAGAAACATTAGGAAACCTTGGTTATCTCCGTGAAAGGCCATGAGGTCCGAAATGTTGCAGAACCATTACAGAGACTTTACCTTAATATAATCTATTTTTGCGGAGAACTAATTTTCGATGTTTTCATGGATGTTATAACAGTCTTTAACTGCAGTTATCAGTCTTTAGGAAGTTTTTCTTTGTATATGTAGTAGCTTTTCCTACTGCATGTTACCTGAATTACTATATCCACGAAAATATAAACTAACAGGTTGGTGCAGATTCAACGAATTTTCATATCAATGATTTTTCAGTTTCTGTACAAGTAATCATCACAGATGGATGGCACATATTTTTTTCCGAGGCTTTGTCAACGTCATTGGAAAATATGTGGCTTCTTTATGAAAAAAAAATCCAGAGAAAGATTTCTAATTTCTGAACTTTATCCTACATATAAATCCTGTTGACAGTCGCTCAGTCAGTGCCTTGAGGACTTTGATCCCGTAAAATGTGCATCCTTACAATGTATAATAATCAGGGAGAGTCACATTGGTCCTTGGCATCTAATGATGTCCATCCACTTGTCACAAATGCTTGCCTGTCGAAACGTAGAGGGCGCAGATAAAAACATAGAGACTGAACGTATGTAGTGGATATTTTGCGGATACGATCTCGAGTCCGCGGAATACCGGCCTTTTAGTATTTTGCGCGTCATATTTCAGACTTTTTTTCTGTACTTTCTACAATAATATCGTGTCTGTTAGGAACTTGAACCCTTCTATGTTTAGTTTAATAAGGAAATTAGATAAATGCGCAAACAAAAATATATCGCGTCATTTTATAGATTTTCCTAGTGACAGAAATGTCTTCTTATAGAACTTGCCATTTTATTTTAAGCTCATGCGCATTTTATAATTGCTTTTAATTTTGAGAAATTCAAATATTTTTACGACAAAAAATAAACCGGCATTGTATCGGCAGAAAATACGTGAACTAAAAACTTTCCAACCAAAAATGAAATTGTTTTATCCCTCGTGAATTTAAAAAGCAAAGCACAACTTGTGTATTATTTCGAATCACAAATAGCCTACGGGAAAATATAGCTATTTTGAGATATGTTTGTTTTTTTTGGTTATGACTTGCTCGGGTTTCCGACACCAGAGTTATTTCTGGTAAGTCATAAATTCTTAGGGACATTTATTAATATTACAACATACATTTATATTGCAGACAAATGCTATGATACCACAACAGGTCAAATGTTTTCCCAAGTCCAGAAATTATCAGTAACATGTCATACAAACTTAACGCTCTGCAAAGCCTGGAATTCCAAATATAGACAAAGTTGGTGCATTTTTGTAGGGATCGTTTGAAATCAGGTTGTATAAAACATTGTTTCTGTATGATGTATTCCCTGGCTATCTCTCCTGTAATGTTTTATTGACTAATCCTTAATAAACAAACATGTAAATAAGTACGAGAGTAGTACAATTATATTGAAAATTTAGTCGAATAACATTATTCCGGGTCAGCAAGTGCCGGCACGGTTCCTGATACGATTTTTAATGAACAGTGCTGTGCGTTTCTGTTTCTTTGTGTCTGTCTTTAAAGAATGTATAAGGATGTATTTTGTAAAGAAATAATGAATATTTATATAGAGATATGACTCTCTCTTTTTTTTAATTATCTGTACTAATGATTATTACTGATGTCATTAAGTTTTCCGATACTTAAGATTTAGTTTAACGTTTTATTATATGCGGAGTGTAATATTGTACTAGCACAAAATCAAGTACTTGCCGTTTTCGTACTTACAGTTTTTCAGCTAACAATAATAACAACATTTGAGCATGGGCATACAGGTTAAATAACCAACTGCACCACGTTATTATTTAAACTTTTTGTATTAACACTTATCTTCTTCGATTAAGTCATATTGTAATTATGTTAAAATCACCTATACCAGCCAGTACGAAAACCAGTAGGGGCGAACGTCATTAATAGGGGTCATCTCAAAATGTAGTCTTTTTATTGACCTACTGGTTCCGAATCTATTACTACGGTAAGTGAAGAAGCAGTGAAAAAGATATTACACGGTAGCAAAAATAGTCCTTCATGTTCTAATAATGATACATACATCACAAAACGTATGCTATTTATAGGATCTGACATGAATTGTTATTTCATATCAAATTTTACTAAACGAGTTCGTGAAAATGTTATTCAGCGAGCCTCTGACCTTTAGTAACATTTGATATGAAATGACAATTCATGTCAGATTCTTTTTATCGTATGACATATACTGACAGTAAATCATGATTATAACATCAAACAAACAAAAACACACGACTGAATGTCTATGAACGAATTTCTATAATTGTTATCTACCACCAAGGAAATAGTTCTAAATAATAAGTGAATTTCACATCATATGAATATTGCATCTATTGGTCAAAATTAGCTGCATCTAACGCATTTAATCAAGTTGTTCGAGTTCAACACACCATGCATATATATATATATATAGAGAGAGAGAGAGAGAGAGAGAATACACGCGCGTGACGCGGAGTGATGTAATTCGGCCTAAAAGTTATATGTAACGTGTTAAATATAAGGAAATATGTAATGGTTAAATATAACCGGAATCAGCTGTTTGAGCATAATGTCATATGATAAAAATGGTTATGTTTTCACAAAGTAGTTATAATTTACAAATTACAAATTTACAATAAACAAAACATAATTACCTGTCGGCAACATAATTTTTACTATATATATTTTTTCTAATGTATGGCGGTCAATATTGTCGTGTCCATTTTGTGACGGTATGGTCAAAGTTGAAATACCACGCGTTAGTAAGAACCAATAGAACTAAGCGTCACGACAAAAAGGGAATACACATTTAGAAAGTAATCTAGAATTGTAATATTTATCTCTCTTTAGCTACAATTAACTAACTACCCTGTACGATAAAGGTGCACCATAAATACAACTATCTCATAAAAACATACTGGACTTTGAATACAAGTATATGATTGTATTTACAGTTTAAAACCAAATGACACCTTGGTCTCAGTTAGTTAAAGGCGAACTGAGTTGCAGAGAGATCGCATTGCAGTTGCCTGTTTCTGCAGGACTGGGGCTTAAAAAGAAGTGTTAACAAAGAGCATACGTTTTATATATATATATATATATATATATAAGAAAATTACATTTCCTAATAACCACCCTATCTAATACTATGAGTCATTTTTTCGTAATAACGATATAGTTCCTTCGTAATAATAATAATAAAAGACAAAGCCTCTTAAGGGGCTACATATTATGAAAAAAAACTACAAACTACAAATACACTATAAATGAAAATTACCTTTTCCAACTGTACAAGTATATATATTTTGTGCCGATTAATTTCGCTGGGGCATAGCTTTACCATTTTACGCAAGTCGAGTAAGACTTATGGCCCATATATCTAATAAAGAGATGTTTGAAAGGGGAAATTTTGTTACAGTCGTCAACATTTGTAATACTGACGATTAAATTAACGTTTTTATAGCACAAAACTCTTGAAATTAGCTCTGCTGTGTGTAAGGCTGAAAAAAGAACAACAATCAGTTAAGCGTTTATATCGCATAGAATATCGGCTGTTTGACAAAGGTTGATACCTGCATGGGAAATTTCCTTGGGGAAAATATATGCTGCTAAATTAGGATTGTTGTTTATAACAGGTGCTTAAGTTGATACTTAAGATACTTTAGCAAGGTTCTTAAAACATGTAGATTGCTTAAAACAAGAAAATTGTTTAGAACAGACCGGTTGCTCAGAACAAGGTGGATGTTCGGAACAAGTAAGTTGTTATAACAGACTTGTGCTTAGAAAAGGTAAGTTTAAAGAACAGAAAATTGTGTTTTGATCATTGTTTGTTTGGATAAGTTTGATTTGCTTAGAACAGATCGTTTGTCAAGAATTGTCTCGTTGCCAAGAAATGGTTGTCGTTTCAGTCAGGCACGCTGTGTTATAGAGGTTGCTTGTAGGTATAAAACAGAATGGTTGCTAAGGAAACAGATATATTGCTTTTATGATCCTATTCTGGTTGCCTAGCTTTAAGACATACAACAATAGACCATCCATTGTAATTCATCCAATATCTAGTACATACCATAAGATGCCTCTGTTGATTTTAAGCACAGATTATCGGGTTATCGGATCGAATGAACGCGTTAAATTAGAGTTAGCCACTTACTGTTTTCTGAAAACCGTCCTTAGTAGCGCCAGCTTTAGACATTATTGCTTTTGTTGTAAAAGTAGCCCTTTATTTGTTTGCTGGTTTTTAATTCCGAATCCTCACAATGGTTCTAGAAGGAGTACGATGAACTGTTGCAATCCTGCATTGGTCTTGCCTTCAACCGTGTGTTGTATTAGATATTTTGATGTCTGATATAGAATATTTAAGATGGCTTTGAACAAAATTGAATTACTTTTTGCAGGATCAACAGCCATTCTATTTCCAGTGGTTTTATGATTTATTCTATAAATTTCTCGTTATTGTGAAATTCTTCATTGGGAGATTACGACGTTAAGTCCTTTTTTTATAGATTTGCATCATTTACTGATATTATCAATAATAATACAATTATCATGTGCATTACTGTTGTTATTATTAAAGATCCCATTATTATCATTATTGATATCATTATTGACCCAGGTTTAGTCAAGGCGAAGTTACTTTAAGCTTTACATGCAGAAGACCTTTTACAATGAAGTGATAACATCCTATCTTCTCCTTCAGTAAAATATATCATTTATCATGCATGAATCATACCAAGATTTTTTTGATTTTTTTTTATTTTTTTTTAAAGTTGCAATTTTATTGCATCGAGTAGAAATGAAATATTGCATCATCCACAAAAATGTATTATTATCCATATCGCATATCTTATTATAATTTATGCATGGGAATGAAGGGGGGTAGCAACTGTTAAATATCTTTTTTTACAGACGCGTTTTACATACTCCCAAGTTAACACAATAACATTTTATATATATATATATAAGATCGCGATTCTTGGCTAAATGCATGATTACAAAATACACATAAATTTGTACATAAAAAACTACACTTTCTAATAATTATACGTTATTAAACATATTCCCCATTGGCTTTTTTCAATGATAAAAGTCGGTGATATAAATTGAACAATTTGCTTGTTACATTTTTTTCGGCAGCCATTTCGCTGTCGTTAAGAAATATTGTTATTATTTGTATCGTTTGATTATTATATCCCCTCCCCCATTTATATGGGGAAGACATATTGTTTTTGTCAGAGTTGTCTTTCCTTCTGTCTGTAATACATTTTATCCGGAAGAGAAGTCCTCTTCTACTTATGCTGTTAAAATGAACATATATTTACTGAAAATACTTGATAAGAGAAAGTGTGTGTTATGTACAAGGTTCATAACTCTGGCGTCAGTATGTTTGGAGTTATCCCGCTTTTTCTTGTACAAGGGATAACTCCTGCCCTACTTATGTTTTTTGAAGTGAAATTCCATTTATGGAAAGAACGTCATAAGAGAAAGTGTCATGCACAAGGTCCATAACTCTGACCTCAGTATTTATTTGAGTTATTCCCCTTTATCTTAATTGCGTGCACCTTTGATAACTCATGTACTGTTCATGCTATAAAAATGAAATTCCATTTATAAAAATGATATCGTTGAGAGGAAGTGTCACACACAAGGTCCATAATCCTGCCCCCCCCCCCCCCCCCCCCTTTTTTTACAACAAGTGCCTTTGTTATTGGGAAAATTAACATTATAAATTTTAAAAAAAATGGATTGTATAAGATAAAAAAAAATTATAAATAAAATCATCTATTTATTGGTGGTATATGTCCAAGAAAGTTACAAATCAAATCATTCAAATTCCATCAAAATTCCATAAATTCTTCATTTAAAAAAAAAAGATTTATTTTAATTTGGGAAAATAGGTACCGTCGCTATTTTGAGAAAAAATATCAGTCTTTGGCCCGGAGAAAACACATCTAAAGGGTACCTATTAAACCTAAAAAAAAAAAAAAAAAAAAAAAAAAAAAAATGCTTCCTCTGACTAATGCTATTACAATGAAACCTCAGTTGGAACACCAAATTTCGTGTTTGACTTAATTTACACGCTGAAAGATTTTTGCATCACACGATTTTGGGGGAAACGGAAGACGTCAGTTTTCACTGAAAGCAAACCCTTAGTTTTCACAGTTTACGAGACTCAGTCATTGTAACTTAAATCATAAAATGCATATTTCTCTGACGAAAATGAAAATCAGCGCGATCTTCCTTAATTGTGTCGTTGGGCGTCAAATCAAACAATCAATGAGCCGCACTTTTCATTTTTTCCCATTTTTCCTCTACTAATCATCTGAACTTCGTGTATTTAAAAGGTACATAACACCCGTCCACAACGAACCCAGGACGTATGCGCATGCGAATGACACATTTCGGAACCAGAACAGAACAGAACAAAACTTTTATTCACCCAGGTATTACATTAATACAACATGGGGTTTTACATAGGTTATACACACACATATATATATAATATTTGTTAATAATTTCCGGTCTTATTTAATAAGATTAAGTTCATTTGTAGCATAGATCAATTTGTTAGGCATTTTTCAATTATTTAAAGCAGACATGCTGTGTTCAGAGTTGGGGGATTACATCTTTGAATTTATAAATAAATACAAGAAAGACATTGTTTATTTTCAACACACACACACACACACACACACACACACACTTAAACCTAGCATGATCAATTTATGTAACGTTATAATGACAACAACAACAACAAAAAAATAGATAAATACATGTGCTGGCAAATATTAATGTCAACAAAATAACCTTTGGATAAATAATTTCTTTGTTAAGTGTTTTCAGCTATAAAACATAAAACAAGCAGTTATTCCTATTGTATATATACAGTCTCTGCATCATACTTTACACAAATAAAGACAAGTGAACAATAACATTAAAGAGCGACAAAAGCATGCTTTTCTTACAGATTTAGATAGTAACAAATGTGTAAAGTCACTATGAATTGAACCATTGAAGGCGCGTGAAATAGGAGCGCAGATGGTTGCGTCAGAAGAATGTCACAAATGGCTCTCACTGAGATACGATTATTTTCTCTTATGTCGATTTTCTTGGGACCATCTTCTAGTAGCTTAAAAGTATTCAAAGCGTTTTTGGTTTTACACAATTGGTGAAATTAAGTTTGCGAACAAAACTTTGTCTTCAGTTTGTACAGTTTTGTAAGATAAAATATACTGTCGTATAGTTTAAAATTGTAGGTGGTCGATTTTACTTTCAATTATACGATTACTAATTTAAGTTATATGATAATGCCTTTTATTTTATCGATAGTAACTATAACTAGTATATATATATATATATATATATATATATATATATATATATATATATATATATAGCCGTGTCAACATATATATATATATATAGCCGTGTCAACATATCTACGTTTGGAATATTATCTCAGATAGATGGTTAGAAATAACCAATTTTATGTTTTTACTGAAACAGATGTTGGTTTTTTTTGTTTTTTTTTTGCTTTTTTTTATCATTATTATTATTATTCTCATTTATGGTACAGGAACTCTTTACATTAATACCCAAAAATGACTGAATTTACACAAATGCAAATTTAGTTTACCATTTATTCAAAATCATAGTAGTACATTAAAGGCAACATGTTTATGACACATTTTTTTCGATTAGTTCTAGTTCTAGATCGTTGCCAGGGAAACACAAGTTACTTTATCTTTAATTGCAAGATTTCAGCTCGTAAAAATTCCAGTCGTTTAAAATAGATCCGTATATCAGTAAGTCGAATTTATAAACCCATGTCGCTGAAGAAATTTCTTGTCTCAAAAGTGTACATATAGGGTGATATTAACATCATTGTATCTGGTGCAGACATTAATCAAATTTCAAAGCTTGCGTTTTTACTGCATCTAGGTTAATGTTTGTTTATGACCAGTTCTAAATCACATTTTGCCTTAATTTCAGAGTAAAAGACGACACAAGACTTCTTAATGTCGAAACCTCTAGAGTATACTGTATTTAAATTCCTGTTAAGAGTAAATTAAACAACTTTTAAAGAGAATGTACTTATTTTTTATCTTTGGAATAGTTGTGTAATTTCAATGTTCTGTTTTGTTCAGTTGCTTTAACGACTCTCAATGGCAATATCTAAGACAGTTTAGGACTACAGACGGCGATTACAGAGTAACATAATGTAAGCAAGTATAGCATATTTATTTCATATCGAATAGCAAACAAGGTCTTACAATTTATACCCCCCCTTGACAGTTCCTGGGTTGGACCAGTACTTTTTTCCAGGGAAAGAATTTTAAAACCCTTGCCCCCACCGGCATTCGAATCCATGTCGTTTGGATCCGTAACTAGGCAACGGCGTCCTTTGGAAGGATATCATGTCAAGAAATATTATCCTGGAATTAACCCAAACATCACTGACGCCAAATACTAACTTCTCTCTAAATAACACTTGTCACGTTTTCATAATAATTATGTTTATGTTCAAGTACCGGGTGTATATTGATTATTGTGATTGCTATTACACAGTTACTTTAATAAACAATCTACTTACTTATTTACATTATTTTATTTTTACTGAGCATATTTCTTATTCTTTTTTCTCTAAAAAAAATCTTATAATTAAATTTCTTAACTAATAATGCAAATATGTACGTTAAATGTAGTAAGGTAATTAGTTCTGTTAACTTCGTCGAGTTTTTTATGCTTCTTAAAACAAAATTAGTCGAATACGACTCTGCTTATAATATAGGAGTCCAAGAAATACCTATCGCTAAGTACTTGAAATACCGTCAAACCTGTCTTAAGTGCTCATTTAATGGAGCAAGAAAAATGGCAGCTAAACAGAGATGGTCACTAAATGAAGGTAAAAGATATAATAAATGCTTGTGATATTAAAAAACTGTTTAATGCAGGTTGACCGCATGAATACAGGTGGCCGCTAATACAGGTCTACTGCACACTTTTCAATGTGAAAATCTGCATGGTTTTCGCATTTTGTCACAAAAGGCTGATTGACATTTATTACTTTAACCCTTTCCCTCATAGAGGACACCATGAAAAGACCTATGCGAACAGCATAAAACCAGATCAGCCTGCGAGTAACTCGCAGGCTGATCAGGTTTTATGCTGTTCGCTGTTCCTCAGTGGTCTGGAAATGAGGATTTTATAATTAAATTTGGTAAGGTTTGAGTTTGGTTTTCTGCAGATCAGGCTTTATGTGAAACCTATTGAGGGCGTCAAAATGAGTCTATATGAGGGAAAGGGTTAAAGACATCTTTGAAATGCTCGATGAGAAATTTTATGTTTAAATGTGGCTATGACAAAGTCCTCCCTCTTTCCCCCATTTTTTTTTCATAAATGAAAGAAGAAAACAACTTTTAACAAATGTATGTTCCTCTTTTCGTATTTGTTGAATTGACAATAGCAAAATGTATGAAAAAATAACAAACAACACAATTCTTTTCACAAGATAAAAAATGTGAATCAAGATAAAAGACATTAAACTGCGTTCGGATTGACTAACAGCATTTATGAATATATGGCACATTGAAAAGCTTCTTCCTTCAAGATAAAAACATATGTTTTTAGTAATGATGTTTGTTTCTGTTAAAATAATGAGTCACCCTTCACAAGAAAAATAAAAAAAATAACGAAGACTTCAGCGTTTAGTTGTTAACTACACATGAATACAGATATAACGGGACGTAGCAATATGATTGAAGTACTATCGCAGCGACGGTATATCCGAAATACATTTACAACATCCCATAATTATGAATACTGAAAAGTATCTCAATACGCATATATAACAACCGCAATTTCTTGCATCATCTAGAGATTAAGAGAATGGATATTTCAGCCGGTAGATCTCAGTAGCGACTGTTATTTTAATGCTGTTTTCATCTAATGATGATTAATATACGTAGTCTGCTCCGGGGATAGATGTCTGCGTAGGAATTTATACAAGGGATGATTAATGTATGGAAAACTAGGGCATGGTGTTTTGGTCTAGAAAAAAACTATACGGAATGAGTACATCAAACACAGCCAAATGATATTGTTTTCGCTGGGTTTTCGATCGCTTTGCGTCTGACCACAAATGGTGGTTTCTATCAATCATGTTATCAAGATTAATAAAATATATTGTAGTTGCGCTGGCGATTAGCGTCGCGGTGACAGAAATTTAATCATGTACCGACGTCCAGCTAATTATAGGTAAGAAAGACCCTGCATGAGTGCCCTTTCCGACTGTGACACTTCCGGGATTAAAACGCACAGAGATAAGGATCAGAGTGATGTCACATCAGCAGCCGTTCGCCTAAAGTGGTGTCAAATGTGACCCGGTATAACGTTTTCAATTCCCCCCTCCCTCATTTCAAGTTTCCCACGGTAACTATAAAACGTTTTCAAATTCCCTTCTTCAGGAACATAAAAAAGTTTTCAAATGTCCTTCCATGATTTAACCTTCCTCCCCCGCGAACTTAAAAACGTTTTCAAATGTCCCCTCCCTTTACGTCGAGAAAGCGTAAAACTTTAACACTTATATATATTATAATCAAATATCGTACATACTATTGATATTTCTATTGGTATTCATTTTTTTTTTTTTTTTTTTTTGATTAATAAAAATGTATCTATTGATGTATCTATTAGTATTTGATATTCCTATATTGAATTTATATGATGTTAAATAGGGAATTTTGAAAGCGTTTCTAATTCACTCAGGGAAACATTTAGATTTCTGGGTAGAATATTTAAAAATGGAGAGGTGGAGTCACAATATGTTTTCAATATGCCCCAACCGGAAATATAAAACGCTTTATATTCCCAGATGGGGGAATTTGAAATGATTTTATGTTCATAGGGGAGCTTGAATCAATCAGGATCATCTGAAATCATTACTTGTAACGTCCCCCACCCACCCCCGGAGACTGATAACGTTGTCGTGTTACTCATGAGGTTTATTCAACGAAATTAATTGCCAATACATTTGACATTTATAAAACAATTACATAAGAAGAATATTTTGATTCAGAAAATAATGTTTAAATGTGTCAAAACTATTTTTATTTCTTGTAAAAATATGCATTTAGTAACACCGACAGTCAGATTTTCAAATTAAAATTTCATTGTACAGTCTTGACGCATTTTCTGAACATTCAGAAGATTAAGTTACTGAAGATACCAGTTTACAAAGCAGTTTCTAATAATCGTTGTTCAATAAAACTATAAATATTTAACAAGTTGGCTAGAATCATACGAACACAGCCTCTGTCAGGCAAGATTACTATTTTAAGTAAACAATGACAACGATAACGGTTTGTCCCACTTAATCGTCCAATGAAATGCTTAAAATTTGAACAAAATGTATATATTGCATAAAATGAACCTCGAGGACTTAATATAGAGAAAATATGATTGCTTGGGGTCTTCGACACGTGACTTGACGGGACTTGTTGCGACGGCGACCGCTTACGTCATATTTTGTTAGCTTAAATATAAATGGACCTAACAACATTGACGAAACTGTCAATCAAACGGGAGGCTGTTCCGTATTGCGAAGATAAAGGCAAAACTGTATGGCGTACGTGACACACTTTAAATATGCTGTCTTATGGTGGCATGTTTCTGCCAGCCACTTAGTAAATAACCATTTAGCTATATCGAAACTTTTTTGGAAAAATTACCGCATATTCAGTTAGTATCTGGCAAAACTACCTGTAGGTGACCACTACTGCCAACAATATTTCGGTTTTCGCCTCTGCAGGGCGATGATTTTTTTTT
>CM037780.1:36753760-36803760 GCA_021229015.1 Solen grandis | reverse complement strand
ATACATAGGTATGCATATTAATTAGATAAATAAAAAATAGAGAGGTGCATTCATTTTTGTACACTTCATTGCATACTACATCTCAATAATTCCTATCATATCTAGTGATACTGAACATTCAAATTCAGCTGGCTTGTGACTGGTCGTTAGTTCTACTGGGTCTTCTTCCACCAGTAATTAGCATGACTAACTGTTGCAGCGACAACAACTAGTACGGAGAAATCCCATTTTGTTTGTATGGTGTTAACATCAAAAATGAGGAGTCTGGACCATTTGAACATGTAACTGGTGTAACACGCAACACACGAGTCCCCTACCGTTGTTCCATTATCATTGCAACCAGAATATTCGTTCGAGAAAGAAAAAAGTGATGCGCAGAATCTCCATACGGTCATCTATTCATATACCAAGTTTCATAACAATATCTTAAAAGGTTTTTAAGTTATCGCGGGATCCAGATTTCCGGACATCAGACGGAAGGAAGGACAGACGGAGGGCCAACCTATAACTGAAGTGTACCTGGATCTATACCAGTGAATTCCTCTGGTACAGTGCAAGTTTGTTTGTTGGGCTTATCGTCCCACCGACAGTATTTCAGTCATTGGAGACTAGGTCTACTTGAGACAGATATAGTGTTGCCATGTACTACACCCAGTCACATTATCCTGACACCGGGCCAACTAGCCCTGGGTCTACCCTTATATGATGAGCGCCAAGCAAGGAAGATATACCGTACCATTTTAACCACTTTGGTATTTCGAGGCCTAATAAACGTCTTACTCCTTACTGTATTTTATATTTGATTCCAGCAATGTATATGCTTACAGTTTTATAGATGCACTGAAACAGGTGAATATTACTAACTGAAAAGGTGTTCATTATAAACTTAAATTGCTGAGCATTACTCACTGAAAATATGTAGAAGGTGTTCATTATAAACTCAAATTGATGAGCATTACTTACTGAAACCTGAAGAAGGTGCTCATTATAAACTAAAGGTGCTGAGCATTACTCACTGAAAAACTGAAGAAGGCGTTCATTTTTAACTCAAATTGGTGAGCATTCCTCACTGAAAAACTGAAGAAGGTATTCATTATAAACTCAAATTGTTGAGCATTACTCACTGAAAAACTGAAGAAGGTTTTCATTATAAACTTAAATTGGTGAGCATTACTCACTGAAAAAATGAAAAAGGTGTCCATTATAAACTCAAATTGGTGAATACATCTTGCTGGAAAATGTGTTCATTTTTAATTCGATTAAGTGGGCATTACTCGCTGAAAAAGTTGTTCATTATCAACTGAAAGAGGTGAGCATTTCATGCTGGAAAATGTGTTCATTATTAAGGTATGTACTGGAATCATTGAACATTATTCGCTCAAATGGGTCAGTATAAGTCACTAGAATTATCACGGTGCATAATCATATCGGTAGGCTCTCTGCGAAAATCGCTATATCAGCAGGCTCTCTGCGTTTGCACCGGTCATTCATTGCCATAAACACAAGTAAACGCTGGACGGAATGGAAAGAAACAGACCAATGGTCACATTTAAAAGGTTAGTTGCTCAATATTAGGTATTGCACGGAATATTAGAGTTACTTTTCAATTATCAGCGACTGCGACCTGAAAATCGGCCAAACAGTTAAGTGATGTACCAACATGGAACAAAACCTCAGCACTTTCTACAGGCTTCAGCAGGTTTTTGCTTTGATTATGTCTATAATATGACCATCGAATGTATTCTTTTAAGTATATTCTTCAAGAAGATACCGATAAATTGGCCGATTTTAATGTAAATTTCTTGAAAAAAACCCTACTTTCGGTTTTGTCGTGGCACGGGAGGTCTCTCTGCACATCCCTTTTTGAAGCACAGGCTGACTCTCTGCATTTACCACAGGCAGGCTCTCTTCAAGCTATGGTTTATCTTATTGTTTACGGAAAATGAATAATTTCATGGGTCCTTACCCCTACTTTGTGTTTTTAATTTCCTTCTTTGCATGTAATTTGTAATGTTTTCGTAGTCAGATTCAAATCTGTTAAAAGTATATATGTGTTACTTACTTGCATGTTTCTTCAAAAAGAAAATAGAGAGCGAGAGAACAGAAAAAAATCAAACATGAAAAAGATATTGTATTGATGAGTCTCTTAATTTTAACATTTTAACTTCGTGCTAACATTATCAGTTTACACATTAACATGCTTGACAAAGCGAAAGTAAATACATAAATGAATAAATGCGTCCATGGATTTAAAGTTACAAATGATTATTAACTCTATTAATACATTGTCAAAAACAAGGCCACTAGGGACGTAACCAACATACAATATAATGATTATAATATAATAGGCATTTTATATAATCATTTAATTATTCTTAAACATCGCACTGAAGAAAGTTAATTTATGTTATAAGCGTATTTCGAAAAAAATATGATTGTCGCGTAGAACAAATACGTTACTGTTTCTTCATTAAATTTACAAACACAAACGGATTTACTTGTGTAATTTCAAAGTCTAAGAGTATTTACGCATCAATGTTATATTGTTGTTTATATGTTTGACGGATTTTGGATTTTACAGGGCCTATGTCACATTTTTTATTTTATTTTTTTAAGAAAATAAATATTAATTTATCTTTTTTTAAATATTGACTTTAATATCACCTTCAGTTGCCGTAGCAATGCGATAGGCTTAGTTTCAGTTTTTTCAGTATGAATGAACAATATAAATGCGAGAAGAAATACATCATATCTCAAGGCAATTTGCAGCCAAAGAGTCTTGATACTAATCGAATGTGTAATAAGTTGTTGACATATTTCTCCACAAAAAACAACCTATCCTACTTCTTACATAGGAGAGAATGAACGGTGTGTATTGAAACAAATGAAGGCAGTGTTGTTGTTGTTGTTTGTTTTTTTTGGGGGGGGGGTTGTTTGTTTTTTTTTGTGTGTGTGTGTGTTTTTTTTTTGTGTGTGTGTTTTTTTTTTTGTGTGTGTGTTTTGTGGGTTGTTTTTGTTCAAAATTTTCGGAGAATATAGGCGGCACCCCCCGTCCCCCATTTTCTATTTTCTTTCATCCCCCACCCCACCTAACTTGACATTACCTACACTGTGCAGATCACTCTCATTTTTTAAATGTTATATTCTCAATTATACTGTTCAAACATGTTGTATCATCGGTCTTATTATATTTTATGCAATAAAACATCATTATACAAGAGTAAAATAAAATAAAAGGCTTACATTATACATAGCAGAAAAATCCCTCTTTTTAAGCTCCCCCCAACAGTAAAAAGAAAACACTGGAAGGGCAAGAAGCATGAAACTGTTATTTCACAACAATAAAACACAAAGTACGCTAGCAGTATGCTTTAAAAAAAGCAATCGCTGGCAAAATGCAGAGAGCCTGCCTGTGTCTGCTTGTGCTTCAAAAAGTGATGTGCAGAGAGACCTCCCGTGCCACGACAAAACCGAAAGTAGGGGTTTTTCAAGAAATTTACTTTAAAAACGGCCAATTTGTCGGTATCTTCTTGAAGAAAATACTTAAAAGAATACATTCGATGGTCATATTATAGACATAATCAAAGCAATAACCTGCTGAAGCCTGTAGAAAGTGCCGAGATTGTATTCCATGTTGGTACATCACTAAACTATTCGGCCGAGTTTCAGGTCGCAGTTCGTCATAATTGAAAAGTTTACACGCATATACATAGCTAAGATACTCTTATATTCCGTGCAATACTTAATACTGAGCAACTCAACTTTTAAAAGTGACCATTGGTCTGTTTCTTTCCATTTCGTCCAGCGTTTACTTGTGTTTATGGCAATGAATGACCGGTGAGAACGCAGAGAGCCTGCCGATATAGCGATTTCCGCAGAGAGCCTGCCGATATAGCGATTTCCGCAGAGAGCCTGCCGATATGATTATGCACCGTGATTATTGATCATTACTTACTGAAATAAGTGAGCATTAGTCAATCAATAAGTGGGCATTACTTATTGAATAAGTTGAGACTTTGAGGAAAAAGTGCTCACATATATCTAAGAAACTAATTCGGTATGAAGTACACAGTGAAAAGGATGGGCACTGTTCGTACAATTGGGTGAACACTGAACAGTACACACTGAATAGGATGTGTACCGATCATATAACTGGGTGAAAAGTACACACTGATTAGGGTGAGTACTGTTCATATAACTGGGTTAACAATACAAACTTAACAGTATGAGTACTGTTCATAAATATGGATGAACAGTACACACTGAACAGGGTGAACAGGGTGAGTATTCATGATATGCCTGGATGAACAGTCACACTGAATAGGTTGAGTACTGTTCATATAACTGGATAAACAGTACACACTGGACAGGGTGAGTATTGTTCATATAACTGGATGAACAGTACGCAATGAATAGGGTGAGTATTGTTCATATAACTGGGTTAACAGTACACACTGAATATGGTGAGTACTGTCCATAAAACTTGGTGAACAGTACATGCTGAATAGGGTTAGTATTGTTCATATAACTGGGTTAACAGTACATGCTGGATAGGGTGAGTACTGTTCATATGATTGCGGGAACATCACTCAGTGAAAAAGGTGAGTATAGTACATATAATTGCGTGAACATCACTCAGTTAATATCATGAGACCTGTTCATATAATTGAGTAAACTTCATGATGCAATTTTGACAAATCAGTTCATACCTTATATACGTTTCGTGTTATGTCTTTGGCACGGGTTTACATTTTCAGTAATAATGATAATAATTTTATTTCATTGAACATTTATTTCATTTTCTTTTAATTTATTTAATATGTATGTTTTCTTTAAAGCAAGTAAAAAAAATAATAATAATTTAGCCATTTTACAAAAAAGAGCTTATGTTGATATTATTTTTTTCCATTGTAAGGGAAACGTTCATCTAATAGCACGAGGATAATGTTATTATTGTTGTTAATCGGATTACAATAAGGCTCCAAAGTGGCGTATTTCAATGTATTTCAACTTCACCGCATGGGTTCGAATCCCGAAGGAAACAAATTAACAAAATTGTCATATATACTTTTTGTTAGATACACAATATTTAAAAAAATATTTTCAAGAAATATCAAAGTATATATACATACATATATACATACAATGTCTAACATATGTACATTTATGCATATAAAAATACATACAAGCAAATGTTTATTTCTTATTCTGCTAACGTGAGAAAATAGTATGAAAATCAGTGATAGATTATCAATGAGTTTGTTAATTTATTACCAATAATTATTGATATTTAATGGCCTCTTCAGACAAAAAGAGTATGAATATACAGATTTATTTTTTTAACTGCTTTCATTTTAGTAATACACACATTTACCATGGAGAATAAAATGAAAATGGTGATCCAAGTATAGCATATAACTCAGGTATCGGAAGTTACTAAAGATACAATAGGGATCCACTGAGTTGCATCTATAAATAGAAACTGTAGTACAAATCAAAGCACTGATAGTGCTAAGAGATCAGTATTGTCTTATTTCTTTGTTTATCACAGTAAATTTAATAAACGGGGGTCAAACTTTCGCACAATGCTAATAACCCCGCTTTAACGCTGCGTTAACAGGGTCGTAAGATGAACGTACCATTTGTTTCAAACAGACTGATAACAATTAGCACATTGTCACTCTTACTCCCCCTATATTTCTTTAGCCTTCAATGAGCAATCGTCAATTATTTTAATATAATTTTAATATTTAGAAAAACTAAGTTACCCTGCATATTTGCAGCTTGTCAAACGCCCTTCCACTTGAGACACACACAACTTCAGTGCCTTCAGCGCTTTGATTATAAATATTAATCAGCCACTTGATGATCAGTGAAACCACGCGTAGTAAGAGATAATTAATCGATCGATTGATTAATAATCTAATTAATTAATTAACGATTCTTTCCATGAACTTGTTTTAACGAGTGTATCCTCATGAACATGTTTGACGAGTGTATCCTGAAATATATATCCGTGGAACAGATAATCATGTATACTTGGTAAAAGAGGGGCAAGGGGTATTCTTCGCTGGAGATTGGAGCTGGAGTATAACACCCTTTATTTTGAACTAATTTATTAAAATATTAAATATATATGAATGTAAATATACTTACCTTATCACACACACACACACACACACACACACACAGAGGAGTGGGTATCTCATCTCAAAATATGAATACAACGGTAGTATATTCTTGTTATTTTTTATTTCATAATAAATAAAAACAACAACAACTGCACCACGGCGAATGAGGAGATTCACAGTTACATATATAGAGCAGAACTGATTTACTGATACAGAATTTATGTATAGCCACATATATCAACGTAACCAAGCGTGAATAAATCAGAATAAATTAATGTCATCAAATGTTACAAACAGTCGACTTGTCCAACATTATAAAAAAAAAACTTTCTTTGCTGTGATAAAATAAATATCTAGTTCCGATTTCCGATATTTGGTCTCAAGGTCGACATTTTCTCTCACGGTTGGCGTTTGGTCTCAAGGTCGATATTTCTTCTCAAGGTCGAGATTTGCTTTCAATGTCGAAATTTGCTCTCAAGGTCATCTACTTATATCCTCGTGCCGAAATGTCCCTAAAAAGAAAAGAAAATTATTGATAAGTATAAATTGATATATGAGTTGTTTTCATTTGACATATGTTTTGAAATAAAAACAGATATAAATCATAAAAACTACAATGCATTTTATGTGAAATTTTAAGCATGGCTAGATCAACTGCACCCATATAATATCATTTACAAAGCCTTGCGTTCATTTGTATAAAACAGGTTAATCACTGACTACCTTTTATCCCCATGTACTTGACATAAACGAATTAATTATATTCCTTTAAAATGATAGTGTACCTTTTTTTTATTTGGCTCGAATTCCATTTACCATATTTAACACTAGTAATATCAGAATACTTAGAGGGGAATTTCATCACTCTTATTTCACCAACAAAGTTAAAGAAATATTTCATATCTCAACAAATATAGTAAGTTTTAAAAGTAATTCTTTATGTAAACTTGGTCATGAACTTGAACGTTTCTAGAAACAGGAAAAATGGAATGTGTTAGCGTTATCAATTCTAAAATACTTAGGGGCAAATACCGCAATTCTTGTTTCACTTTATTAAATATAATAAAAACGCCTATTCTTCATTACTAGCACATGTTGTTATCTGTTAAGGTGATGATTTATGCCAATTGAGTCATGTACCTTTTTTACAAAATATAGGAATCGTGACATGCGTTTCTACCTGACTTGATTATTTATGTATTACTTGGCACTAACCATTGTTAGTGGAAAAAGTAATCAGTAAAAAAAATGACTGCGAAGGAAACTGAGGATATTAACATTAAATTACCATTTTCATTTTAACCGGAAGCTGAGGCGTTGACAATGGTGATGGTGGGCGTGGTGGAGGTGGTGCTGGTGTTTCGGAACAGGAACAAGATCACGAACAGGAAACCGATCAGCATCAGGACTGGAATAAACAGGAATACGGTGAGGCGTACAAGTCAAAACACATATCCATAAACGCTTTAGTTCAATAGTTTCTTTTTTCAATTGTGTTAAAAAAATTGTTTAGCAAAAATTACTTTTTTGAAACATTTTCAAAAATCAAATTGAATGGTATGCAAATGTCTTTTTTTAAACCGCCATTAAATTGAACAGCCACAACATCAAATAATAATAACAACAGTTAATAATAACAAGAGGCCCATGATGGCCCTAAATCGCTCACCTGAGATAAATAGGTTGACCCAAGGAACATCTGTACCAATTTATTTTAAAATCTGGCCAGTAGTTTTGAAGAAGATGATTTTTAAAGTTTTCATATTTTTTTTCTTTTTGTTGCCATGGCAACCAGAGTTCTGCATGGATCAAGTTTATTTTAGCAACTTTTGTGAAGGTTGACCCAAGGATCATCCCTGCCAAGTTTAACAAATTCTGTCCAGTGGTTTCAGAGGAGATGTTGTTTAAAGGTTTCACTATATACATATAAGGCAAATAAGCCCCGCACCTGGCGGCCATGTTTTTACGGTTCGGAATAATTTTAGCAATTTTGGTAGAGGTTGACCCAAAGGAACATCTGTACCAATTTATTTTAAAATCTGGCCAGTAGTTTTGAAGAAGATGATTTTTAAAGTTTTCATGTTTTTTCTTTTGTTGCCATGGCAACCAGAGTTCTACATGGATCAAGTTTATTTTAGCAACCTTTTTGTGACGGTTGACCCAAGGATCATCCCTGCCAAGTTTAATCAAATTCTGTCCAGTGGTTTCAGAGAAGATGTTGTTTAAAGGTTTCTCTATATACATATAAGGCAAATAAGCCCCGCCCCTGGCGGCCATGTTTTTTTACGGATCGGAATAATTTTAGCAATTTTGGTAGAGGTTGACCCAAGGAACATCTGTACCAAATTATTTTGAAATCTGGCTAGTAGTTTTGAAGGAGATGATTTTTAAAGTTTTCAAATTATTTTTCTTTTTTGTAGCCATGGCAACCAGAGTTCTTCATGGATCAACTTTATTTTAGCAACTTTTGTAGAGCCTCACCCAAGGAACATTCCTGCCAAGTTTCATTAAATTCTGTCCAGCGGTTTTAGAGGAGATGTCGTTTAAAGCAAATTGTTGACGACGCACGACGACGGACGAAGGGTGATCACAAAAGCTCACCTTGAGTACGTTGTGCTCAGGTGAGCTAACAACGATAATTAAGATAACAGCAAAACCATATGTTTTGATATTATATATTTTTTATCAGGGAGACCACATTTAAAATCAGATAGATTTATTAGATGCCAAATCTTATTGATAAGTAAACTTACATGATCCGTTGCCGAAGCCACCGCTAGATGGCGCATATCCGAACTGAGCAGTAGCCAGCCCGAGGACACAGGCGATGGCGAGAGCGGCGATCAGGAAGGATTTCATTTTGGTGCTGGACAAAAAAAAACATTGACTTTAAACAAAATGAAGAAAAATATGAATAAACAGCACCCTCCTTCATTTGATATTGTTGATATTAATATTTTGCTGACGAGTGATTTACACCAAACGAAGACTTTTAATGGCTAAGATGTCATATTTTATAAAGAAGTCGATCAATGGTAATGATGACAACAATAAATGTTTATCCTGAAGTTTCTATGCTTAACAACTTAAATTGTTTATCATTATCACATACAATGCTTGTTGATTTGCTTTCCCTGATTTTTTTTGTTTAAACTTAAAACTACAAAGCTTATGTGTCCCTCTCGTTTTCTATAACTTTCATCCCGGTATGAAGACTTAAGAGACAATAAATGAACATTTACCTTGATGGCTGTTGATCAACTGACGATGGTAGAACTCAGAAACTTCCCATTTATATAGCCACCCGACCTGTCAGACCAGGAAACGTCGGGATAAGTTTGACCGTGAGCGTAACACAGTTGTACCGGGGGTAGAAACACGTAACCTGTCGTCGGAGGTGCCGGTAACATCAAAAGTAACAAATCAATTAGAAATGATGTCACGTGACAAGCACTTGTTTTGAGATGTTTTAAGATGCGTATATGATGATGATGATGATGATTCTATCGAAACATGGTTGATAATGATGAAAGCTTGTATAGTTTTATTGTTTGACGCTCAGCATAAACATGTTATTTCAATACCTTGTATTTGAGAAAATACTTGAATGAATTTTCACCCATTTATGTATGTATGTATGTATGTATGTATGTATGTAATAAAATTGTTTATCATAGTTAAATGCGTAATTTCGTAATGATTTCCTACAAATATGTTCACAATACTTGTGACGATTGCATCTGGTGCATCGGACCTAAATTTACATATAAGTAGCGTATATCAAACGCGTGATATACATTATGATATATATAACCCATACTTGATTAAGAGTGAAAACTCAATTGACCTTTTAGTGAGTATGATCATTCTAGTTTCAGAATGCTGTGAGTGGTACAACAGCTCTATATTCTGTCTCACGAAGACGTAGGTCCCGAAATGACAAACATATGGTCCATTGGGCGTTAAGGTATAACCCCCCTAATACCAATATTCCATATCTTGCCACTGGATGGGCATATTTCTATGAAACTTTGTCACACTGAATTTCCAAAAATAAAATTGTTTCACCGAGAGTTTTTCCAGGTTTAATCAGATGCAGGGGAGAAAATCTGCATTTATGTTAACATTGAAGTCTATGGGAAATATACAATTTCTGCGAATATGAAAAACTGAATTTGATTTTCGAGGAAAACTCACAGTAGAAAGATGCATTGTATGATTCTGATTCAAATTTCATGAACACATCTAAACTCTACCGTAGGAAAATGAAGAAAACCACTTTTTTTTTTGTAGTTTTGAGAGGAGATAACTCATGACTACAAAATTATAAAGGGGAGGTAATAAAAGAATTTCTGTCATATATGTCATAGCATTTTAGTTTGTCTTTAAGATTTCCATGGTTTCACATATTAAAAGCTTATAATATGAAATTATATGCATAGCTTTGATGGCTATTATGGGACATATACCTTTACCGGAAGTGAATTACAGGGCTAAACCTTAAAAGCAAATACTAAATACAACTACCCCCTGCATCCCCTTGAGACAATAAAAATTGTGCCACCCCCTATGTCATTTGGGCATATTTTGCTCTGATTTACATTGAATGATCTTTATGTTGAATTATCCAATATTCTTCTTTGATATATAATAAGGGTTCAGTCCTTAATCTAGCTGTTGAAAGGCTTAGATCCACGATAATAGGTCCCCACAGAATATATGTGTATAGTTTTATTATTGCATTTTTATTGTATTTAATGTACAACGCCATTGAATATACTTGTGTGTAAAAATAGGGACGCTTATCTAAATTAATAGTTATAGTTCACTTAAACAATGAAATTCATAATTAGAGAATTAGAGATAAAACGATATAGAATTAGTATTATTATTTTTTTTTGTCTTCTAAACATAACATTATCTTAATGCTATAGTATCAGTAACATGGTTATATTATGAGGGTTGTGTATACTATTGTGTATTCAAAGGCCGATCGCTGCGTATGGTATTGGGTAGTATATTAAAATTTTAATTATCTTTGTTAGTAAATTGCTGAAAAAAAATGAATGCTAGTGAAAGAGACTGTCTTGCAGCATAAAGATTGCAGCCAAGAAGTCTGACAACGGTAAGCAGTCCAGCAGCCTGTTAGTGTGAAATTAGCAGCCCAGTAGCCCTACAGTGTGAAGTTTGCAGTTTTTTTGTTGTTTTTTTTTTGTTTTTTTTGTTGTTGTTTTTTTAATTGGGGTAGGGGGTCTTTCATGGGTTATTAATGTATATAAAAATAACACGCTACATCTTTAAATTTGAGACGGTAAAAACAAGCATGAAAGAGCTGAAAAGCAAAGTTGTTGCTTCGTGAAACCTTGGGATTTGTTTGGATTCGAGCGGACTACATTTCCAAGCTTTTTTTTTTTTCAAAGATTTCACGAAGTGTTTTTTTGTTGTTTTTTTTAAAAAAGGCTCAGATGCTGTGGAGAACCTATATTTGTTTTGCTCCTTAGACTGACACATGTCCAATAGAAATCGGTGAAGAAATGAAATACTAACGGGTAATTTTCTATGTTTAAGCAGAGCCAAATGTTGACAGTTTTGTCTCGGTTTTGTGCCTTTAATGACGTCACGGTCACGTGGTATTCCTACACTGCATAAGATTAATCGCTAAAACAAGCACAGTGACCCTCTATTTTTAAATCATATAGCTTTTATTTATAGTCTAAAGTACTTTTATATATGCATTTCTTTTAGAAAAATCTGTCTGCTAGAAAAAAAAGCATTCCACTATTCCTATTTCATTATATATTCATGTACATGGCAATGATGACATGAATTAATACCTCAATATAAGAAAAAAATAGTGTTAAGAAATAAACATTTGGGGTTTTATATGAGAAGCAAGAATAATGAAAATCGCCCCTAAGTATTTAAGTGCATGCATTACATTACGCTAGAAACTTTATTTAGATTTATTGGTATATACAGTCAAATATGCCATAAGCGGCCAGTCAAAGAACAAGAGAAAGTTGCCGTTTTACAGAGGTGGTCGCTAAATGAAAGCTAAACATATAACAAAATATTTTAAAACTGACCGCTTAATAAATGTTGACCACTTAATGAAGGTGACCGTTTATATAGGTTCTACTGTATAATCATTTGAGGGAAATTAATATAATCGAATCTTCACCAATGAAATTTTAAGACCTGGTGACATGCAAAAATAAAAAATAATGTTTTTAAACCAATGGAAATTATTTTAACCTGACATTAGTAACGGAATATGTATTATTAACTTATGTTGGTGACTGTATTTTTGTCCAAAAATGAGGTTAAACATAGGAGAAAATAATTTGAATACAGCACAATATGACCTACTGAGTATTATAAAAATCAATTTTATGTTATTTGGCATACGACTTAAGTTGACTATATGAAATACCCCGTTACCGGGGAAATCATTGGTTCAAATACCTTTTATTTACCGTATCTTTGGGTAAATGAATTTTTATAGGACATTTTCATTTTAAATGGAAAAAAAAAGATGAAAAAAACAAAAACAAATCAATGTCTTATGAAGATTATCAGATCTTACTTAAAAGGAATAAAAGATACAGTTTCACTAAAATTGGTTTACAATCATCGTTCAACTTTTTAGCAAAGTTCAAACAAAGGTACCCGGTAGGTTGCTTTGACAGAAAAACTGCCGCATTAAAAAAATATAAAAAGAATATGATTATTGAATGTTTTCCGTACTCTCATATTTTGGATAAAAAAAAGAGCTTGTCCCTAAGGATGGTACGTTATCTTTCTACTAAAGGTTGTGTCAGTTTGTTCATGAAAAACGTGGAATAAATACATTCATAACTTAAGTATACAAATAGCAATTTAGTAAAGGAAAGTTAAAAGTTTGATAGAATATGTCGGTAACACATACACACACGTGTTATTTAAGAATTGGCTAACTGCATCGAAATATAGTTTTGCTGAATTCAACGATCGAAAACTAACTGTCACGATATCGACACCACTGATTACCTCCGATTTGAGGTGGATTTCAAATACATTTGGTCTCGAATACCATTACCGGCTACAAAATTGAGATAGAGTAAGTTACCTTTTCCTTCCACCCGTTACGCATATGTGTCAACAGCACTGTCTGTCTTGCTCTAGGACATGTTCGAGCAGACGTTTCCGGCTCGGGTATGGTATATAAAGCTGACTTTCTTATGTGTTCACATCGTCAATTGATCACCGCCAAACAAGGTAGGCATTTTTGGGAGTAGAAAAATAACTATAATATATAAAATAATATATATACATTTTTTCAACTTACCTGTCAATAAAAAGGGGGTAAAATCAAACATATCGGTTTTTATTCAGATGAAATATAAATAAATTTATTTAAGTGCAGTTCTTGTAAGTTATTCAGTAAACATGCATGATGTCTATCCGACTAACTGCTGTCTATATACAGAAGGATTAAAATTAGATTTTGAACTCCAATAAAATTAAAAAAAGAATAATAATGATTTTAAAGAGAAAAACTGTGATGATAATAATTATAAACAGCTAATGAGAATTATTCAAGAAAGAATTTTAAAAACATATTTACAAACACTGACACAAAACAATACTAATAGCAATAAGCAGATATATTAAAAATTATATTTTTGTGGAATATTTTCAATTAATATAAAATCAATGCTCTTGTTTGTCCAGCACCAAGATGAAATCCTTCCTGATCGCCGCTCTCGCCATCGCCTGTGTCCTCGGACTAGCTACTGCTCAGTTCGGATATGCGCCATCTAGCGGTGGCTTCGGCGACGGATCATGTAAGTATCTTTTCTCTTGCCGTTAGTAATTTCGACATACTTTTCGTAACTCTAATATTTCTATACTCAATCTATTTAAATGAATAAAGGGCGCCGTGATCAAGTAGTAACATACTCGACTAAGGATCCGAATGTTGTGGGTTCAAAACCCGGTCCAAGGAAAGTTATTTTTCACGACCTCCCAAGACACAAAGTACTGGTCCAGCCCAGGAACCGTGGAGTGGAATCAGCATAAGAATTAAGAAAAATAATTTAAAACTAATTAATTAAATGAATGCTTCTTACTTATACAAACATAGAAGAATGAATAAAATAAAAGTGATATTTCTCATAAACTGAGTTTAATTCATTTAAGTACAAACTTGACATATCACACAGAGTGAAGGCGTTTTACTTAATGCTCAAACGTCAGTCAAACTGATAAATGGAAATATTGCCGTTATTAGTTGATTTAGATTTTATGTATCCGTACTGAAGGGTAACTCATTCATATCAGCAGCATTTTGATTGGTCGATATCTTTAAAACGACGAAACATTGGCCAAGTATTCCACGGATGACATATGTAGTGAAACGTAATTACGACGTAAGGAACAAAGGGCGGCAACTCCACTGACAACAACAACCGCGTAGTTTGGTCGTGTGTAGCCGAATTTCATTGGAATATGCCCTTAAAACATAAAAATTTGTGCTTTCATATTCTTGCGCCACTTTTGTTCTCCTATAAATTGAAACATAGCTGAACTGAGATTGTAGCGCAAAAATAAATCGAATTTGGTAAAGAACTTCGCTAGCATTTACAACTGAAATTCGTTGTCTTGCATGAACAGATTATGCGGTTTTAGGTCCAGTGGATAATGTGAAAGAAAAAGAAAACATGTAAAAGGCGAAAGAAAATTCATGGAAAACATCTTAGAATTGTTACTTTTATTGAAGATCTTACTAAATTATATACTTTTAGTAATACGTCTTCTTCCAAAACAATAAATTGATATCCTGTAGGGGGGGGGGGGCTCCATGGCCGAGAGGATAAATTTGCTGACTTTATAACTCACTCAGCCCCTCACCGCGTTGGTTCGTAACCCGGCAGGGTCATTCAGATTTTCATGTGAGGAAGCCTTCCATCTGGCTTGCGGTAGGTCGGTGGTTCTACCCGGATGCCTCCGTGCATTCGGGGTCTTCCTCCACCTTAATTAGCTGGACGTCGCTGTATGACTGAAATACTGTCGAAGCGACGGTAAACTCAAATAGTCAAGTCAAGTCATATCCTGTATATCTGTGTCAAGCATTTTTTTATTATCTTATGTATAATCAATATAATCTTTAATCTTGATACTAGTATTTTTTTAAAGTTTAAGCTGACTTATTTACTTTACGTAGATTGGGAAACATGTTTTTGAAACCTTGACTAATCAGTCTCGACGGTTCCTGGAATGGAACAGTACTTTGCCTCAGGGTAGTCCACGACAAACCATTGCTCCTCAGCGGGGTTCAAAACAAGAACCTTCGGATTCGCAACCGTTTATTTAACAATCCGGCCAATTAACTAAAACACATACATGTATTTTAAAGTTCCTTTAGAGTTCATTAGTCTTCATGCTGACAATTTTCTGCTAGTAATATTTTAAGAAAAAACTACGATAACAACAAAAACCGTTTATAGATATGTTTTGACGTGTACGCCTCACCGTACTCTTGTTTATTCCAGTCCTTGATGCTGATCGGTTTCCTGTTCGTGATCTTGTTCCTGTTCCGAAACACCAGCACCACCTCCACCACGCCCACCGTCACCATTGTCAACGCCTCAGCTTCCGGTTAAAATAATAATGGTATGTACATTGGATGATGTCATTGCAATCAAACCTGTGAAAACAAGATGTAGAAATTCACATACAATTCCAGGTTTCCCACATGACTGTATACATTTAGTATGATAATAACCTTGACAAGGTCAAATTCTTTATTATCTAAGTTTGACCTTGACATTCGGGGCTTGGGATACACATATGCGCCATCTCATTATTTTGAACGATCGTACCAAGTCATTTGAAATTCATTCAATGCACGATCACCTTGACTTCTAAGCCATGGAGCGGAGTCGTTCTCATTCCTGCAGAACATTCATACACGATTATAGTAAGATTTATAAATACACGGCAAAGTTACGATCCGGAACAAATAATTAATCAGATCTTGTTTCCTGTCAGATATGTGATGATTATTGTTATATGTTTTTGGTTTGTCGATTTGCGGTACGGATGTCTGTTTTTGCGGCATGGAAGGAGAGAAAAAATAAATAATAATAAATAAATCATGGAATACAAAATGTGTTTCATTTAACAGGTAAAAGGATGAATTTAGGCAAGAAACAGCTGACATTTTTTACATTTTATTTTACAGTGGTATAGACGGGCGATGTCACCCAACCTTCCAAGAAACTATGCAGTATTTCGCTCTGAAGTCGATGAAATCAACGGAAAATCAAATGTCATCTACAAGTCCTGCGTTAACTTTGTTTTGATTTTTATTTAATTCAAATGACTGTCAAATTTCTTTTAATATGCTAACTGCAACGTTTCTTACTGTTATTGTTATTTATTTACATTATTCAAATAAAATGGAATGATACAAATTGTTTCGGTATTTTTTATTTTAGTCATATTACATATATTTAGAATTAAATTCTGCAATTAAGAACTGCTTTTGTATGTGAAATAAATTAGACTCTATCAGGTGCTGTCTGCTATTCAGAAATAAAACTCTCTCTCTCTCTAAATTAAGTGCTGGAGAACTAGAAGGACCGAGAGGTTTTTATGAGTGCAAAACAAAACTTGATTTTTGAACATTGGTTTTAGGGGAGAAGAATTTTGAAATTATCTATATCATGTCAAATACTGTATAAGGAATCTAGCAGACCCACACAGGGACCCATAGTTCAAGGTATAAACTTCATATTAGCATTTTTGCTTAAAGGTCATGACGTGACCATTTGTGTCAACTGCAATCTAGCAGATCCACACAGGGACCCATAGTTCAAGGTATAAACTTCATATTAGCATTTTTGCTTAAAGGTCATGACGTGACCATTTGTGTCAACTGCAATTCAATTCGACCATTGTTTTCATATAAGACGAATTTTGAAATTTTCTATGTAGTATATAGAAGGAAACAGGCTGACACCTTTTGGGCTTTCTTACCAAGGGATAACCATTTTAACAGGTATCATATAAAGCTATAAGATTAGGCAAAAAAATAGTTCCGTTTCTGGTCTCCAGGAAATAAAAAAGAGGGCGTAGGTCGGGATTTTTTTTTTTTTTTTACATGAAACCAAAGGTAAAAAGGGGGAAATATTTTTTCATTAAAAGCGGAAAGGTAAAAAAAAACCTTAAGGGTCGGTCGTAAAAAAAGAGGGTCGGTCGGGCGACCAGAAACGGAACTATTTTTTATGGCCTTACCATTTGTGTCAAATGAAATAAATTCTAACCATTGGTTAGAAGAATTTTGAAATGTTCTATAAAAGTACACAGGACCTTTATATATCTCCTGGTGTTGATTAAATAAGGAAACTAGCCGACTCCCTGGGCGCCTAATTCTCGAGAGATCAACTCTATTTTAGTAACTATAGTCGACGGTTATAAAATGACAATTTATGTCAAATAAATAAATAAATTTTTAACCATTAGTTATAGAGGAATTATTATATGAAATTCCGTTAGTTACCATGGCATGGATCAAGTTTATTTGAGCAGCTTTTGAGATAGGCCACTCAAGGATCAATCATGTCAATGTTCATGAATTTCTGCCCAGTGGTTTCAGAGGAGATATTATAAACGCCGCTCGCAGACGGACATAGGGTGATCACACGAGCTCATTTTAGCACGTTGTGCTCTGGTGAGCTAAAAATAGGAAAAGTATTCCCTTGGGGGGTTGCTGCTATAATTAAAGATATCAAAGGCATGCATTTCAGTGACAGCAGTTTACTCTAATGCAGGTGAGGTGACACGTCGTCTCACAGTAATAGGAATAGCTCTGTGGATTGTGCTTAATTTGTCGTTAACGGTATTTTTCGGAGGAGAGTTATGAAAGCTCATGTTCGTAAAGTTTTTATGTGCTGATAATTGCACAAGTTGATACTGGCTATATATACTATGGAGTTAAAATAAAAATTAAGCTATATTGTTTATGCATTCTCTGCTTAACGTGTCTGCACTTATCATATGGAATAAATGTATAGTCGTCTCGAGACCGTCTTGTGTGCTCTTCCAATGGAGTAAGCCAAAAATGTCACAAAGGGACTCGCATAAGACACGTACCTCATTTCTTTCCAAGTTTAAGATAGTAATGACATCTCCGTCTTTAGATCCTGTATGATACAGTGCAAGGCTTCATATGTATTTTATATAATTACTTACGTCAGTTATCAGTTCTTTGCATTGTCTTTGGTATTGTAAAATACTCTTTTTTTGTGTACATGTATAAAAAGTTTTACAATGAAATGAGAGTTAAAGACTTCCAGAACTCCAGATCAAAAAGAGTATTTCAAATTCTAAGACCTTTATTTTTTACTGAAACCGTATGTTGTGACTACTCGTTAGAAATGATTGGTTACAATGTAGGTTCTCGATAGGAAATCCACTTATCTGAAGCCTCAATGTTTGGTAAGTTTAAATAAGGCAATGTAAGTACACCGATCCCAGTGGCATGGTGGTTAGAACTTCGATCCCAAAACATACCAAAGTTGTAAAAGTTAGTACCTGAATAGCTCCCTTGCTGGGCGCTCTGCATATAAGGGTAGTTCCAGGACTGGTTGGCTCAGTGTCAGGATTTGTGACTGGGTGTGGTATCATGCCACATGTCTACGGCGTGATACTGAAGTGTGGCAGCATTATATTTGTCACAAGTAGACACTGATATACTGTTGGTGGGAGATTAAACCCAATAAACAAACAACAAACAAACAATGTAAATACAGGTTTATTCATATCTATGTATTTAATGCAGCACTGCAAATCAGCAAATAATGGCCAGTCCCAGAATGCACTTTATTTATCAACACATGCAGGCTTTTCCTTATTTTAAACAGGCACAAGATTATATAAATCGGAAAAAAACGGTCCTGGGAATTGAGTCTTGGTATTACCGATAAAATGTTGATGGCAAACAAGTTGCTTTATTAACCTTCTGTTACTGCGTGCGGACGTATAAGCTCAGTTTCTACAGGTTTGTTTTATGTATCATGACTTGAGACATGATACTTTACTGATACATCACTGAACACAAATTGCATTTACTTTGGAAGAAGGAAACAGCCATGAATATATTTAACATATTAACAACAAAATTTAATCTAAATTCAATACCAGAGAACAGAATTTACATAACAAAAACAAAACCTTTCAAGTTTGTTTCCAGAAAATAATTTAAATATGTTTTGTATACATTATTTTCAGCATATTTTAAATTATAAACATCAACGAGACCTGGGAATGTTCTATAAAAAGTTGTACAAATGTATTTCAGTCATGCCATACTCTTAACCCTTTCACAAACATGATATTTATGAATTAACTAAACATACACTGTATATGAAACAATTGATTTTTCTTTGCCATGCAGGCTATGTAGAATCTGAGCTGCAATACTGTATGAGAAAACAGAGGTGACCCTGATCAGATAGCTCCTGAAACTCAATTTTGGTACAAAACACCTTTATAACAAATCAAACTATAAATTCCTGGCATATAGTTCACATCTCAAACTGTGACTTTCCCCTTAAATTTTGAAAGACTTCCTAATTAAACTACACTTGATTTTTTAGTCCAATCAGAAACGTATATATCTGTATCTAGGCTCATATGAGTACAGAATCCTGGATTTTTTCTGTATTGTATGATTCAGTGGTTGAATGTTAAACCTATGATAAAGGCGGAAACATGTGATAAGGTTCTGAATGAAAATCTAAATCATCAAGCGGTCTAGAGATAATGTGTTAAAATAAAGCCTTTGTTATTACCAAATCAATTTGTAGATTGTATGAACATAAATCAAATGTCAGATTCAGAAAAAAAAAGATTTTGATTGAAAAAAAATGAAAGAATAAAAATGCATTTAAAATTGTTCTATTCATAATGGAATGTATTTAGATAAATTCTGCTTAGAAAATTGTATTAAGACTTGCCTTGCAGCTTTTCCAATATGGTTTTCTCAGCTGTATACTCACCCACATGTATAATCCATATATCACTGAACTATGTTAAATAACCTGATATTACTGATCTAGAAAAAAAGTTGCTTACATACATATATATTTTAGCTTGCTCATATAGAAAACGTCTTTTATTTCTTAAATATTCAGCAATTGCTGTGATACAAAAATTGAGATTTGTGAGTGAAAAAAAATTCAATTTAAGATATATTTCGAGACACATTTCATAATGTCACTATTCCAGTTTAAAATAATTTGTTAACATCATTTCAAAACTTTTTGGTGAGAAATGAAAGACTTTATTTCTATTAAAAATTTCTATAAAATTTTTTCCCTAAGTATTAATATATTACTTAGCCCCAATTAAGATTGGTGAATTTGAAGCTAAGAAAGATGACGACGAAAATAACATAAGTCCAAACACAGGCACAACAAGATTGTCGATCTGTGACGTAAAAGCCTCAAGGCACGACGTAAGTATCACTGACATCATGGTTGCCATGGAAACTGCTGCATCTGCAACCCCTTAAAAACGTACAGAATGAGATATATACATCAATTATATAAGCATACAGGAACAGATTTCGTGAAAGTTGGCATTTCTTTCGGCCATGACTAAGACTGTCCTGTGTACAGAAATTAGAAAAACGTTTGCATGTGTTGTTAACCCTTTCCCTCATAGAAGAAACCATGAAAAGACCTATGCGAACAGCATAAAACCAGATCAGCCTGCGAGTGACTCGCAGGCTGATCAGGTTTTATGCTGTTCACTGCTCCTCAGTGATCTGGAAATGAGAACTTTATAATTTAATTTGGTAAGGTTTAACTGTGGTTTCCTGCAGATCAGGCTTTATGTGGTACCTATTGAGTGAGTCAAAATGAGTCTATATGAGGGAAAGAGTTAAACATGAATATTCATGTATATACTTATTACTTGATTAATATTATTTACGGAACTTTAATATTGTATATTAAAGAAGGATCTTTGTCGAGGTGACTGAGTATACCCTGAGTAACAAAATTGTATGAGCAAATAGGGGAGACACTGATCCCGAAAAAGGTAAGCTCTGTTTGCCAGGGTGTCAAATTACCTCTGTATGAGGTATTGCCTAGAGAGTTTAGTTTATGTTTACCAGGCTTAACATTCCAACGACAATATGTGTCACTTGGTGACTATGTCTACTTGAGACAGATATATTGCTGCCACTCTGCAGTATCATGTCGTAGACATGTGGCATGATATCACATATAATCCTGACACCAGGCCAAGCAGTCCAGGATCTACCCTTATATGCTGAGCACCAAGCAAGGGAGCTATACCATTACCTTTTTTTATTTTGGTATTTCCCTGCTGGGGATTGAACCAATGACCTACTGATTCTAGGGCAGACGCTCTAAACACATGGCCACAGAAATTATTCCTTGAAGGGTTGAATGTATTGACTACAGTTTTGAAGGAATGCTGCTATAAATGTAGGAGTTTTTAAGGTTAAAAACAGTGGAATCATATGGACATTCATACAGTGTAAATGTTAAAATGGTAAAATATGTCATGTATACATTTACTTACTTTTTGAACCAATGAGATTGTTGCATTTTTTTTTTTTTTGCTAAATACCAAAATCTCTATTTAATGAAGACAGCCAAATTATGCACTTTGCCATAAAGAAGGCATTTTAACAAGGTTATGCATGCTGTACATACAGAGGTTTTTCTTTTTAAATGTGTAAATTGTCTTACAGCCTCTACGACCTTTACATACTTACCACAATGCCTTAACAGGTGTATTGCAACAATCTGGCTAATTATTGCAGCACAAGTACCCTGAACTGATTTACTGGAACCTGAAATAAAAAAAAATACATTCTGTATAACCAATACTGATCATAATTAGTGCTAAGCAACACATAAAACCATAACATATTTCACCATTCTTGATTTACAAAAATATTGAAATTATTGACTAAGCTGACATTAATATTTTCCATACTAGCTAGTAATTTTTGTAATGGAATAAAATTGAGATTATCTACTTGTATACTGCACATATGCAGGTTTCTTGAAGTTCACAAATTGTGTGAGGGAACAAATGGCAAATAAGAAATTGAATGCCTGTTCTGGTGCTCTGCATCTATTTGTGAAAGCTTAATTCAAACTTTGAGTTAATACCAAGGTACTTTAATAGTTATTACACTAGGGCTAGGACTTGAACACAAATCAGTTTGTAGTTAAGCAAGAGATGCTTTGGTTAGACCAGCTATTAATAGTCTGGGCAAGCTTTCCTTTTAAAGAAAATTTTATTCCCATTAACTTGGGAAAAAACAACATAATTAATATTAAAATATTGTCAATGCATATGCCATCTTTGAGTTTAATACACTGACCTAGAAATATAGCTAATAGAATGCCTAACTTCATGATTTTGGATTTACTTGCTGTTTGCACATACAATATGCAGATGATGATGATACATGTAATCAAGGGGAAAAATGAGTCATTTAATTAGAAAAGACACATAATTAGTAATTACCATTTATTCTATTCTTTTATATTTCACAACTCAATTCCCGTATCTTGTTTGTTTTTTTGTTTATTGGGTTAAACGTCCCACCGACAGTATTTCAGTCATTTGGAGACGTTGTCCACTTGAGACAGATATAGTGCTTGCCACACTGCAGTATCACGCCGTAGACATGTGACATGATACCACACCCATTCACATTATCCTGACACTGGGCCAACCAGTTCCTTATATGCTGAGCGCTAAGCAAGGTACAGCTTGTACTAGTACCATTTTGTACAACTTTGGTATGTCATGGCCCGGGATCAAACCCACGACCTCCCGATTCTGAGACGAACATTCCTACCACTTGACCACCTGGACCGGTAACTCAGCAATAGATATTGTTCAATATCTTAAATATGATAGGAACATACTACACCATTCTTGATTTAAAAAATATTTAGGGAAATGATAGGTTAAGTAAATATATGTTAACTAACTGAGAAACAGATTTGACTTGGCCTATTGTGGCTACAGCTTTATTTTATTGCTAATGCGATACATTACCTGGCCACTTGATGGATCCCCACCTGCGGCCCACAATAGAGGCTGCTCCGTCTCCTACCCCGACAGTCACCAGGCCAGCATAGAGCAGAAGGGACGTCCCCTGGTCTGTAACAAATATAAAGTTTATGATATCATCCAGGGGAATTTTAACTTCTAGAGGAGTAGCCAGACTTGGAATAATAATACTGATACACAAAAGGGGGTTCTTTCTAAACATTGGATAAATTTGAAAGAAAGTTGTATGATTTTCTCAGTGGTCCGAATTTGATATTTTTGCGCTTATTTTTTTTCAGCTGAAATACAGGTTAAAAACCTTATTTTGTACAAGAACTAGCATAAAACAGAACAAGCATATTTTACTATGAAAGGGGACATTACTCTTGAAATATTTCTGAAAGATATGCCTTGCATTGTGATGGGCCCTGTTCCAAAGTCTAATTGCTGTTCCTCTAAGGCTTTTCAAAGTATTGAACAGGAAGGGACCAGACAATACATGAGATTCCTAGCCCTCACTTATATTTGTTTACACGTTTACTATGAGTATTCATTTACTATACACATATTCAAGTATTCACTTACATGATACATTCAAAGGGAGTGTAAACAATAAAATGTTGTGTTGTCATTAAGCCTTAAATTCCTATAGACTGGTTTTGATTCTTTCTCAAACAGATTAGACCCTTCAGCCTTGCTAAAACAAGATTTGGCTCAGATTCTACACAGTCTGCAAAGCAAAGGAAACTCCACTGTTCCATTATCATATCACTTAAAATTCAGTAAATTTACCCTTTCCCTCATAGAGGACACCATGAAAAGACCTATGCGAACAGCATAAAACCAGATCAGCCTGCGAGTAACTTGAAGGCTGATCAGGTTTTATGCTGTTTGCTGCTCCTCAGTGGTCTGGAAATGAGGATTTTGTAATTAAATTTGGTAAGGTTTAACTGTGGTTTTCTGCAGATCAGGCTTTATGTGATACCTATTGAGGGCGTCAAAATGAGTCTATATGAGGGAAAGGGTTAATGGTCATCAAGTTATATCAATTTTGTATGTGAATATGTAGCAAAGAGTAAAACAAAGGGGTCTGGCACGAAAGGTGGGTCATATATCACTATATATAATACAAGGGATACTACTCCTGATTGACCCAGATGCCAATATCTCAGTCATTAATGATGGTATCTTTAAATAATTTGCACCTATCGCAAGCATATACATTTATCTAACAGAAAAGCACAACTGTTTTTTTTTACTAAATGTGCCAGATCCCTTTGGAGTTTAATGTCCCACCAACAGTATTTCAGTCATTTGGAGACTATGGCTACTTGAGACAGATATAGTGCTGCCACACTGCAGTATCACACACATGTGGCATGATACTACACCCAGTCACATTATCCTGACACTGGGCAAACCAGTCCTGGAACAACCCTTATATGCTGAGCACCAAGCAAAGGAGCTATAACAGGACCATTTTTTACAACTTTGGTATGTCGCAGCAGGGGATCGAACCCACAACCTTCTGATTCCAGGGTGGACGCTCTAATCACTCGGTCTCCGGAACCAGTTAAGCCAGTTTTGCAGCAAAGGATTCAGGTCACCTACCTGTGTGGGTGGGGGCTACCCAGAGGGGGAGGGAGCAGCCCACCAGGAGGTAGACTGGGGTGAGGATGAGATCCCCGGGGTCCTGATGGTCCACAAATACCCTCAGGTAAGAATCTATGACCACGCCCACTACAGGGTAGTTCAGCACTCGCAATACCTGGGAAAAGTACAATGTGTACAATTAAACCTTGATAGCAGCTACCTGTGCAGAGCAGCCAACCTCTTTAATGTGGCCAATTCTATATTATGACATGCAATGAATATGTACATTAATTAACCCTTTCCCTCATATAGACTCATTTTGACTCATTCAATAGGTACCACATAAAGCCTGATCTTCAGAAAACCACAGTTAAACCTTACCAAATTTAATTATAAAGTTCTCATTTCCAGATCACTGAGGAGCAGCGAACAGCATAAAACCTGATCAGCCTGCGAGTTACTCGCAGGCTGATCTGGTTTTATGTTGTTCGCATAGGTCTTTTCATGGTTTCCTCTATGGGGGAAAGGGTTAAACTTAAACCAGTATATAATTGCACCATCCAAGGAAGACACCAACAGCCTGATCTTTACAATAGGCTGATGGCCCCAGTGGTCATCATACCATTGTAATATTTAAAATGCAATTCATGCAATGTTTTTATCCATGTATTTGAAAATTAAAACTATTACAAACAGAAAATTATATAATGTATATAAACATTATGCATTGTTAATTTTCAACAAAAAATTTACTGGTGATTGTATTTTGAAATATTGCTTACTGCTATTGCATGTGTTTTATGCTATGACATGCTTTGTGTATATAGCCTGTTGCCTTTTGTGCGATAAATTGTGAAGTGAAAGGAGCTTTTATTTTATATGTCTTGATTTCTTGCATTGTTACCCTGCTTTACACAGTTGCGAACATCTGTTTAATTTTCCTGAAAACTTGCATTCATTTAAAGGTGACTGTTATTCAGGGATTAAATTCTCTAATTTTTTTGTGCATGGAAGTCAGTCACTGAAAGACAAGAAAGGAATAACAGGCAAAGGCTAGACAAACATCAAACCTCAGTTAGCACTAAAAGTCCCCAAGCAGCTGCAGATGCCAGGTACAGAAGTCCTCGGTTGTACAGTAGTCCAGGAACATACACACACAACATGACAAGGTGGAAATATTTCCTCACTGCTGTAGATACACCTTTGTCTCCATGTATCTCCCTTTTCCTCTCCTTTTTTCTTGACCATAGCATTTGATGACCTGACCTTATACTGTTCATCTCCTGTATCCTTTGCACCATCATCTAATACATTACTTACTTTTCCATAGTGAGCTTTAATCTGTCTTGTCGAATCCACTAAACACGAATTTTCACCATCTTTTTCTTTTCTTATATTACCCTCTTCAGTTGAATCTTGTAGCACATGATTCTGAAGAGTAGGTTTACTTGATACGTTGCCATAGTAACAAACTACACCGATGCTCAAAATTGAGCAGAAAATCCAGTACAGAAGTAGAAGAATCTGAAATATATGATGACATTGTCAATAACTTATCATTCTACTTCTATTTATTTCTTTTTCTATTGAATGTTGGATAGTTTTCTAGCACTTTCCTTTCTTAAATTATAAGACACAACAAAATAAGAAGGGATTTGTGATATATATATATATATATATAGTGATTTTCATAAACTATATACAGTGAAACCTCATTAGTCCGGACACTTTGGTCCTTGTTTAAATTTCCGGATTAATGAATTTTCCGTATTAATGAATCAATCCATATCTCTCTTCTTCTTTTTTCTTTCTTTCTTTCATACTTTCTCATTGTACACTGTGTGTGTGTGTGTTTATGTTTGTTTTCCATTAAAAATAATTATATTTAAAATTATATGCTTAGGACTTTATATGATTATGTATTTAAATTGATGTTTACAAATGATGGTTTAATTTTATTTTAATCCATCCTTGACATCAGCATTCTTTAAGAGAAGAAAAAGACACCTTAAGTAGGTGACAGCATAATTGTGACCCATTTCTTGTTCTGCATTCCTGAGCAAAATGAATTGGATTTAATTATTTTAGCCAAAACAGTCACAAACAAATGAATATTAAATGTACGCACTGAAAACAAAACATATGAACAAAAGATGATCTAAAGGATGGTTGGCTTTTCTGTCTCTTTTTACAGCATACATCTGCAGCTGTGAATAAATTTTACCTTCTTCACTCGCTAGTTATATATGTAGCTTACGGCTATACCAGCCCTTAATTGCCCCCTGTTCTCTGGACTGATTAGTGTGAAGCGCTCGCGGCTATGTGTAAACAATCTGCAGGTGACACTTCTATGACAGTCACGCGCAAAGAGTAGTCTGAATGATGTCTAAAAATAGTAGGTGGGAAATCCAGTCTGAACTGGTACCCGGATTATCGAGTCATTTTAGTTAGCAAATGGAAGATTGGTTCCCAAAATGGATGTCCGGATCCGGAACGCGAATTTCCGTATTATCGAATCATTTTTACGTTGTGGAAATCCGTTCTAAGAGAAAAGTGTCCGGATGGCGAGGTTTCCGGAACAATGGAGCCCGGACTAACGAGGTTTCACTGTACACTTTGGTTAAAAAAGAATTAAATATAATTAAAGCCATAATATATTATGATACTTATCGCAATACAGTTTTTTTTGCAATACCCATCCCTAAAATTAATTATTGGGAATTCATGTTTTCCTTTATTGAAGTAACAGACAATACCAAAAAGAAAAATTATGACCTGAAACTTTGTATGGTTGTCTTATGTAAACATTTGGGACAAAATATTATTATTGAATTGCAATTTACATATCAGATTGATATTGTATAATATTCCATATAATTTACTAACTACACAAAGGGTTATGTCACAGAAATCTTTTAATCTTAAAGATTACCCATGACTAAGAAATAGTTGTATACTTACAGAACATTTAGTCCACAAGAACTTGATAATAAAATCTGCCATTTGGGCCAGACCTATAAAACTATGAGTTGCTCCGAGAATACCACTAGCTGTAACAAGCCCAATCATGATGACCTGGAACGGAACTGACCACTGGCTTTGTTGTAACACCCAAAGCAGTGTTGCTATGGCAACAACACTGACAAACAGAATCCCAACAAGGACATCCAGAGGATGGACAGCTGCAAGGTCTTTAAAGAAAATCTGGACTGTACAGTGGGAGAAATAAGTGAACAGCTGGCAGACCAAGGATGCCTCTCCAAATGTGAAGCTGGCATTGAACATGTGGGGCATCTTGGACAGCATTGCAAAGTGTAGTACACAACTGAAAATACCTGGAAAATTGAAAAACATAAAATATCTATATAATAATCTTGGAAAGTTACTGAATAGTTAAATGGACATTTCAAGTGTCTGAAGAAGAATTAAATTTGACCTACAGGCAATTTAACAGCTACACATGCATCATAGAATAAAAGGTAGTCAATGGTTGACCAGGATTACACAAAATAACATTTGATTTTATTTGTGATACTGTTAATGTGACCTACAATTGACAAGTAAGTATGTCTGGAAACAAAAACTTCACCATCATTAACTATTAATTAGGAAGAGTAGAAAAGAAACTTCTTTTTTGGAGGGATTATTTCTACCCATCATCTTCTGTGAAGGAGCTTCTTTAAAGGCAGGCGTTGGCCCCAAATATAGCATTGTGATGGAGTCATACAAAACCTTTTTCATGAATATGTATGAAAAATGATATAAAAAAGCAAAAATGTAGAAATCGGTTAAAATACCTAAGAAATTACAGCAAATCTAATGAAACAAAATTTATCAACAATTGGCATTAATAAACTGCCCATGATTTTTTTCCTTAACTTAACAATTTTTTGCCAAATTGAACCAACCCCTTTTTGAGAGATTTATTTAAATTTTAACATTCATTTTGGGAAAAACACATACTTTCTAACACTGGGAATACATTTGAATGCCAGCTATAAAAACAGTGGAAACAAGAAATATCTTTAAAAAAAGATATTCGGCGTAAAATGGAAAACAAACTGAACTCCTACAATCTAATAATAGACTGTATTTCCGGGAACCCAGATGTATTCTTAAAATAGTGATCATGCAGTCTATTTATATACATTCTGTACACACTGACATGGTTAAGTTTACTTATTACAAAAAGGGGTCAAAGGTATGTTATTGTATATGTAAGATTCATAATGTTTGTTGGTTAGATCCGTATTGATAAAGTAAGACCCCCTAATTGATAGGAAAGTATGTGTTAATTATAATATATGGGTTAACTTCCACCTCCTCCGCATACTACATGATCAACAGGTTAAAGTGGGCGAGTCCACTTCTGCAGATTTGCAGAGGGGATTTTGGTCTAAAAATAAACATCGAAATCGATTTTATACAGCTACGCCGAAAAAATATCTCTGCTGTGGAGTTTTATTGTTGTACATATATATTAAAGTTAAAAGTCATTCAAGCCTTACCTAAGACTGAGGTACCAAGACTGGAAGACAAACAGTATATATACACCAACATGAGGCCAACTGCACCGTCGCGACACAGTGACCTACTCTGTGACAGTAGGTACTGCAAGAAGGTCACAGGTACCAAGATCAAGGTCATAAATGCATCTAAAAATGGAATTGAATGTATGATGTTTTAGGAATAAACCTTTTCAACATTTACAGAAGTCTTCAAATAAAGGGTGCTGTGAATCATCTGACGATCATATCAACAGTCTGACAACTAAATGAGTAAAGTGCTAGTCTTATGAGCAAGGGATCTTAAGTTCAAGTCTGGCAGCACATTTCTCTTATCTGTTTACTGGTACATTTGGATTTACATTCTAAATAATTCTTATCATTCAGTCTATTAAAGTTGACAAATTATAAATGAATAAAAAAATTAAAGCAAATTGATGTACATTTTACAGTTGGCTGGTTCCAATAATATGATAATTGATAAAATTATGCTTGTTTGTTTGTTTTTTGGGTTAAACATCCCACTGACAATATTTTCAGTCATCTGGAGACAATGACTACTTGAGACAGTTATAGTGCTGCCATACTGCACATGTGACCTGATACCACACCCTGTTGCATTATCCTGATACTGGGCCAATCAGTCCTGAACTACCCTTATATGCTGAACGCCAAGCAAGGGAGCTAAATTACCAGTACCATTTTTTACGACTTTGGTATGTCGCCGCCTGGGATCCAACCCATGACCTCCCGATTCCGGGGCAGCACTCTAACTCAGCCACCGGGACCGGTATAAAATTGAATTACATACTCAACTGTTTTTAATGATTAATTACAGTTCTGGACCTATTTTGGGACGCAATTTACTTATCATCACAAAATAGATTTTCCTCTTTTAAAATATCCACAATTTTGAAGAAAGTTAAGGCAATTTTCTGTTAGAAGTTTGTGAAGATAACATGTCTGCAAAGGAACTATATTCCAGTTCAGGAAAATAGGGGTACTCTAGATCTTCAAAATTTTGAGATGAGAAAAATCTCAATTTTGGAGGTTTCTTGAAACACAGGCCTGAAACCCTATCTGCCTGAATAGTGTAAGGTAACAAACTTTGCTTCCCACAAATGCCACCCAGGTTTGATTCCTGGTCATATACATGAAAGGTGAACAGTGGTAATCCATCCAGACATGAGGATTTTCTCCGGTTTCCTCTCACAATAATGAACACATAATTATGCCACCACCAGAGCCATCGAGAGTGGTTTATATCAGTTGTAATACCGGTAATTTGTTTTGTATAATCAATGTAAAATTAAATCATAAAGTTTACACCCTACCTGTGACAGAATAACATACATACCAGGACTGTTGATATTAGTTGCTATGACAGGCAGGAGACAGCAACACCACAGTCCAGGGTCCCCCAACCTGTAGTTAAATAAACATAGACATACCATGTAATATTAGGCTTATTCAGAATCAGTAACAAATACTTGTAATATAAACCCTTTACTTGAATGAACCCTTATACATCAATATTCACATAAAACTGTAGGACAAGATGAATTTACTGAACTTCAAAATGGTGACTGAAATAATGGATTTTACTTTGCTGTGCTGACTGTGTTGAATCTGAGCTACACTCTAATATGAGCAAACAGAGATAACCCTGATCAGACAGTTCCTGGAAGGAGGCGTCATATCTGGGTTTTCTCTGTTTGCCAAAGTGTCAAAACACGTCTATATGAGGAAAGGGTTACCCTGATGGACAAGATGATACTGGTTACCTGAAGCATCTTGTATTTTTCAGTGGGAAACCAAGCTGCAGGGCCCAGGAAATGAATACATTCACAATTATAATCACTGAAAAATACAAATAATCAATTTAAAATAAATAATTTCAGCTACTTTAATTTTCAATTTACACCAATAAATAAATTGGAAAATACTTTCCTTCTCCACAGTTCTAGGGTTGGACCAATACATTGTTTTTTGTTTGTTAATTGGGTTTAACATTCTTCCAATAGTATTTCAGTCATTTGGAGACTATGTCTATTGTCTACATGAGACAGATCTAGTCCTGTCACACTGCAGTATCACGCTGTAGACATGTGGCATGATACCACATCCAGTCATATTATCCAGCCCTGGAACTACCATTAACTGCTGAGCACCAAACAAGGGAGCTATAACAGTACCATTTTTTACAACTTTGGTATGTTGCGGCTGATGATCAAACCCACAACATCCCACTCAAGAGGCAGATGCTCTAACCACTTGGGCACCAGGGACAGTCAAGTACATAGTACCTAGGATGGTCTTGAAAAATTATCTTCCTGGCAGATCAACAGAATACATTATTTCAGATATATTAAGCATCTTGTACTAAAATTGTGAAATATAAGCCTATTCATCAGAGCTGAGATGTTAATTTATTGTTTTTGAACATCCCACTGACAGAATTTTAGTCATTTGGAGACTGTTTGTTTGAGACAGATATTATAGTGCTGTCACACTGCAGTATCACACCATAGACTGTGGCATGATATCACATCCAGTCACATTATCCTGACACCGGGCCAACCAGTCCTGGAACTACCATTATATGCTGAGCACCAAGAAGGGAGCTTACAACTTGAACTCATCTCTTTTGGCAATCCCTGAGTTGGACCAGTACTTTGCACCTAGGATGGCCATGAAGAATTCTTAACCCCATCAAGGTTAAACGGTTCGAACCCACAACCTTTGGATCCAAAGTCATGTATTCTACCATGGCAACCCTTCTTCTGACACACCCAATCAACTCACTACTTTTTATTATGGGACCTACCTGGACCACCCCATAGGTTGATGTTAATGACCAACTGTGGTACCAGACTAGTTTCAAAGCCCAGCAGAACTGTGAGACACTCCATCAGCTGAAGAGCTCTCATCATGTTGAGTGTTTGGTCTACATCCACTCTGCTTCTGAAAATAATTCAGTCAGATTTATTATGTCAGGCACACAAATAATTTCTCTTTTGTAAAAATTAAAACCAGGGTCTCTTTCCATCTGTACTAGTCCCCATTTGTGTACCCGTAATTTGTGGTATCGTTCTTCTGTTTGAACTTATCCCCTACAGGGTGGTGGGGTGTGGGGAGGGACAATAGCATGTTGCACCAAGAGAAGCTCATTTACTGGACTCTTGGAACCTTAGTCCACATTTGTGCAATACCCGTAATTTGTGATATCGTTCTACTTTCGGTTTAGCTATCCCCTACTGAAGCAGAGGCATGACAACCAGTACCAAAAATAGCATGTTGTGCTCATTGATGGGACTTTTGGAACTATAAACTTTTCTTGGCTATGAAATTTGTATTGTCACCAACAGTTCATTTTTTTATTTATTCAATCACAGATCATAGACTTCATGCAATTTAAAATTTTTACCTCTTGTCCTTAACCTGGGGCTGTTAACATTAAATAAATAATGTAAAAATACAAAATAAAAAAAATCAAATATTCCCACTGTACGAAACGAAAAGTGGCGAATCTACTTGTCAAGACGAAAGCGTATTCAACTCGTTACAACCACATATGACTATGATATACGTTTGGAACATACTTTTTGAAATTAATACTAAGTATCTAATAATTCAATCATTTGATTTATAAATCATAATGTATATTTTTTTGCAGATGAGCAACTTCAACTCTCCTTCCCCTACCGGTGTTTACATATTATTATTTATTCGGAAAACTTGAATATTGTCCTCGCTGATGTGAGCCAACATCATCCAAGAAGGTTTCGATTGGCTATGGCTAATATCCTACTTTCATTTCGTGAATATCTTTATAAATACATGTATATTTCTTCTCGCTTCATATTATAAACGTCTGGTAAGTTTTTGCATTACGATATTAATCTATTATTATGCTGATGGAAGGCTGTGAACGAACAAGTCACATAAAATAGAATTTTGCACGTTTTGCCTTTTATCAACTTTTGTTCTAACAAACCCATACAATATATTACTTAATATTGATGTCAACGTTAAATTTTCTTTCCAAAAGATTTTTTATCAATGATGCCATATGCCAATTGATGGTTAATGTACGGCTATTCTGGCTGATATAGTATAATATGAAGAGACGCTGAGACAATTTCAGATCCTGGTTTTTTTGTTGTTGTTTTTTTTGTTTTGTTTTTTAACATTTTGTATATATATGCTCCTATATGTTCTCTTAACTACAAATGCATAGTCTTTGTTAATCTCTTTTTAGAGTGAGGCGATCTTTAAAGATGATGATGGCTATTTGAAACCAGATTGGTATTAAAATTTCCATATTGATTTATTAATAATTCATTATTTGCTTCATCGAGTAAATATGCAGGGCCCACTCTTGTCATCATCATACAAATTTCCAGGTTTCTACTAGTACTTAAATACTTTGTACCTATAAAGGTAATGAAAGATTCTTAACCAGACCCAGTGTTTGAACCAACAACCTTTGGGTCAACAGACCAGTCATGAATATGCTGCCAATGGACTTCGGTGCCATACTTATGCATTTTAAGATATATTTTACATTCAGGTTTTTCATTGGTCCGAAAGAATATGGTCTTGAAATAAAACAAGAATAGAACAGTGTTGTCATATCTGTCTTCAACAGTGAGGCTTTGCATTACTTGATCAGTAACAGGTGAGCTGCCAGGACTCTCGATCTCCATTGCCTGCATAAGGCATCATTCCCCCCAGCAAAATAGTATATTTGCCACCCATTTTCAAGCAAAAATCCCCTACAAACGAAAATATACACATACTTTAATAAGAATAATGGTAGAGTGATAGATTGTTGTACTGTATACTATTTGATTTCCATTTCATTTTTATATACCTAATATCTAGGGTGCTGAACAGGAGCTATTTTGTATATCTATGTTACCCATGCAATTTTATGAGTATATTTTAAGTAGGCAAGCAAGATGTTCTTGTATGTTTTTATTGTGCTTGTCACTGATGTTGGCATGAGTGTTCAGTCTTTGTCCCTGTGTGAGTGTGTTTGTTTAAGGTTTGACTGAAAGCATGCGTGTCAGGTTGTGAGTGCTAGTCTGGTGGCTGCTGGGAGAATTAACCAACTGTAACGTTCCTTTCTTCCTTTTGGCTAACCCTTTCTTACTTCACTCTGGGTCTGACTTTTGTCTAAGCAACACTTATTTAGTAGTTCTTTTAAAAGAGCATTCTGTATTTATTTAAATTTAATTTGTCAGTAAAGCCGCCCGGTAAGTAAAGTCATTCTGTTATTTTTATATTTAGATTGAGATGAATGTATTAATACTGAAATGATTGAAATGATTGGAAATGATATGTTATATTATTTATTTGAAAGAATTATAATTATGTTTTCTCTATTTCAGGTTATTGCTATTATTATTATTATCATTAGTAATCTATTAAAACAACTGAACCTGCAACCGGTATCTTCTCATTTATTGAGCCCCGGTAACATCTATATTATCTATAATATCATAATAAGTATATGCATGTGCAGCAAAAAATGTCTAAAATTCCCCATGTAGGAGAAAATGACACAAAGCTTCCCTTTCCTGAAGGTAGAGGTTCTGTTCCCCAAAACAGAGAGAAAGCCCTGGATACATTAATTCTATTTTTCTAATTTATATATATTGAGATCTGTGTATGTGGCGTGTATATTACAGTAATCAGGACCTGCAAAAAGGAATAAACTTTTACTTGGGTCCCAGACATTGAATACAGTTATCATTTATTTTGATTCCAGTTGCAGAGTGTTAAGTGTGTCCGTCCCTTAATCAGGAGATAATCAATTTGTTTGATACCAGTTATAACTTAACAAAGTTGTAAAAAGGTACCTGCTTACTAGCTCAGTGTCCGTTTTGCAATCAAGAGTTCTATATATATAAAGACATACAAAATTGGTACCAAATGCACCTTTGCCTGGCACTCTGCAAATGGGGTTGCTACTTTAAAACCAGAGTAATTTTATTAATTCTAATTGAAAAATACACTTTTGCCAGATTTTTTTTTTCACTTTTCTGCCAAAGATTAGATTTGTTTGTATTTTTTTTTCAGGTTAAAGATGTCTGTGTTCAAACGTCTGTGGAGTGGGCAGGATAAAGACAACTCCACAGTATGTATATTATGAAAAAGGATATCAGAATCATCAAGTTGTATAGGGAATTATAAGGAATTAAATCAAAAGGATTAATACACACATGTAGAATCTTTTATATCAGAATAAGTTCTTTATTGACTTTCTCAAATCTGTATATTATATATGTATCAGAAAAATGCCACTGAGGGAAAAAGCATAGAATGGAAACCCAAGTCAATATTTTCATGGTTTCATGGTTTGACATTCCATGCTTTCTTGCTCAGTGGCATTCAAAATCTTTTTCTATAGTTCTAATTGTAAATCACCAACTGATGGCCATTCATTGAACACAATCCTCCTTTGTTTGATTATAATTCCTAGTATAGGGCTGTAGTGACTCAGTGGTTGGAGTTGCTGATTTTACATTACTCAGCACCTCAATACAGTAACTATGTTTGAGTCCTGACAAGGTCACTTGGACTGTGAAGAAAGATTCCAGATAGCTTGTGGTAGGTTGGCGTTCTTCCCTGATGCCTCAGTGTTGTCAAAGTAATTTCAGAACTGTGTGGCCTGATGTCAGGATGATGTAACTTAGTATGGTACCATATGCCACATGTCTATGGTGTGATACTGCAGTATGACAGCACCATATCTGCATGTCTAAAGTAGATGTCATCTCCAAATGGTGGAAATATTGTGGACAGGATATGGAATGTTTGAAATATGGAAAATAAATCTCAGTTACAGTCCCTCATATACATGTAGACTCATTTTAACCCTTTCCCTCATATAGACTCATTTTAATCTCCATAGAATGACCAGTCTGTTGAAGAGATGAAAGAATATCAGCCATTTAACCCATTTACAGAACTGTTGTTTCTGGAGAAGCACACAGATATTGTACGGCTCCTGGTTGTCATCGATTCTAAAAGGTATGATTGCTTGTGTTTGTCCTTACATAGGGAACACTGTATTTGCTACTCATTTCACTGAGCATTTATATTTAATATACACATATTAATTGGCTAATTACCCACAATATTGGCTAACATGAGGCAGCTATTTGTGGCACTAGAAAAGGTGTTAAAGTTCTGACCAAACATTAGTTAGATTGAATCCTTTTTGAGCTGTTAATTGTTTTAGGGGACTGTCTTTGATTAAAGTTGTTGATTAAATTGCATCTTTTGTTCCCAGTATTTTTCATCTGCTTGCATGTTGCTTTACATTAAATTCAGCGGGGACCTGAGCAATCTCTTTTATTTCACACTAAAATTTAGTTGTCAGTGGCAACTGGTCTGTATCATCATCAGTCCCACATTTTGGAGGGATCAAATGAAGGATGCAATATATATATATTTGTGCTAAAAAAACAATCCCTTTAACAGATAAGGGGGCTAGCATAACTTGTTGCATATCTGGGATTCAGTGTTAACATTGCTCATACCCTTGGGTGATGGAAATCCCCAGTAGAGACATTCTGCTGACAAAGTCCGTCTTACAGAGACTAAAGGTCCAGATTGGCTATTTCAGCATTGTGTGTGAAATTGAAATGTTAAGATTTTCAATATGACTTCTACCATACACATGTAGTTAAATTTCATCAAATAATAAAATGTAATAGTTCTACTCATCCTATTTCTACGCAAGCTGGTATGAAAAATAGCTTGTTACACTCTGTTATTCTTTGATGGGAGTCTACTTTCTGTATATTTCAGGTGTGTTTCAGCAGCAGACGACAACCTAGCCATCATCTGGGATGTACAATTTGGTTACAAACTGGTCACCCTTAGTGGCCACACCCGGCCAATAACAGCGATGTTGTATTTGCCTAACAGAATGCGCCACCTGGTGACAGGGTCATCGGATAAGCAAATTAGGGTAACTCATCTTTTTTTGAAAAATGTCATTCATGTTTTTATAGAAATATACATATAAAAAATAGTCACACAAATCACTCCGTCACACAAATTACTCCTTTAGTTTTACCCTTTACCTTATATATGTGTAGTAATGTGCAGTTCTGTCCCTTGTTTTGTATTTGTCTTGTTAAGTGCTTATGTCCTTGTGTCGTCCAGTGTACATGTTAGTTTTGTCCCTGGTGAGTGAGTTGTGGTGAGTGATTTATGACAACTGTATTTGCTAGAATGTTATTTTAGGTATGTCCCCTGATTGGTTGCCCCTGTCCCTTTGTTCCATTTCCCGCCGTCAAGCCCCTCTCCCAACTAACCGGCACTTCACCACTTACCACCGTGGAGGTGACAGTATATTTTATATTATAGCTGCTCTTACCATTGAGCTTATATATGTATTAATATATTAATTTACTACTGACGTGCCTGGTAAGATTTTTAGTATCAATGAAATGATTGTCTTTCTGTAACTTTATACTTCGCGATCCTATCTTTCGATTATTGATATTTTAATTATCTTATAATGGACATCAAGTAAAACAGATTTATTGAACCCATAGTGGTGTGTCTTGTCATTCATCCACCCACTACAAATTTGGCTCCCCGACGAGGTATAATGATGGAAGGTATCAGGCCAGGCCGTCGGATTGACAGTACTTGCGTTGAGGGGATCCCGACACGGTAAGGACGCCAAGACGAGGCTGACGAACGTGACCAGATCCGCCGCGGACCTCATCGTGAAGAACTCATCACCATTTTTTTTTCCCGATCTATTTTTGGCCATATTTTGATCTCGCGAGAGACACTTGTGTGTGCCGTTATTCCATTCATGAACGTTCTGTCATTCTGTTTGACAGTCAACAGCTGTGCTAGGATCACGTGATATTTGGAATTTCCCCCCGTTTGACGTCATCTTCGGAACAACGCGAAGGAATCCAGGAACTGTGTTTTTTTGTGATAAGTGCAATATTTGTGTTGTGTGTTTTGTGAATTACTTTATTTGAGGATATTTTGATGTTTTGGAACCGTAAGTACTCATTTATTGTCATTTTTCCTTAAATTTTTAAATTTTGTTTGGCACTACTTTCTTTTGCGTAAATCGGTTTGTTCGTGTGCCTCGCTTATTTGACAGAATTATCAATTTTTGGTAGGTTTATACATATTTTTCTAAATATTTGCTTGTTCTATTTTGTACTTGTTTGACCGTTCATATCCTAATTTTCAGTTGTCATTGTTTGCGTCCCGCTTAAATTATTATTTTTCTTGATTTGCAACGTAATTTCGCGACAATAAATTGTTGACCTAGTTTTGATTTTTAATTTTTTTTGGTTCCTTCCATTGTATAAACCCTTTTTTTTATTTTTGTGTTTCACCTGCTTGCTTTTTGTAATTTTGTTCTATGTTTTGTTCTACCTTTTGCCTTTTTGTATTAATTTATATTAGGCAGCATTGACATTACTTATTGCTTATACAGTTTATTGCCTGAGAGACACTGTTGTGCAAAAGTGCTTTTGATTTTTGTTTTCTTAAGTTATTTTGTTTCTAAATACTGCTTTTTTATTCTTTAATTAGAATTCTGGCATTTTTGTGTTTATAATTTTGTTAAGAAATATTTGTCATTTGCACATTTTCACTGCCAATCACTAACAAGCCCCATTCTTTTCAGAAATTTTCCCCTTCCCAGCACATTTCCCATTTACAAGTGTGAGAGATTTTTGAAAGTGATCCCATATTTGTCTTGTGTGTATTTCATGTTTTTGTTTGTGTCATAATTACATGTTTGCAGGGGGTGACCTGAATTTGTGTTTTGTGTTCAGCCCTTCAGATAGTGGCCTAAATGTTTACATGATTTCTGTGTGCTAATTGTTTTTTATTTCAGTGTATGAGCTTCCCATTTATCTGTGTTTCCTTATTTTGATCAAATAATTTCCTGTTTAAAGATTTCTTCTTTTACAGAGTGTTTGATCCAGCATTTTTGAAGTAGAATTCAAATTATTTTGAAATTTCATTCATAATTAATGAAAATTATTTATTTCAGGTTAGCCGGTTGCTGTAATAGAAGTTCACAGTTTGTGCTTTAAGATTAATATGTTGATTTGAAAATAACTTGTATTCATTTGTGTGCACTTTGTTTATTTTCAGTACTATTTTGCATACTTACATAATTGGAATTTTCTGTGAAGGCACAATTGAACTTTTCTTTTGCAGATGAATGCTATTGCTATTTGTTTAGGTAAATAGTTTTTTTTAGTCAAGAAGCCCCACCCCCCAGTCATTTAACCGTTGACCCCTCCCCTTTGATCCTGTTTGACCTGTAAACATCACATATAGGTTAGGAAGTCATAGTTAAACTCTTTTCATTTATTTATTTTTACACTATTCCCAATGTAGATTTAAAAAGATTATGCATTAGTTAATTAAATGTCCTGATTTGCTTTTTGAGTATGATATTTACATGTTGACTTAGCAGTTATTTATTGTTTAGTTTTATTTATTTGTCATATTTAGTCATAAGTTCACTCATTTTGGAATTGTTGTTTATTTTATATTGTTTCTTACATCATTCATCATGAGTAAGGACAAGGGTGAAGTCAATGGGAATGCAACAGATGAGCAAGGTGCTGTTGGAGGTGATGTTCCTTTCCCTACTGAAGAGGAAATGTTGAAGTTACTCTCCAAGAAATACTTCATAGCACCCAAGGTAACTAAGCTTCCTGAAAAGCTGTCCCCCATTACTTTGCAAAAACATTTACCGCCATTGTCGTCGCAATCTACAACAACCCCATTGTCGTCACAACCTGCAATGACCCCATTTAGTTTTAATCAACCCTCTCAGATGACTACCAAGGTCCCAAAGATCCCTTCATTTTCAGGTGATGAACCAACACCCAAATCTGAGATCAATTTCCATGAATGGCGACATGAGGTAAGATGTCTTAGGAAGGACCCATCATTGTCTGATTCCTTAATCTTACAAGCCATGAGGTCTTCTCTTCGTGGTACTGCCCGTAGATTACTTGTCTCTTTAGGTGATTCAGTCACTGTTGACTCAATTTTGAATAAACTTGAAGTTAACTATGGTGAACCATCTCACAAGTCTATTTCTATGAAGGAGTTTTTCAATTTGTCCCAGCGTTCTGATGAATCTGTGACCTCTTTTGGTTGTAGGCTTGAGTCTGCTCATGATCAGGCATTTGGAGATAGTCATATGCCATGTACTGATCGCAGTGAACTTCTGTGTGAGAGATTATGGTCAGGGTTACGCACTGAGGTGTTACGCACCAATACCCGCCATAAGCTTGATGCAGCTGTTGACTATGATTCCTTCCTTAGAGATGTGAGGCAGGTAGAGAAAGAACTTTCCTTATCCCTATCCAAGTCATCTAAGTCTACACATGCTTCTAGTCAACAGCAGCCTTGTTCTTCTCAGCAACTGGAGTCTAGCTTTGACAAAAAGCTGTCCGACTTAGAACAGCGATTGAACTCAAGGATTTCTTCTGTTCAATCTGGTGTTGATAAAAAGTTTTCGGCTATATTGCAACGCCTTGACTCTTTGTCACACTCTTCTAGTCAATCTCATTCAAGTGTCCCTCCATCTCAGCCTCAAGTTCCCCACCCTACTCCCCCACCATTATTACGTCCTTCTTTTACCCTTCCGAATTCACAGGGTAACACTACTCCAAGGACCCAGGGATACACAGGTAGAGGTAACCATTCTCGACGTGGTAGAGGCAACAGCCGCCAGTATACCAGGAACCAGCCTTTTGCAGGTCACCCAAACTGGTAGCCGCCCCTGCTAGAGGCCACTCAGGGGTTGGCAAGGTTGTTGGCCATACTCAGTATGTTGATGTTTCAGATTTGATTGGTACTTCCAATATGTCTAACATTGTCATTGATTCCATTCCTGTTCTTGGTCTTATTGACAGTGGCTCTATGGTCACTACTGTTTCTGACACTTTCTTCAGATCTTTACCAAGTAAACCCCCTTTGAAAGACATATCTGACTTTGGCATTGATATGAATGTCACTGTCGCCAATGGTAACTCGTTGGATATTCTAGGCTATATTGAAGTCTCCATGTCAGTTCCTACTTTGAACTTTGAGCTTCAAGTCCCTGCCCTAGTTGTTCCCGACACAGCATCTTGTCCAGTTATTATAGGCACTAACGTCATCAGACGTTGTAAGTCATCTGTATCCTTGTCAGATCAAATTTTGCCTGAACCTTGGCAAATAGCTTTTGACTCCCTTATTTGTGATCCATTTACAGTTAAGTCGACCAATGACCATGTCATTGAGATTGGCCCTTATGAGTCTGTTTCTGTGAATGGTATCGCAAGAGGTCTTAATCATGGCATTCAGAAAGTTGTTACAGAGAACATCTTACCAGATAGTCCCTGCCTTGTGAGACCCCATGTTTTCAGTGTTCCAAAACATGGCAATTGTGTCAAGGTTCCTGTCAGGCTTTGTAACATGTCAGCTAAGACCATTATCATTCGTCCTAAGTCTGACATCTGTGTTCTCAACGAGGTCAAGGTCGTTGACAACATTTCTTCCCATCTTTCTTCTTCTTCTACTTCTTCGTTTGTTCCACCTGTCAAGGATCCAGTCGGCGATCTTGGTGTCAAGATCGATACCCAGAACCTGTCTCCAGAACAAATTCTCCGCGTTCGTCAGGTTCTTGGGAACTGGAAAAGTATTTTCTCTACTAGTCCAACTGATCTCGGTTGTTCGAATCTGGTTAAGCACAAAATTATTCTTGAGAATGACACTCCATTCAAGCAGCCGTACCGCAAGATCCCTCCTGGCATGTATGAGGAGGTTAGACAGCATCTCAGGGACATGCTTGAATGTGGTGCCATTCGAGAGAGTGACAGTCCTTTCTCATCCAATGTTGTCTTGGTCAGAAAGAAGGATGGCTCGTTGCGCTTCTGTCTGGATTTTCGGATGTTGAACTCCAGAACGCGTAAAGACGCCTATATGTTGCCCAGATTCGACGACACTGTTGATTCATTGGTCGGTTCAAGATTTTTCTCCAAGCTCGACTTGCGGTCTGGTTACTGGCAAGTTGAGATGGAAGAAGAAGATAAGCATAAGACCGCCTTCTCTGTTGGTAATTTGGGCTTTTATGAATGCAACCGCATGCCATTTGGCCTTACCAACAGTGGAGCAACTTTCCAGCGCCTTATGGAAAAGTGTATGGGTGATCTTAACCTTAAGGAATGCCTTGTCTTCATTGACGACATACTTATCTTTTCTGAAACTTTTGAGGAACATCTTTCTCGTCTGGAGTCGGTCTTTCACCGTCTTCAGACATGTGGCCTCAAACTTAAAGGTTCAAAATGCGAATTCTTTAATTCTTCTGTCACCTATCTTGGCCATGTCATCTCTGAAGACGGTATTTCTACTGATCCGTCTAAGACTTCTGCAATTTCTGACTGGCCCGTTCCCAAGAATGTCTCAGAACTTCGAAGCTTTTTGGGAACAGCTGGTTTCTATAGGCGTTTCATAAGGGACTATTCTAAGATCGCACATCCACTCAGTAGTCTCCTGGAAGGGCATGGAACAACCAACTCAAAATCCAAATCTAAGACAAAGAAATGCAAGAAGAGTCCAGTACCTTGGTCTTGGCTCGAGGTTCATCAAAAATCGTTTGATCTCCTCAAGGAAAAACTTACTTCCTCTCCTGTTCTTTCTTTTGCTGACTTCAGCAAACCTTTCATTGTCCACACTGATGCCTGCGGTACCGGCTTAGGCGCTGTTCTACTGCAGGATCAGGATGGACAAGAGAGAGTTATTGCTTACGCGAGCCGTGGACTTCGAGCAAGTGAGAAGAATTATCCTGCTCACAAGCTCGAATTCCTGGCGCTGAAGTGGGCTGTTACAGATAAGTTCCATGACTATCTGTACAACAATAATTTCACTGTCTTCACTGATAATAATCCCTTGACCTATGTTCTTTCTTCGGCAAAACTTGATGCCACTGGTCACCGCTGGGTTGCAGCTCTATCTGCATACAATTTTGACATTGTTTACAAGTCAGGCAAGTCGAACACTGATTGCGACGGTTTAAGCCGTATGCCACAGATGTTTTCGGAAGCTGTCAAGGCTGTCTGTTCAGCAGTAACTTCCTCCTTTCCTGCTGTAGAAAGCCTGACTTGTGACAGTGATATCCTCCTAGGTGACGACATTGATGCAACCTCAGCCCCAGTCAACCCTATCGATTGGAGGCAGGAGCAGGCAAATGACCCCGACCTTTCCAAGGTCATCTCCATCCTGCGGTCCGGTTCTCGGCCAAGGGGGGAGGAGCTATCTCGTGAAGTTAAAAGTTTACTTCGCGATTTGTCTTCTCTTTCTCTTGACAACGGTATACTCTATCGTACCGCATCCTTGGATGGAGAACAGGTCATCCAACTAGTCATTCCTTCTTCCTATCGATCTGTTGCTTTCCGTGGTGTTCACCACGACGTTGGCCATCCTGGTCGTGACAAGACTCTTTGGCTTGCACGCCAGCGTTTCTTCTGGCCCGGCATGGAGTCTTACATTAAGGACCGTGTCGCATCTTGTCTTTCCTGTGTCTGTAGGAAGGAGCCTGTGGTTCCGCGGGCCAGGCTTGTACCCATCAACACTTCGAGGCCCATGCAACTTGTTTGTATGGATTTCTTGAAGCTTGAAAAGTCCAGAGGTGGGTACGAGGATGTCCTTGTCATCACGGATCATTTTACCCGTTATGCCAAGGCAATTCCCTGCCGCAACCAGAAGGCTTTGACTACAGCCAGGGCTCTTTATGAACATTTCATTGTTCATTACAGCTTCCCTGAACAATTACATTCTGATCAGGGTCGCAACTTCGAGTCCCGTGTGATAAAGGAGCTGTGTAAACTTGCAAATGTCCGCAAGACTCGTACCACTCCTTTCCACCCTATGGGAAACCCTTCGGCAGAGCGGTTTAACCGTACCCTTCTGCGCATGCTCGGCACGCTATGCGATGACCACAAGGCCAACTGGAAAGACTTCGTTCCAGCCCTTGTGCAAGCATACAATGCTACCAAGAGCTCTTCCACTGGGTTTTCTCCCCATTTTCTCATGTTCGGCTGGCATCCCCGCCTGTCAGTTGACGCTTTTCTTGGAACCAGCCCGGACAACTTCGGAGAAGTCCAGCATGGCAACTATGCTGCTAAGTTGCAGAAACGTATGCAATATGCATACAAAGTTGCCAGGGAAGCTGCGCAGAAGCGTGCTAGCCAGAACAAGGTCAATTATGACCGCAGTGTTCGCGAGAACAAGCTGCTAGTTGGCGACATTGTTCTGGTCAGAAATGTGAACCTTCGTGGTAAGCACAAGCTTGCTTACCAATGGGAACGGAATCCCTACGTTATTGTAGATATTCCTTATGAAGGTCAACCTGTGTTTAAAGTTCGACAGGAGTCTGGCAACGGACCTGTAAGAACTTTGCACCGGAACATGCTCCTGCCATTCCAGTCTATTCCTACAGATGAGGAAATGCCTGCTCCTCCAGCCACACCAAAAGCCAGACCAAAGACTAGATCTGTCCCCATACAAAAGGAGTATGACGCTGACTCCAGTTCATCAGAGTCAAGTTCTTCCCTTTTGTATGTCATCCCACAGCGTCGAGGTCATGACACATCTCTCAGTGCCACACCTCTTACTCGGCCAGCTTCACCCCGTGCGTCACGTTATCGACCTGATACTCGCACTGCCAGGTCAACCTCTACCGTGTGTCCCAGGAGTACAACAGGTTTTCGGGGCAGCCCCGTTTCTTTGGCTCGCCCTGATCTTGTTCCATCGGTACGACCCAATACTATTCCTGTAAATCCTCAACCCCGTCCTGTAACTCCTCGACACAGTCCTGTTACTCCTCGACCCAATCCTGTTTATTGCTCCAGTCCAGTCCCGATTGCTGAACCAATCCCTGTTGCTGCCCCAGTTCCCAGTCCGGAGTCTGTGGCGCAGCCCAGTACGCCTACACTACCTGTTCCGCGCCCTAGGCCACGACGCACTGTGCGTCCGCCTGACAGATATGGCGAGTGGACCTGTCAGCAGACAGCTGAATATTTTGTTTAGTTATTATATTTACGATTAGTCATAATAATAATTTTACTTTCAGAAACAGCGCTTTATTTATTTGTAACTTGTTTTATGTCAAATTATTTCAGCACTGCAGATTTTGATATAGCATATATGATTTAGTGCTGTTAGAAAGTGAATTTTCTCTGTAAATCTTATAAAATAATTATGCATCATTTTCTTTATATACAGGTTACAGCGCAAGGTGTGCCGGCTGTATATTATAGTTGTAGTTCATTTATTTGAGAAAATATGCATTTTCTCATACTCATATTTACAGAGGAATTATTTTGTTTTATTATTTTTACCCTTGGTTTATCTGTATTAAGTTTCAGATAAAAATGTCGGCGACATTTCAACTAAGAGGGGGAGTGTGTAGTAATGTGCAGTTCTGTCCCTTGTTTTGTATTTGTCTTGTTAAGTGCTTATGTCCTTGTGTCGTCCAGTGTACATGTTAGTTTTGTCCCTGGTGAGTGAGTTGTGGTGAGTGATTTATGACAACTGTATTTGCTAGAATGTTATTTTAGGTATGTCCCCTGATTGGTTGCCCCTGTCCCTTTGTTCCATTTCCCGCCGTCAAGCCCCTCTCCCAACTAACCGGCACTTCACCACTTACCACCGTGGAGGTGACAGTATATTTTATATTATAGCTGCTCTTACCATTGAGCTTATATATGTATTAATATATTAATTTACTACTGACGTGCCTGGTAAGATTTTTAGTATCAATGAAATGATTGTCTTTCTGTAACTTTATACTTCGCGATCCTATCTTTCGATTATTGATATTTTAATTATCTTATAATGGATATGTATCTTATACTGTGTTTAATGTTTGTATTTTAGGTCTTTTCATGACATCAAGTAAAACAGATTTATTGAACCCATAGTGGTGTGTCTTGTCATTCATCCACCCACTACATATGCATGTTTTGATGCCTTTCAAATAGATCAGATCCAGATCAGACAACTTCTTGAGGGATCAAGTTCTCTTCTGTTTGCTCATACAATATTGAGTTAGAGCATCCATCTCTTTGGGAGGTTGTGGCTTTGATTCCCTGCTGCAACATACCAAAGTCGTAAAAAATGGTACTGGTATAGCTCCCTTTCTTTGCGCTCAGCATATAAGGGTAGTTCCAGGACTGGTTGGCTCGGTGTCAGGATAATGTGACTAGGGGGGGTTCATGCCACATGCACAGGGGTTTGGCAAGAAAGGGGTAGGGGGAATAAAATCACTGTATATAATACTATGTATTATATGTAGTGATTTTATGCCTCCCACTCACCCCCCTTTCGTGCCAAACCCCTGTGGCCACATGTTGTAATAATGCAGTGTGGCAGCATTATGTGTCTTTAAGTAGACACTGTCTCCAAATGTCTAAAATACTGTTGGTGGGACTTTAAACCCAACAAATCAAACTTTTGAATACATGTACAGTATATATATTTATATATATATGAATATTCATTAGGTAAATGGTTAAGAGATATTTCAATGAAACTTATGTTATGTAGGTTTGGTTTGAAGACAAACAATGGACTTAAGAACTCTGTATATCTATGCTTCACAAAATACACATCTGTTGTACCATCCAGTCACATCCCAGTGTCCAAAAATATCTTTTTATGTTGAGGGTAGGGGTGTGAAGGGGGTATTCATCACCTTCAGTGATACTCTAGTTTTGTCGGTCAGTATGCCGGTCTGCAATATTGGGGTGTGAACTTCTTTGGCATCAGAAATATTGTGTCTGCATAACTGCATGTGCAATCAACAAGAAGGATAACAATATTTGACACCACTGGGCCTTATTGGTAAGTACTATATAGCAGGGGATAGACAGATGGTGTTATGACTAGCCAGGGGCGAGTTGCATACACAATGTGTTCCAATAAGTTTTATAGTCTGGTTCCTGGCTGGGGTACCTTCCCCTTATACTATATATCTGTAATCTTGAGGAAGACTGGGAACCAGACTACAAAACACATTGAAACAATTTGTGTAAGCAGCTTGCCTCTGTTTGATTGCAACAGTTTTTCATCCGCCAGCTTTTGATAGAGTGTCTGTATCATTTGTCTCTATCCCTTAACCTTTTCCCTCATATAGACTCATTTTGACCCTTTCCCTCATATAGACTCATTTTGACCCTTTCCCTCATATAGACTCATTTTGACCCTTTCCCTCATATAGACTCATTTTGACCCTTTCCCTCATATAGACTCATTTTGACCCTTTCCCTCATATAGACTCATTTTGACCCTTTCCCTCATATAGACTCATTTTGACGCACTCAATAGGTACAACATAAAGCATGATCTGCAGAAAACCACAGTTAAACCTTACCAAATTTAATTATAAAATCCTCATTTCCAAACCACTGAGGAGCAGCGAACAGCATAAAACCTGATCAGCCTGCGAGTTACTCGCAGGCTGATCTGGTTTTATGCTGTTCGCATAGGTCTTTTCATGGTGTCCTCTATGAGGGAAAGGGTTAAATGTTCTCCTCCCAGTAATCATGAAAATATTGATAGGTCTGTGAAGGCAATGGCCAAGTTGTAGATTACATGACTACAGAGATGGAGGTCATGGGTTTGAGGAGCAAAAATCTTTTCTGACCATCTCATGGACAAAGTACTGGTCTAACTTTGGAACCATTGAGAAAGTCCTACATTGACTGGGAAAGGAGGAGACTTTGTGCAATTGTCACATTTAAAGGAAACATGTCACAACATTATTTTCGAAAACGTCACTTTGATCTGATAAATGTTGTATAGATTTTTGTGTAAAGTGTCATATGTCATATTGAAAACAAATCTTTCTCACTGCGTGTTGCCCAAGTGACATAATTAGAATGATTGAGTTAAAACATAAACAAAGAGCTGTATGGTTCAGTTATGTGACAAATGACTTATTTTACAGCTGTGGAACATTGACACAGGGGACTGTATCCGGGTCATCATTGCCCATAGATCATCTGTCAAGGTTAGCTCCCTTGTCTCTTATTCTGAAAGTTTTAGTACACCAAAATGGAAGACTTCATTAGGGTTTATATCAACATAGTAATTTTCAACATAGTAATTGTCAACATAGTAATTATCAACATAGTAATTGTCAACATAGTAATTTCAACATAGTAATTATCAACATAGTAATTGTCAACATAGTAATTGTCAACATAGTAATTTATACAAATATGTTTGGAAGTGATCTTCCCAATGTTTACAACATGATATATTCAAATTACTTGGTCAGATTATCCAATTGCTACACTGGGATACCATATGATCAGTAGTTGACCTATAGTTCCTACAAAAGAGCACATGGGTTTTTTGTTTGTTTTGTTTTACAGTTTGTGAGCAATTTACCTAGTCATGAAATAATCCCCTTACAATGGAAAAGCTGGAGCTACACTGTAAAATCATTCATTTTCATTGACATTAAATTTCATGGATTATGTAGTTAAAGGAATTTCGTGGGTATATTTATTTGTGGATCTATGTTCTAGAAAATGTGAGGTCAATATAGGAGACATGTTTTCATGGGGATAAATATTCATGGATAAAAACCTCCACGAAATCAATGAAATTAATGTCCCATGAAATGAATGATTTCACAGTATTTTGACTGAAAATTATAGAAAAGCCAAATTGAGCCTGAAGTTACTGTACAATAATGTCTCAGACAACTGAAAATGTTTTCTTTTGAATGCTGTACTATAATAGTTATTTATGACCTTGCTAGTGTCTGATGCTGTTTGGGACAGACGGTCATTTCTGTTCTGGTGGTGAGGAATTGTGCCTGTGGTCACCTGACGGTCAGCTACTGGCTTCATATGGAAACGAAGAGGAAAGTAGGTGACCTCGTAATGTATTTTACAATTTTGTGTTGACCCTCGCCCTTATTCATCCTTGACCTCTTATATATTGATATTTTGACATTTTGGTACACAGAGCAGACCCAGATCAGACAGCTTCTAACAGGTTTAGTTTTCATTGAGCAACTATTTCTACCACAATGTAGTTTTCTAAAATCAGAGAGTCAAACTCAAACTAGAAAGTTATAAATGCTTGAAACAATAAGAGTGTAATTTCAAATTTAATAGAGGTATAGGGTATCTGACAGGATTCAAATGATATTTTGCACAACCTCCAGGATTAATTGAGCCTCCCAGATATTTTACCCATTAGTATGAAAATAAATTGATATTAATTTTGTACATCATTAATGAAATAAATAAGCAAATATGTAGCATATCTTTTTCTATTGATTATTCAGATCTTATATTAGTTTGACTTTTTATTTTCCAGACAGTATCAATTTCATGATACCCCTGACAGGTGGGAGGGTAGTCACAGCCATGGATAAACAGCTTGGTGCGTCATTAATTATTTTTCTTCTAAAGTATGTTTGTCAAGGTTTTTTGTCCGACTGACAGTATTTAACCCTTTCCCTCATATAGACTCATTTTGACGTACTCAGTAGGTACCACATAAAGCCTGATCTGCAGAAAACCACAGTTAAACCTTACCAAATTTAATTATAAAGTCCTCATTTCCAGACCACTGAGTTACTCTG
>CM037780.1:36703660-36753660 GCA_021229015.1 Solen grandis | reverse complement strand
GCTGATCTGGTTTTATGTTGTTCGCATAGGTCTTTTCATGGTGTCCTCTATGAGGGAAAGTGTTAAAAAATAATGGGACTATGTCTTCATAAGACAGATATGTACCGTTCCCGAGGGCCGAGTGGTTAGAGTGCGGCCTTGGGAGTGGGAGGTTGTGGGTTTGATCCCTGGCCATGACAAAGTCATAAAAAATGGTACTATTATAGCTCCCTTGCTTGGCGTTCAGCATTTAAGGGTAGTTGCAGGACTGGTTGGCCCGGTGTCAGGATAATGTGACTTGGTGTGTTATAAAGCCATAAGTTTTTGATCTAATACTGCTGTGTAGCAGAACTATTTCTGTCTGAAGTAGATATCGTCTCCAAATGACTGAAATGCTATCGGTTGGATGATAAATCCAATAATCCAATAAACAAACAAACAGATATAGTGCTGCCACACTTTGATATAACGCAGTAAACAATGTAGGCACTTTACCGTACCCAGTCACCTTTTTATGAGACACTGGACTGAAAAGTCTTCAATCTACCCTTATATGCTGAGCGATAAAGCAAGGGAGATATACTGGAACCATTATTAATATAAATGACTTGGGAAAGAATCCACAACCTCATGATTAGAAAAAAAAGGCTCTAACCACTCAGCCACTGGGACTAATTGTCTCCAAAAGTGTCTATAGACTTATAAATTAGGGTTAACTGCAAGATATCTGAATAGAATGATATAGCTTTTTTGTAAATCGAATACCTAGGGGTGTATTGATATACTAGAATATTTTGTGTACCAAATATTGCAACCCAAAATATGAATAGTCATATTGATAAGGTCAAGAAATGAATATTGACAAAATAAAACAACTGAATAATTTTTTAATATATTTCTAATTAAGATTTGTTTTTTAAAACTTAGATAAACATACAAGTATACATTCCTATTGTGGCTGATTTGTTACAAGACAATTAATGATACATTTTTTGTCAATTATCATTTCAACAATTGTCATTTTTATGCATTTCTGTCTTGTGTAAGCACCTTTTGTGAATGTTTAATTGTTTTCTTATTCATATTCACCTCCAAGCATATCATAACAGGATTTGTCAAAATTTAGCTGTTTTCAATAGGTTTATGAAACAGTTTATGATACATTTTAAGTTTATTTTTACATATACAGTATAACCAATTTGGCAAACGAGAATAATGTGCAGCCAGGTTCTTGAAGAACCCAAAGGCAGTACTGGTATATACTGGGGAACTCAAATGTGAAAGTCACCAAACTTTGTGGCAAATGTATTCAGATAAAATAAAAAGTGCAGCCAGACTGGGACTTGCAACCAGGACCCCCGGATGAGGTCACCCCGCACTCACAGGGCAAGTGCTCAACTGATTGAGTCACTGGACTGCTTACTCAAATCTTTCACTGATAAAGGGTTATCTATGCACCCTTTTAAAGACGTTGGGGCAAATTGTTTTGCATATGTAGTTCCTATGGTACCTTCTGAGTGACCCATGAGTCCTGAACTTAATTTGGTTGTTGCTTATGACTTATAGAAGTATCCTATTCAATTGCAGTGTTTCAATGATTATTTATTGGAGAGTCTTGACCACTTTGTTATTTCAGTGGTGTACAGTGTAGAAACAACAGCAACGGATGGAATCTGGGAGATCAGTTTCTACAGGAAGCTTCCCCCACACAGGGAGGCTGTGAGGAGTCTGATCAATGTGTCAGGTCTGTGCTGATTTACGGAAGATTTCAGAAACTCATTGTCATGACTTTATTAGTCCCCTACCACCATTGCCAAACTACTACAGACTATAGGTTCGCTTTCAGTCCGTCAGTCACACAAGTTTTCTGGACTTTATTTAAATGCTTGAAGATGTTGATCTAATATTTGGTAAGTCAGTCTACCACCATCAGCTACAGATCAGGTTTGAGTTTTGTTCAGGTCCTCTGATTTCCGATGAAATTACGGGCCTTGGACTTAGAAAATTCCTTTAAAATAGCAGTTTTCTGGACTTTTTGATATTTATTGTCGTTTTGACTTTTATCAAAAGTATTGATCAAATAATTGACTTGTTTGCAGTGTGAAGAGGGGCGGGAGTTCTTAGTTTTCTATTTGCGGGTAGGGAAACTTTCAGTAATTGAGAGCCTGAGCCATCCTATTACATTGGTATGCTGCAATATACTTCTTGAGATATCAGAGCTTTTTATAATACCCCTACAGGAAAAAAGAAAAATGCCAGGATGGGAGTGGGGTATATACTTTTCTTAGAATTCATGTACAATATTTCAGATTATTTTTGATACTTGTTAGTAAGTTTTGTTTCAAAATGCCTTTCCAGATATACAGTTGATCCTGTATTAGCGGCCACCTAGACTAAGTGGTCAACCTACATTTAGTGGTCAATTTTAATATTACCAAACTATAGCTTTTTGTTATGTAGATAAACTTCATTTAGTGGTCCTCTCTGTTAAGTGGCCCCTTTCTCTTGTTCCCTTGACTCACTGCGTAAGACATGTTTGACTCTATTCAAACTATGCAGTCAGATTATCCAATAGCTGCACTAGGAGACCATGTGACAAATGATTGATCTAGTTTACACAAAATAACACATGGATGTTTGTGAGCATCTGGTAGATTAATCATTAATAAGTACTGTTAATGGCCGTGTTCACATGTTTTATACAAAACCTGGAAAACCTATCATGTATAGCTTCCACAATTTCAGACAAAACATTTGCAAGTGGCTCTATAGATGGCACCATCAGTGTTTGGAATGCCCAGAGTCTACTTCAGAGTCGGTTTTTCAACTCTGTGACACAGTACGAGGGACCAGACAAAACTTTTCCCCATAGTGTTGAACACATGAGATGCCTCAACCAGGTGAGTAGTGGATATATATCTAACTGGGTTAAAAAGCAATGGTTCTTAACAGTAGGAGGTCCGCCACATCACATTCCTGAGGTACATGGTCCCCTGGAACTCCTACTGTAAGTAAAACTATAAGTATGATTTTTCATATTCAGATTGAGATAATCTGCATTAGTTTTAGTAAGGATTTGAGTCTTGAGTATTTTTGAGAACATGGAGGCTATGCTGTGTTTATTGTGAAAGTCATTTTTTTTTTAACAAATCTGTATGTCGAGACATTTAAAATCAAAAAGGAAAAAGTTGTACATACCTCTTTGTTTAAGTCAAATTTAACATATGCATAACAAATGAATGTTTTGATTTTTTTTGTTTGATAAGATATTGCAAACTAAAAACTGCATTCCTAGAAGGTTTGAGAAGTAGACTGTATTTCATGGAAAATGAAAACTTGATACGTAGAAATTTTAAAATCAGTTGAGCACTTGCCCTGTGAGTGTGGGGTGACCTCATCCGGGGGTCCTGGTTGCAAGTCCCAGTCTGGCTGCACTTTTTTTTTTATCTGAATACATTTGCCACAAAGTTTGGTGACTTTCACATTAGAGTTCCCCAGTATATTGAAACTAAAAACTGGGTTCTTAGAAATTTTAAGATATATACTTAATGCAAACTAAAAACTCATTACTTAGAGGTTTTGAAATAATGCTTTTTGAGGACTAATAAATTTTATGATACATACTTCATGCAGAGTAAAAACTGGATACAGTGTAATTTCTGTATCATGATTTTGCATTGACCAATATATCACGGTTGATCTATGATCCCAAAAAATTAATTGCGACATTTGCATTTTCTTATTCAGCATTTAATATGCTAGTGGCATGCACTGACATGAGGTAGTTTTCAGATTTACACTTCATGCAAACAAATATTCATGGAAACCAAAGACTGCATACTAATTGTACTTAGAATTTAAACAAGTGTACATCTGTGTTTACAGAGATATTTGGTGGTTGCCATCGGAGCTGGATTTGCCATATATGATACGGAGAACGGACAGACGATACACAAGAGGGAAAACGCACATCATTCTAAGATTAACTGCATCACTTTTACCTGTGCTGGGTAAGACGCCTACATATGTAACTGGCTTTAAATCTTGCAAGGAGTATGTTGGGTTGAAAATGTCGACTTCCACTATTATAAATAATGTTGTCAAAAATATTAAAAAATCATAATTTATTCATTAGGAACTAATTTTCATCAATTCTGTGGATGACTTTTCTCACAAACAGTATCCCCACAAAAAATGTTTTTTAGTAGACCCACATTCTCTAGAACGGAATCCACAAATATATTTACCAAGGAAATAGACTTATTAAAAAAACCCACAATTAGAATTTAATGTCAGCAAAAATTAATGATTTTACAGTAAACAATTTCCGTGACAGAATGCACGGAGGTACATTAGGTTTTCACATCTCTGCAGAATGTAACATATATGGCTACACCTTACCATGAGCCATTTCTTTTTTTGAGGAATCTCAACTGGTGATGTTTTGTGATCTTTAGTGAAATATAATCCTGGTCCTTAGCTAAAAGCAGAACATTTCCTGCAGGTTGTATCTTGCCACAGCGGCTGTGGATGGTTCCATCAGACTATGGAGTTATGTGGAAGTGTTGAAGGAATGCATCAGTGGAGATAGTAACTTTCTGGGAACCAGCCTCACACCCAAGTCTGGGTAAGTCCCTCAATGGGGAACCAGCCTCCTCACCCTAGTCTGGGTAAGTTACTCTAATGAGGAACCAGCCTCACACCCCAGTCTTGGTAAGTCACTTTAATGTGAGGAACCAGCCTCACACCCCAGTCTGGGTAAGACACTCTAATGGGGAACCAGCCTCACACCCCAGTCTGGGTAAGTCACTGTAATGGGGAACCAGCCTCACAACCCAGTCTGGGTAAGTCACTCTAATGAGGAACCAGCCTCACACTCCAGTCTGGGTAAGTCCCTCTAATGGGAAACCAGCCTCACACCCCAGTCTGGGTTGGTCTCTCTAATGAGAAACCTGAAAATGCTTTTTTTATGCAATATTTTACATAGTTTTATATAGAATAAGACAGGAAATCCTGAAATTCAGAAAAATTTCTAAAAACTTTTAACCATGTATTTAACACTGCAGGATACATGAGATGTGGTGGCAGAAGGACAAGAATCCTCACAGCCTTGCCCTGGTGGGGGAGTGTCAGGCACACTCAGGCTCTGTACAGGTAGGCTGGGTCCCAATATGAAGGAAATTTTAATTCCCTAATGTCAGAAACTTATCCATTTATATATTTTTTTTGTTATATAACAAATGATAATCTATAAAATAACAGTTTATAATTTGCAAATACAAATCTACATATCACACAAGTTATATACAAGTGAGACGATACTATATTTATTGACATTTATCTAACTCACATAGACCTCCAAATCACATAGAACCCTTTCTAAAATGGACCTCTAATGTCATGGACATAGACCTGTGCATTGATATTGGCTTCTGATGTCACCGACATGAACCTTTAACTGGCATTGACTTTTTATGAATCCCAGACCTATATGGACTTCAAAAGCTAGCTGACATGGACACCTCCCTAGCTGACATGGACACCTCCCTAACTGACATGGACACCTTCCAAACTGACATGGACACCTCCCTAACTGACATGGACACCTTCCTAACTGACATGGACACCTCCCTAACTGACATGGACACCTGACTTAAAAAGCTAGCTGACATGGACACCTCCCTAGCTGACATGGACACCTCCCTAACTGACATGGACACCTTCCCTAACTGACATGGACACCTCCCTAACTGACATGGACACCTCCCTAACTGACATGGACACCTCCCTAACTGACATGGACACCTTCCTAACTGACATGGTCACTAACTGACATGGACACCTCCCTAACTGACATGGACACCTTCCTAACTGACATGGACACCTCCCTTACTGACATGGACACCTCCCTAACTGACATGGACACCTTAATTGACATAGACCACCTAAAACTGACTTTGCCATCTAAAGTCACTAACTGACATTACTTATGTGGATCTCTTTTATTACTGACATATACCTCAAAAGAAAGTAACTGACATAGACATCTGCACCTGTAATGTCAATCTCAATCTTGCAGTGATCTCTAATTGCCATGTAGTTCTGACATATATCTACTTGAAGTGCACTTCTAACACAGGTGTTTATTATACTTACAGGTGATACTAGACTGTGATGGAGAGAGCCTGGTTTCATGTAGTATAGATGGACTGGTCATCGTCTGGAAGGTGAGGCCACCCTCCACATACACTGCCACCTCACTCCTGAATACTTCCTCTCTTTCTCTGAATAAGTTTTTTAGTTACAGTTAACTTGACTTTTACATGCTTGGAGATACTAAGCGAATTTTAGCTTGTCTGTTTTTCAAAGAAAAAAAGTCAAAGTATTGTCATCACTCTGTTGTCGTGGTCACTGGCATCTTCATGTAAAACTTGAACCTTGGCCATAATTTCAAACTATTAAACCGTCAGTCATCAAACTTTCACAAGGGCTACTTCCTCATCAAGGGCCTTAACTCTTATGTTCATTTTGACCTGATTTATCTCCCCCTTAAAAAAAAATATAATAAAATAACAGACAAATGTTGGTGTCCACATGCTTCGTGTTCCTCTTGTTCTATGTTTGGTTTTAGTTTGCAATTCCCTCACCTTACTAATTTTTGACAGAATTATGACTTTTGGTCTTGTGAAAATTCTCAATAATAGAGATTTTCCGGACTTATTTTCCTACATGTTCAGAGATATGATATGTGTATTGGTTCTGTTGGCTGACAGGTCAATGCAACTGTTGAGTAATCAAACAGGTTATGGGAAAGATTTATGCCTACAACATAGCAAAGTTCTTGGAATTCTTCTGATATCTCTCTCTTGTGCCTAGTAATTACACAAGTGTAGTTCCAGGAATGGTTGGGCCATGTCAGGATAATGTGTGTACTAATTGTCGTCAGCATAATATGCAGTGAGGCAGCAATATATTCTGTCTGTCAACAAATGTCCCCAAATTACTGAAATAGATACTGTCAGTTGGAATATAACCCCTAGCAAACAAATTATTTGTATGTGATAACATGACATGCCTTTCCTCAGATAATGGAGAAGGAAACTTAAGGTCTTAATTTTTGAGGGGAAAAAAATTTCTTTATACTGAGGAAAGAAAATTCTGTGGGTAAATTGCAAATATGTGGAAAACAATCTCATTAAAATCATATCTTAATCTGTGCTCCTCTACTATCCGCACTTAGAATCATTGCATTAGGGGTCATGTCAGATTGACCTTAAAGTAATTTATATGCATAAACTGAGCTCACTGCTCACTGAGCGAATGCTCTACTGAATGAGTTACCCGGCCGCTTACAAATCGTTCTAACCTATTTTAAGATGAATGCAGTTATTTCCTCTGGTTATACCGAACTATTCTGTTTCTGCCGATTTGATTGGCTTATACAAAGGTCAATCTGCGATGACCCTGTATAGGATGTGGTCAGATCCAGTTAGCATACTGAATCTGATTTCAATGAGATTGTGTTGAAAACCGTATGAGTTTAAAGACATTTCCAAAGAGGAAGATGTCTATGAACGGAACCCTGATAGGGAAGGAAATACTGCCCTGCTTAACAACCCATTTTTTTCTTACAGAATGAGAACATCCAAATGATGAAGAGGAGTCATATACTACAGACGTTGACCTCCTGTGATGGAATTGTCTGACGCCCCACCCTGCCCCCTCTATTTGTCATGGTATAGGGACTAAACACACACATTCCAGACCCTGGGGATTGTCTTTCAATAAAGCCACAACTAATTTAATTACTTATTTATATTAAATTTGGAAAAAAAAGTGTTTTTCTTTAAAATTTAGATATATCCCAAGCTGGTTTGTACCAATACTAGTGGAAAATTCTTTAGAGTATTGTCCACAGTGGGGATGAAACTTAAATTTGACTTAATAGTCACTGCAAGAATTTAAAAAAAATCTGTCATCAGTTTTTTAATATTGATATTTAATTATTTTTTAAAATATTTATGAGATTGTAACCAAAGTGAATTATTCATTAGAAATGAAAAGGAGTCTTGTTTCACCAAATTTTGTACATGTACTTAGACATGAAATTTTTTGATGTTTAATCTTATGATGTTCTATGAATAAGGCCCCTGGCTTTAAGATCTCATATCTGACAAGTGACAATGAACTAGCCTTAACAAAGAGAAAACCAGGGTTGTCTGCCCCTTCATACTTTCAGAATGTGTAAATTTATTAATAACTAAATAAAGATGTTTATGTGTTTATTATGTATATCTGTATTAGGTACAGGGCTATGTGCAATTGTACAATTGTTTGTGTCGTTATTGTTCACCTAAAAAGAAATAAAGCTATACAATGCCACATAATTATATAAATGTGTTTTTCTCTTGCATAACACACCACCTGTTGTGACGGAAGTTGTCCTACAGCATTTTACTACATATAAAGAGCTGACCACGAAACTTTTCTAAGCTTATATAGAAATAGGACGAGATGGAATTGCTTTGTAAGCAGCACTCAGCTATTGTGATCGCCTTTTGTCCATGCATGTGTGCGTCCAGTGTCGACAATTCTTTTAAACAACATCTCCTACTAAACCCCTGAATGGATTTTACCATATTTCACAGGATTGATCTTTATGATGCCCTCTATCAAAATTGTTCAAATTATTTTGATTGGAAAAAACAGGTCACAGGAGATAAAAATAGATTTTAAAAATGCAATCTTTTAAAATCTTCTTCTGTAAAACTGCAGGGCCTAGAGCTTAGATATTTGGTGTGTAGCATTGTCTAGTGGACCTCTACCAGTTTGTTCAAATCATGACCCTGGGGTCAAAATTGGCCCCACCCCAGGGGTCACTTTATTTTACATAGGCTTATATAGGAAAATCTAGAAAAATCTTGTCAAAAACCACAAGGCCTGGAGTTTAGATAATTTGGTGTGTAACATGGTCTTATAGACATGTATCAAGTTCGTTCAAATCATGGCCCTGGGGTCAAAATTGGCCCCGCCCCAGGGGTCACTTGATTTTACACAGACTCAAATAGGAAAACTACAAAAACTAGAACTGTCGCCTAAGGGCTTACTAATACCCCCCCGCAAGTGTTTTTGTCAAACATGGCTTTGGAGCATGAAATCAGAATTCTTGCATACAACACTCCATCTTAATACGTATATAGAGGACATATGTGCCAACTACATGGAAATCTAGTGATCCTTTGTAACACATACCTATGGATATACCTATGTCTATGGATAAATATCATTAAGATTCACTGAAATCTATCAATGGAAGAAAATTGTAAAACAAATACCATCAAAGGGACATATCTTTAAAACAGGGGGAGGGGGGGGGGTAACCCAATGTTATATAGAAAAAGCGCTACTACAATGTCTAAGGTTGAATGACAGCAAGTTTCATTGAAATCCCTCCAGTAGTTTAGGAGGAGTAGTCTGCAGAAAATTGTAAAGCAAAAATCATCAAAGGGGCATAACTATAAAAAAGGGAGGTAATCCAATGGGAGGAGTAGTCTGCAGAAAATTGTAATGCAAAAATCATCAAAGGGGCATAACTTGGAAAATAGGGAGGTAACCAAATGATATATAGATAACGCGCTTATACAATGTCTAAGGATCACTGCCAGCAAGTTTCATCAAAATCCTTCCAGTAGTTTAGAAGGAGTAGTCCGCAGAAGTTTGTAATGCAAAAATCATCAAAGGGGCATAACTTGGTAAATAGGGGAGGTAACTCAATGCTATATAGATGTCTAAGGATCATTGCCAGTAAGTTTCATCAAAATCCTTCCAGTAGTTTAGAAGGAGTAGTCCGCAGAAGTTTGTAATGCAAAAATCATCAAAGGGGCATAACTTGGTAAATAGGGGAGGTAACTCAATGCTATATAGATAACGCGCTGCTACAATGTCTAAGGATCATTGACAGCAAGTATCATTAAAATCCTTCCAGTAGTTTAGGCGGAGTAGTCCGCAGAAGTTTGTAATGCAAAAATCATCAAAGGGGCAAAACTTGGTAATAGGGGAGGTAACTCAATGCTATATAGATAACGCGCTGCTACAATGTCTAAGGATCATTGACAGCAAGTATCATTAAAATCCTTCCAGTAGTTTAGGCGGAGTAGTCCGCAGAAGTTTGTAATGCAAAAATCATCAAAGGGGCATAAATTGGTAAATAGGGGAGGTAACCAAATGATATATAGATAACGCGCTTATACAATGTCTAAGGATCATTGCCAGCAAGTTTCATCAAAATCCTTCCAGTAGTTTAGAGGCGGAGTAGTCCGCAGAAGTTTGTAATGCAAAAATCATCAAAGGGGCATAAATTGGTAAATAGGGGAGGTAACCAAATGATATATAGATAACGCGCTTATACAATGTCTAAGGATCATTGCAGCAAGTTCATAAAATCCTTCCAGTAGTTTAGGCGGAGTAGTCCGCAGAAGTTTGTAATGCAAAAATCAAAGGGGCATAACTGGTAAATAGGGAGGTAACTCAATGCTATATAGATAACGCGCTAATACAATGTCTAAGGATCATTGCCAGCAAGTTTCATCAAAATCCTTCCAGAAGTTTAGGAGGAGTAGTCCGCAGAATTTTGTGTCTACAGACGGACGGACGGACAGACGGACGGACAGACGGACGGACGGACGGACAACCTGATTCCAGTATACCCCCCCCTAACTTCGTTGCGGGGGGGTATAAAAATTCTTGTCAGAAACTAAAAGGCCTGGAGTTTGTATATTTGGTATACAATATGGACTAGTGGACTTTTACCAACATTGCACACCTCATGGCCCAGGAGTTAAAATTTGCCCCACCCCAGGGGTCAATTGATTTTACATAGGCTTATATAGAAAAATCTTCTTGTCAGAACCTAAAAGGTCTGAAGTTTAAATATTTGTTATGTAATATGGACTAATTTTTCAACTTTATTCACATTTTTGCCCTGAGTCAAAATTTGCCCTGACCCAGGGGTCATTGATTTTACATATAGGCTTATATCGAAAAAGAAAATAGAAAAATTGTCTTGTCAGAAACCACAAAGCCTGGAGTTTAGATATTTAGTGAATAACATGGCCTTACAGACATGAACCAAGTTAGCTCAAATCATGACCTGGTGTCAATATTGCCCCCTCCAGGGGTCGATTGATTTTACATAGACTTCTATAGGAGAGTCTTTAAAAGATCTTGTCAGAAACCACAAGTTCATGTGTTTAAATATTGATTAACATGGCATTGTGGACCTAAACCAACTTTTCAAATCATGGCTCTTGGGTATAAATTGGTCCCGCACTAGGGGTCACTTGATTGTATAGCTATGACCATTTAAAATTTGGACCGTAGGTAAAGTTTTTGTGTGGAATTACAATTATTTTGCTGAACTTCTTCATGAATTTTGTATTCAGTATGACTGTTATATAAAAGAGAGACCTCCGTGGCCAAGAGGTAAAGTCGCTGACTTTAACACTCACTCAGCCCCTCACCGCGTGGGTTCGAATCCCGGAAGGGTCATTTGGATTTTCATGTGAGGAAGCCTTCCAGCTGGCTTGCAGTAGGTCGGTGGTTCTACCCGGATGCCTCCGTGCATTCGGGGTCTTCCTCCACCTGTAATTAGCTGGACGTCGCTATATGACTGAAATACTGTTGAAGGGACGGTAAACCCAAATAGTCAAGTCAAGTTATATTAAAGGCAATGAAGGCAATATTTCTCAGGTGAACAATTCAGGGCCATCATGGCTCTGTTTAAAATGTGTCCTAAATACAACAAAGCATAATCGGCTCATTAATGTTTTGAACCTTGTCTTGACAGCAATTGCTTGCTTTATCATGGCAAAACCACTTCTTCACCTAGAGGTCATGGGTTTGATCCTGCTTATACATGCTAAAAAACTAAATAATGGTTCTAATGTAACTCCCCTAATGTTTTGTGTGTAGCTAATCAGGGTAGATCTATGAATAGTTCCCCTAGTATCAGGATAGTGTTACTTGGTGTGGTAACATGCCACTTGTCACAGTGACCTGACTTGACTATTTGAATTAACCATCGCATCGACAGTATTTCAGTCATATAGCGACGTCCAGCTAATTACAGGTGGAAGAAGACCCGGAATGCATGGAGGCATTCTGGTAGAACCACCGACCTACCTCAAGCCAGCTGGAAGGCTTCCTCACATGAAAATCCGAATGACCCTGTCGGGATTCGAACCCATGCGGTGAGGGGCTAAGTGAGTGTTTAAGTCAGCGACTTTACCCTATAGGCCACGGAGGCCCCCTTGTCACAGTGATATCCACAGTCATTCAGATGACTAAAATACTGGTGGTGGGATGTTGACCCAAGAAAACTAGAGCTATCACTAAAGGTGATGAATACCCCCCACACAGCCTTTGTTTACAATCAAGTGCCCAGCTATAAGAGGTAAGTCACAATGAATTGATGTTTTCAATTGACATATTACACAAAACTATTTCACAATAATAATCTTTTTATACCAAATCAAAATTGTTCTTATTTTAATGAAGCCCAAATCATACCAAATCTGCAACTTGAATTAAACAAAAAGGAAGTGTGTTACCAAAAGGCTGTTTCTAAGTGAAGAGCTAGTGAAGCTTCCCATAAAATTTGCGTGAACAAAGAAAACTCCAGAAAATCAGCAAAGGGCCATAACTCAAAAAAATTTCATAATATGCACATCTATGCTCACTAGTGAAGCTTCCTATGAAGTTTGATTGAAATCCATCCAGTAGTTAATGAGAAATAGCATGGACAAAGAAAACTCCAGAAAAACAGCAAAGGGCCATAACTCAAAAGAAAATCAGTCAACGGTAACAATTTCATAATATGCACATCTGTGCTTGATATTGAAGCTTCCTATGACGTTTGTTTGAAATCTATCCAGTAGTTATTGAGAAATAGCGTGGACAAAGAAAACTCAAGAAAATCAGCAAATAATGGCCATAATTCAAAAGAAAATCAGTCAACCGTAACCATTTCATAATATGCACATCTGTGCTTGATATGGAAGCTTCCTATAAAGTTTGATTGAAATCCGTCCAGTAGTTATTGAGAAATAGCGTGGACAAAGAAAACTTCAGAAAATCAGCAAAGGGCCATAACTCAAAAGAAAATCAGTCAACCGTAACCATTTCATAATATGCACATCTGTGCTTGATATTGAAGCTTCCTATGAAGTTTGATTGAAATCCATCCAGTAGTTATTGAAAAATAGCGTGGACAAAGAAAACTCCAGAAAAACAGCAAAGGGCCATAACTCAAAAGAAAATCAGTCAACCGTAACCACTTCATAATATGCACATCTGTGCTTGATATTGAAGCTTCCTATGACGTTTGTTTGAAATCTATCTAGTAGTTATTGAGAAATAGCGTGGACAAAGAAAACTCCAGGAAATCAGCAAAGGGCCATAACTCAAAAGAAAATCAGTCAACCGTAACCATTTCATAATATGCACATCTGTGCTTGATATTGAAGCTCCCTTTGAAGTTTGATTGAAATCCATCCAGTAGTTATTGAGAAATAGCGTGGACAAAAAAAAACTACAGATGGACGGACCGACCGACGGACGGACCGACCGACCGACATGGTGACTCCTATATACCCCCCCAAACTATGTTTGTGGGGGGTATAACTATATGTTCACGTTAGGGATTGTTATCCAGACTGAATGGTACAACAGATACCACTAGTCAACATGTCTGCAAAAAACATTTATTATATCAAACAGTTACAATGTATATTAGTAATAGAAGAATATACATACTGTTTTGACATGAACACATTTTTCTATAAAAGTAAAAAAAATCTCGAAAGAATAACAAAAAATAAAATATATTCCACATTTTTTTCTTAAAGACTGAATTTCATTGTTTTAAGTTAAGGTAAAGTCCCTGTAATGGTTCTGCTACGTCTTGAACCACTTAACCCCTACCAAGATAACCAAGGTACCTTAATGAAACATTAGGAAACCTTGGTTATCTCCGTAAAAGGCCATGATGTCTGAAATGTAGCGGAATCATTACAGGACTTTACCTTGAATACTCACACTACGTGAAGCTTGAAATTTATACTTTGAATACAGTATATACAAAACAAAATAATACAATTTATCAATATATATGAACATACTGCAAAATCATAGTATAGTCTAGTCTTTGGTGCAAATGCAATTAAAACTATTGCAAAAGATATTTGATACCCCCCAAACTGCACCATGTCTTTTGAAATAAGAGAGTGGGACGTGACGCATTGTGCCAAGCATGATTCTAATATTGCCCCCAACTTCTGTGAAGCAGGGAATTAAGAAATTAATTTCTATTCTTTAAAGGACATAGAATCGAGTACAGTTAGGAATAACTGTGATTTTAACCCCCACATCGTACATCATTGCTGTCATGTAATATGAGTGCAAGACGGGATGTGACTATCATGAATCCCTTATGTGCACTTATGTGTAGCGGTGCGGGGACAGAACAAGTGAATTTCACACTTTTAAAGAACATGCATGTTGACTCAATATCACACAACTAAGATTAACAATAAGATGACTAATACACCACATCACACCTTGTTTCCATTTAATGTGAGTAGGACAGGACAGGACATGATTCCTATACAGCCCTCTGTGAAGCAAGAGTATTACAAATTCAGTATACTATTTTCTAGAGGTGCATACATGTGTAAACAACAGAGGCTTAGCATCATTAAGGTTAAACTATGAGTTGATATTAAGTATGCTATCCAAAACTAAGTTATAAATGACCCTCCTTGTAGTTTTACAGATGTATCTACTTCAATGCTCACATGCTGGAAAATACTGTCTTCATATTATAGAAAAATGCTTCAAAAGCTGTTGTCCCTTGACAGATGATGCTGCCTAGCTTCCCGAAACTCCGCAAATAATGCTTCTTTCGCTTGTTTCTTTCTCAGCATCTGGACTCGAGTCCTACTGGACATGTTAGGATCTAGCTCAATCTCACTTTCTGAGTCATCACTACTAGATTCACTCTCATCATCATCATCTGACTCCTCGTCAGAACTTTCCTTCTTTTCCAATGTCATTTTATCTGTCTTCCCATCTGCATCAAGTCCATCAGATTTCTTCGCCACCATTTCTGCTCTTTATCAAATTTAGCTTTACCATCAGACAGTCTATTAAACTTTTCATCATCATCATCACTTTCTATAAGCAGCTTACTGCTGTTTCTCCTCACGCCAACGATTTGGACATTTTCATCCGATTCATCACTGATAATCTGTACTGAATCTTTAGTCTGATCCTTTTTCTTGCTGAATTTTGAATGTAAATCATTATCTTCAATGCCACTTACATCACTTTTACCTTTGTCTGAACCAAATCCTGATGACTTCGAACATGTCTGTTTCCTTGTGTGTCTGCCAGAACCTCTAACTATATCTGAACCACATGCCTTTGGAGTAGAAGTCATTATCTTTTCTTTACATGCATCTTTAATGTCATCTTCATCATCACTATTTATCACATTAGACTTACGTCTTATCTTTGGGTGACGGCAAAATCTCCCTCACTGTCATCATCTGTATCTTCACCCATTCCTTTTTTTCGTTCGAATTCATTTTCCACTTTTCCTTTATTACAACTTTTACTTTTTAGATCATTGAAATCTTTTTCCAATTCCATCTTAGCCATATCATTATCAGTCACATTAGTTTTCTTACCATTTGATTTTGAAGACCGTGAACTAGAATTACAAACCACTTTATTCTCATTTGTACCGGCTGTAGAGGTGACATTTGCACCAAGATCAACTTCAGCAGCTGCTGGTTTAGCACCAACAGGACATTCATCTGAACTGTCGGAATCCTCACGCACAATCCGAGAATGCCGATGAGCTATCCGATGCTTTTTTGAATGTTTCTGCAAAATAAAATTATTTTTTTTGCTATTTTATTTTCTTTTGCATTTCTAACTTACCAAAAAAAAAAAAAAAAAAAAAGAGAATTATATCTAGTCACAGAGGAAGAGAAGAGATAGACTTTATTGGTTTATCAAGTATTACACTTTACATGGGTGTAAAAATTCTAAAATTATCACTAGCCTGCCTAGCCCTTCCAAATTTCTGGATGGTCAACTCAAGAAAACAAAATATTCTGATTTTTCACTCGCCCTTCACTAATTTTTACTGGCCAGAGTAAGTGGGCATGTGGAATTTTACACCCCTGCTGAGTATACTCTCAATTCTTAAATTGAGTATCCAAAACCTCTCAATTCTTAAATTGAGTATCCAAAACTATAATTGAGTAATTTAGCAAATACAGTCTTGAATGTAATTAGGTAGGGGTGAAACGATTAAAAAAAATTCGATTCTATTCGATTTCGATTTGTTATCAAGCGATTCGATTATTTTCGATTCAATTCAATATATATAAATCAAAAGTGAAATATTGAATAGAATAAAAAAACAAAACCATATTTTAAGAAGAACTCTATTAAAAGAACTCATAATTATACAGGGTTGATCAAAAATCTGCAACCTACATAACATGATGTAACTAATATAAGAATTAAAAAAAACCTCTTAAATCATGGCAGAAGTTTCACATGAGAGATTTAATGATTTTTGGATATGCCCTATGTTACTGAGGTCATTGATAACCCTCTTTTTAACTCTACCAAAGAGGCCAGGGAGAACAGTCTGTGCAAAATGTGTTCGACTAGGTAGACAATAACGTGGCTCAGCAATGCTCATCAAGTACTGAAAGCCCTTATTTTCAACCACACTGTCTCATATCCATAGCAATGAATGCTGCAGTTGCCTGAGTCAATTCACTGGGTGCAGGGAGCTTTTGTTTGAGCTTAAATATGTCTGGGATATTAACATTAGATGTCGACGCAGGATTTTCTTTCACTGATTTTGATGCACTTGGGTCAGTGGAGCTAGGTGCCGATACCAGCGAACCGACATTAGCAGACGAAATGTCAATATTATGTTTTCTTTTCAGATGATTTTGTAAATTGGTGGTGTTTCCAGATTTACACAATATGTCTGCATAACATATTTTGCATGTTGGATTATTGTTGACACCTTCCCGAAATCCAAAATATTTCCATACCTTTGAGCGGTAATTTTTTGGAGGCGCACGTAAACGAATTTCAGCTGCAACAGCCATCGCGAATATGGACGAGTTCGGAATGACCCGGGTTACATTGCTTTAAATGAAATTTTTTAAAGAAAAAAAAAAACCTTTAAAAACAATGGCAATACTTTTACTACTATTTAACTGGACTGAAGAAACAATTTGGTAAATTCATTGTCAAAATTACTCAGATAAAGTCGCATTTTTCTTCCAAACTTCCTTGGTAAACTTTAGTACCAAATACAGTTTCCTGATCGAACTCGCCGAAACCTGCATGTGTTAAATGAAATCTGATTGGCCGAGCAGATAGCTTTAACCAATCACGTTAGGTCTAGCTTAACCAACCATTGTTTACGGACGTGTTCAGCATCAAGGTTTGTAAATTCCAACGTGAAGGCATTTGTGTAACAAAAGATAACAAGAGCTGTCAGAGGACAGCACGCTCGACTATTCGAAATGCTTGTTGGTAAATCAAATGAAATCTATTAAAATTCTTGCCCTTCATAGTAATAGTAAAAAATGATATACCTTGATAGTCTGATACACCTTAATATATTTATGATGTCTAAAATCAATCCCATGCCTAGTTACTGAGACATAAGCACAATAACACTGTGCATGCAAAACTTAAACCAAAAACCAAGTTAAAAAAGGGCCATAATTTGCATCAGTCCAAAAGTTATCCTCCTGTTTTCTGATGCCCTTGAAGAAACACCTTAACTTTCTAGTCAATTCCACAAGCAATTTCTGAGATATAAGGTGGATAGTAGCTTGAATGCAAAAATTTTACCATAATTCTAAGTTAAAAGGGGGTCATAATTTGTAACATATTCCATCAAGAGTTATCTACCATGAAAGTATGATACCTCTAAATGTATTAAAGATGTCTCAAATCAATCCCATACCTGGATACTGAGATATTAGCATGAAAGTACCTTGCATGCAAAACTTTTACCAAAATTTCTAAGTTAAAAAAGGGGCCATAACTTGTAATATATTCCATCAAAAGTTATCTACCATGAAAGTATGATACCCCTAAACGTATTAAAGATGTTTCAAATCAATCCCATCCTGGATACTGAGATTTAGCATGAAAGTACCTTGCATGCAAAACCTTAACCAAAATTTCTAAGTTAAAAAGGGGCCATAATTCATATTAAATTCAGTCAAGAGTTGTCTACCTTGGTTGTCTGATGCCCCTGAACATATTTATAAACTTTCAAATCAATACCATAAATGGTTATTGAGATATAAGATTGATAGTAACTTGCACGCAAAACTTTAACCAAAAGCTGCAACGCCAACGCCGACGCCAGGGTGACAATAGCTCTCATATTCTACGAATAGTCGAGCTAAAAAATCGAATCGAAAACGTATATCGAATTGAATCGGGACTAAATATCATGATTTTTATTGAACCGCGATTAATCGTTTCACCTCTGTAATTAGGACACAGTACTGAGCTGCTATTTCTAATAGTTTTCGAAAGGCAGTGTTACACAAGAAAGAAAACCCTTTAAGGCTAATGTAACTGGATATCTGCCAAGACATGAGTGATGTCATGCAAAGCTTCCAGAATTAATTGAGTCGCCCAGATTTTAACTGAGTTTAGTTACCAAATTTTGATTGAGTTCTGAAAGTAATTTGGTATTTGTCCATCTATAACTGAGTAAATACACAAACTACCTGGTAAAACTTATGATCAATACTGTAGGAGACAACTGGTTTTCTTTGCAGATTGTATTAAATCTGAGCTACAATTTTGTATATAAAGTAAACAGGACAAGATAATCCAGTGAAAGACTGCAGTTCTAATTCCGGTCAGGTTGCTCATCTTTCCGACCATATCGTAATAGGAACCAACAGATCTGGCTTCCAGTTCTCGAAAGAATACATAAATATGACTTTTAATATGAAAGTAGAGCCATTGGTTTCATTTGAGATCTGAGTATAGTATTTGAGTTAAGAGTCTGAGGTCATAGTCAAGTATTTCCAAGAACTTGGGAGTGGCGCGACCTGTACTTACGTGAGATTTTTGTTCTTTTTCCTCACTAAAGCCACTGCTGCTGGAATCTGCAATATCTTCATCATCCAGAAAGTCCTCCATTGACTCAGATCCGCTGGTGTACATCGGATCATAATTGTATCTGTGGGTCCTGAAATGTGTAATGTGTATGGCTGAAATGGTAGTGTATGACTGCTGTACCTGTATATTCTGTCTTGCATGCAGTATGTACTTGATAGATTATTTCATAGTTTCTGTACCTACTGAGAACAAAACAGCTATTATGTATTATATTTGGACATATCATAAGTAAAAATCTGAATAAGTGATTGAGAAATGTCTACCCTTGCTATACATGTCATAAAAAAATGCCCACTTCTTTCATTTGTAACACTATATCAGTGACTTGGAAAGAATTTTTTTCAATGGGACTAGGGCCCATCATTTCCCTTAAAATCAATGGGACATTTTTAACTATTGATGTGAAAAGTTTTAGTGGGTTAAAAAGGAAAACTGCTTAACATCAAGTTTTATTTGGTTTAAGAACACATTTACTTGTGGTGAGTAAATAAGAACTTTTCACATAGTCTTGTTAATAAAGAACAGTATCTTCAACAACCTGAAGCAACTATAAAAACGCTGTTTAAATAAGACATAGGCTAAATACGATCTAGAAAGATCCCAGCTCATTATTTGGAAGAAGGCCTGATTAAAAGTTTTAAGCTAAAAATTCACCTCCTAAATCTTAGTACCACTTTACTGGATTTTTCTAGGTTTATATTGGGTGTTACTGGAAGGTATCGAGACATCTTGAGGGTTAGGGCATGGTTGTGTCAATGAATCGGACGAAACTTCCCAAGGGGGAGATGAAGCAGAGTTCGTAACTTTCTGAGAGGGAGACTGCGATAAATCAGCACTTGACGCTGTTTCATTATTATCATTTACAGTTTTCATATAATATCTGGATTGTGGGCCTAAAAACGATAAGATGGATGTCTAACTTTTGTTGGTCAGATCTTTCAAATTTTTTTTTTGAGGCATTCTTGTTCTTTTCAGACGATATTCAATGTGTCTACCATACGAAATTGAATGTAACATCTCGGACAAGCTTTTTTGTTATATTAACCGATTGTTCCGACTGCGTAATTCTAAATGGTTTAATAAGCGTCCAGCTCAGTTGCCTGTATGATATCTTAGCGTCCGAGAATATGCGGCTTACTCAGCAAAAAAGCAAAATGAAAATGCGATTCATACTTAATGTATTTCGATAAGAAAAAACAACAATAAAGATTATGATTCAATGCATATTGTACTTAATGTGGTTCAAAGTGAAATAAACAAATGGCGCACATGAATGTGAGAACAATGAGACATTTTCAATTTTAATGGGACTATGGCGCATGGCGCGCGGGTTTCCAAGTCACTGCTATATATAGTTTCCATATTTGCTTGACTTTAATGTTCCCCCATCAGTTTTTCACTTAAAATCAGTCATTTTTGTCTACAAGAAACAGATAAAGGGCTGCTTCAGTACAATATCACATATTAGCTTTAGAAGTGCTATGTTACGATACCCACTTTGCAGAAGCTCATACAATATTGTAGCTCAGATTCTGCACAGTATAGAACATTTCATTGCCTCATATGTTAAGTTCATTAATTCAGTATTCATAAAGTCATAACATGAGAACTCATAAGGTAAAGGGTTAAACTTGTAATATCTTACTCTCTGGTGAAATTATTCACAAGTTTTCGAGGCTTCAGATGGTTGTATTTTGATGGCTTTTCTGGAGAGATATCTTTCCAAAGTTCCTCTCTACTGGGCATGGTGAAAGACTTGCTCTTTTTCTTGCGAATCCTCTCAGAGCTCCGTGGAATAACCTGAAATTAACAAAATTTTATGCAGTTTAAATCATCTTTCAAACAATATCTTGTTTCTATGAAATATCAAGCTGAATAAAAAAAAAATATTCCTGTTCGGAATACCTACCTTCAGGTGGGGAAGATTTTGTATCATTTTCCCCAGTGTAGGGGGAATTTAGGCCGTTTTTGCTGCACATACATAAAATAATTATATTTATAAAAATGTACAAAATATTTTCTGCGTAGTAGATTAAGTGGTTAAAAGTGAAACGGAAATCAACTAGCATTCCGTACAGCTGTATCCTGCACTGAACCATTCTTGCTATTTATAAGAGCTCTTGCGATTTCAGTTGGAGGGAAAAACATACTTTTTGGATGGGGGAATGGTGTCCAATAATGGCACTCAAAATGGAGATTGAGAGCCCTGGTACCCGGGGGTATGACTAAAACACGAAAGGAACGAAAGGGACGAAAGGAACTTATTAAAATGGTATTTTCAAGAGAAAATTGTTAATAGTCATGTTTTTATTGTGGATTGTTAAAATACTAAATAATATTTATAAAATTCGTAAACTTTAAGTCCAGTATTGTTCAATTTTTGTTAATCTATAATTTATAAGACATGCGGCATGCCTGCTTAATTCCTTTCGTTCGCTTCAAATACATGTATATCTGAATACAACAAAAGAATAAAAATTTATTCGGTTAAGACTAAATTAGCTGTTGTTATTATTAAATATGATTTATATTACAAAAAAGATCTTATATGTAACACTTGACACCATACTTATGGGGAAAAGTTATTTACATATATATACATATGATATTGTGTTTGTGTATTTATTTCTATTTTCCGTTTTTTCTTCCAGTACATTATTCTAGGCGTTTATCTTTTTTATGTATCACGCTTACTTTTTCATTACTTTGCCAAATATAACAATAAGATAAGTGTTTAAGTAACATATATCGCATTTGACGACAACAGTTACAAAAAATACACAAGCCTTCTTCAGTAGTTCAATATTGAGTTGAAGACCTTTCGTAGCCAAAGGGATACAGCAGGCATATCTAATATTTGTAATAATAGCTCAAAAATAACATTTTATCATCAAATTTTATTAAACGTGATGGCTTTTCATATTTCATAGATCAAAAACTAAAGTATTACTATTTTGTTGTGATAAAAAATCACTTTCATGTTTTTGTTAGTTCCTTTCGTTGTGTTTTAGTCATACCGGGTACCCGGCAGGCGAATGGACTCACTTTGTAGCCGAATGAACCCAGTGCGAATTTATAGGAATTAGAATGAACAAACTCTTACTCACCAATGAGGATCGGATAGTAGCATGTTTAAGATACAAAATTTTTATTTGTACAAACGATGTGCACTGATAACTCTGAGTCTGCAATGCACATTATTATCATACAAGAAGTATCCTGGTGGGTTGTATTACCGTGGTATTTAGCTTTCAGAAATAAGTTACAAACAGAAGAAGAAGCACACACATGAAAAATTTATCTTCCAGTAATCCTCAACATTTCATTGATAAAATAAATGAGTGTCACTTCTCTAGAACATAAATTGACAATGTAAACACTATGTAATATATTTCAGAAATTTCTTGGTTTTTAAATTTTTAATTTAAAGGTATTTAAAAAAATGCAAAATCTCACTTGGAAATAGTCCTATTAATATTCCGTCGCTTTGACCCAACTAAAAAATTATCTCAAAGCGACGGAATATTAATAGGACTAACTTGGAAATAGCTCATACCTAAGGTTTTAATGTTTTGACAGATAGCACACAGTATGTGTTTACTTTTAGTATACAAATGATATTGAGGCAAAATTCGTGAAACCAATATTCCTCTTTTTTCTGAATACCCCGGTAATATACGACCCCCTAGCCAGTTTATAAATTATGCTTAAGTTCCATCATGCTCCGGAGATTTTCTCTCTCACCAGTCTCCTATGGATAATCTTTCTTACTTTTGCATTTCCTGTCACATTCAATTTTTCATCCTTTTCTTCATCTGATGAAGATTCTTTGATAACAGCAGATATTCGCCTTTTTCGCGCGGATCCTGCCATTTTTGTTGTTTCGGTTTCTGTGTATGCGTTTGATTAATTAAGAATTTATTACGATCAACGTACAGTTCTTAGTATTCCTTTACAGTCACGCGACGACGTGAATTTGGCTCTTTCAATATTATTCCGCTTTGTTTGCTCTTTAGCATCTTTACTTCTTAAACAATGATCAATGTTTATTACCATAAGCTCTCGACAAGAATCATCTCTAAGCTTTTTTGAAGAAAAAAAAACAAGAAAAAAAAAAACATCTCTGATCAACTACATGCACAGAGCCAGGAATTTGTCTCATGGGGTAGGGTCGACAGGGATACTTGCCATGTCCATTTCCAGCTATGAAATTCACCGTACGTGGGGGGGGGGGGGGGGGGGGCAACTTTTAAATCTTAGTACGTGGGAGACAGACCATAATTTGATGTCAAAGCACTTTATTACTGACTATTTGAACAAATTAGCAAAATTCACCAACAGGAATTTAGAAACAAAAGATCTTCTACAACACAATTTCTAGAAGTAATAGAAGCTAGACTGGTTTGAAATAATTAATGAAGGGAGTTGTATAGATGCTATCTCGTGACCTGGATTTGCAAAAGGCTTTTGAAATCGACTCAGAGCCGCACCAAAGACTAACAAACACATTACATAGCTATGAAATAAGAGGGAACATTTTGAATTAGATCATAGATTTCTTAAACAACATAGTACATTCAGTGCGAATTTAAAATATCAAATCCGAGAAAGTGAAGGTATCATATGGCATTCCCAAAGGCTCAGTTTTAGGACCTTTACTTTTTTCTTATTTGCGGATGATACAAAACTGCAAACTCCGCCGTAGTAGTTACCTCCCCTTACAGTTGTCGATAACAAGTAGCGTAGCGTGACGTAAACGGTGCGCGGAGTTTGACAAACTGTACATGAAAACTGACATGCAGTAAGCAAGATAATGAAATTGTACAAAGGGATCTAGATAACCTGTCAGAGTGGCCTGAAAAAATGGCACCTAAAATTCAACGCATCACAGTGTAAATCAATGCACATCGACCGACGAAATGAAGAACATATATACTACTTGATTTGAGGGGAAAATCTAGTTGAAATTGATCAAATTAGAGGGGAAAAGGTCATAGGAATAACCGTTGATATTAAACTAAATTTTGATTTTCTAATACAGATATGTTCCTCATGCTATATAAGATACTTATGCGCCTAACACCAGAGTACGCAACATTGATTTGGTCACCTTGGCTTAAAAAAAAAGATATGGCAATTGAACAAGTACAGCGGAGAGTGACAAAACAAAACTATTCGAAGGTTTACATGTGAGGAAAGATTAAGAAAGTTGGGACTATCCACACAAGTATATATAGACGAGAAAGAGCTGATATGATTCAGCTGTCTAAAATTAAGGGGAATTTGACGATGTCAGAGATGTAAATTCCTAGATTTAATGTAGCTTCGTGCCGATGTCCACCTGAAATTCAAGATAATAAAATCACTAGAGGCCACAAAAAATATAAGAAAAAAGAAATTACAAATCATCTATGAACAGTTTCATCCCGAGAGCAACTAGCCACTAGACTGTAACGTGTGTAAAGAAAAAGTGTAAATAGTTTTAAATACGAACTGAACAGCACCTGGATGCATAATACCAACAAATTTAATTATGCCTTTTAAAGTGTACAAAGGAAAACTAGATATCACTATGGGCAAACCAGTCTATTCTTGATCAGAAGACACAGGTAAAAAGTTCGTTTATGGCTGATATCGCCCGATTAGGTCAGGGGTTATGGCCCTTTTAATAATATCTTGGCCAAGTTCGATTATGGCTGATATAGGTCAGTTAGGTCCGGAGTTATGACCCTTTAAAGATATATATATAAAAAAAAGCCAATTTTCACTTTGTTTGAACTCTAACATTTCCATTTCTTCAGCAATCATCTTCAAACTTTATGACAATGTTCATTGCCATAAACTCTCTTCTTTCTTTCTTTCTTTTTATTATAATGCGAAATAATTGCTTTCGAGAATTATCAAAGAATCAGCCCATGGCATTATTTGTTGAATAATTGTTGCGTTTGTATTTGCTTCATATGTATACAACGCTACGATGAATAGATCGTTGGAAATGTTGCTATTCGACATAGACATGTACATTGAGCTTCATGGGTTACATACTGCATCCAAAATATGATATACTGATATGTTAAGTATCACGAATAAAGCTTACATGAAGAATAAAAAAATCTTTTTTCAAATCCAGGTTAGAAAACTATGCCGAAAATCATCTGACCGTCCGCGCTGCTTATCTCCCTTTATTCATAAAAGTCAGGGACTCCATATCGAGGGATGAGAGTGAAACTATGCTTAGTGCTTATATACTTATATGCACTTAGCATAGTTTCGCTTTCATCCCTCGATATACACAGAGTCCCTGATTGAGCACTTAATTGTTCATTCCTTCCTAATTTCTTTTGATGTCACGCGTCTTTATGTTTATTCGTATCATATATGCAATAAAATTGATAAACATCTTGGATAACTGAACAAGTGTCGTAGAAACGTATGGAATGTCTTCGAATACATGTATATTAATTAAGTGTTATGTAGCTCATCATCACCATGGATTCGAGTCCCGGACAGGTCACTGAGGAAACATACCTGTGCGGTGGTTCGGGGGTTCAACTTGTTACCCTTCTGCCTGTCTGTAATAACACTGATTCCGTTATTTGGCAGAAATACTGTCACGCTAACTCTAATAAAAACACTAGCTACATTTAGTAAGTGTCAATTAAAAGATACATAGTGAACTGTCTTTTTATACTGTCTTTTTATAATGCTACACAGATTGAACATCGTTCCCTGTAAATAATGTTTTATATCCTATATGGCTTAGAAATGTTTCTCTGGTTACTTATTTACGGGGACTTGAAATCTAGCTGGCCGTCTCAAGTAATTTAACAAGACGTGGAACTACTCTCATTAGCCATGAAGCCATATAACAACCAAGCGATCGTGACCGGCTTAAGACATAAAAAGACCTACGCTATGCAGGGTTGTTTGATGAAGGACTTGCTATTCCCATGTCGCCGGTGTGTAGGCTACATTGGCTGATGTCCAAATTGACTTGATTACTTCGTCGGCTAAATATCAGAAAAGAGGTGTCGGGATGCATTGCTTTGACATTAACAGCTGTCGAACTTAATCTGCCAAAGCCAAGCATGGTGATCCTGGGATATCTCAGTTGCTTGGCTCTCAGCATGTAAGGGTAGTTCCAGGGCTGATGGCCAGGTCTACTGCCTGACATCACAATAAGGCACTGTGATATCATTCAAAGACAAAAGTCCCCTAACGTTTTAAACACAAACATCCAAACGTGACGATATTCCATAGTCACTGCAGTTTTCAGAGAGAAAATATGTGTGTCATTTTTAAAACTCTCTTATCACACCAATATTTATAATGTATGTGACGACAAATTACAAAAAAAAAAATTGAATTTGATATTATGAGGCCACGTTTTGCGTATACAATATACTGATATTATATTGTACTACTCAAAGTTTGCTAAGCACCACAAATCTCGTGCCATGGCCATAACTTCAGTTATATTTGTCTATATTTCCTGAAATTTCACAACCATTCTTTATAAACCCAAACCTTTGATTTAATGCAAACATTTCAAAAGATAAGGTATTGATTTTGAGATTTCAAAACAACAATAAAAAAATAGAACGTTTTTCTATTCTAAAAGAAAAAAATAACAGAATTCATTAAATTTTCAATTTTTATCCACTTATTTAATTTAATGAATATACAATCCCCCCCCCCCCCCCCCCAAAAAAAAATGCTATAATAAATGTTCTAAAGTTTCATTATGTTTAAATAACAAAAATTTCCATTTTAGTACAAAAATAAAACTTCCCTTCCAAGTAAGTGATTGAAAAGTTTCATTTTGCTGAGTATACTATTGGTGCCTAGCAAACTTTGAGTAGTATATACATAGTCATGTCTATTGCTGAAGTGGCCATATGTATTTTTAGATACGCATGGAATTCTGAAGCGACTAGTGTTTTAGATTTTAACCTTATACCGTTTGGACGCGAAAACAAACAGTGCAGGCAAAGAAGGAGCGGTCAGATCTAGGTCACATTTTGTTAGCTTATACAAAATTGGCTCCCAGATTCTACACAATAAGCACTGCAAAAAAAAAAAAAATCAGATTTTCATATGCAATTTTAAGACCTGTAAATATTCCATTAAGTTATTAGATTGGACATGGTTATTCACGAGATAAAGAGATAAATATAAACAGATAATCGGGACATAACAACAAAGCTAACGTAAGTTACCGTATTTTTTTTCCACATGCATGACCGGGTGATCTAGCCTAGGCTAGAAACCACAGGAATGATGGGGTATCTGACCACAAGTCACCACTAAGCCACGGAGGCCCCACTCCCTTAAATGAAAAATAAAATCTAGGATATTTTTTATTGACATTCACAAACTAAGCTGTTTGGAATGGTCTGCCACCTGCCTGAATTTGTTATTCGCCAGTGGTTGCATGTTTTTGCCAACACTTCACTTGACTTGAAGAAAAAAAGGCAAACAACCGAAGTGATAACAAATATCTTTTTATCAGGCAAAGAAAAAATCTTAGATACAAAGACAATATTTAATTAAAATCAATTCAAATGAAAGGAAAAAAAAGAGAAAAAAAGGATGATGGTTTCATTTTTTTCCATCGTAATTTCTAAAATTTGCTGGTTGACAGCATGAACAATCAGTCTAAAGGCACGTGGACCAGGGGTGTCACTACGCCATTTACTAATAATTATTTGTACCGTATATTATATAAAAATAAATTGTTCATTATTTGTTAAACTAGCGTAGACTTATTACAAAAATAAAGTAATGATGTGATATACTAAATATATATTGAATGGCGGTTTAAATCATGACAATGAATTTATTTTGGCGTACCAGCCTAGAACCGCCAACAAAGCCAAAATTACCGAACCAAGGTCAATAAATATACGCAAACAGCTGTGAGTATACTGTAGATAGTATGACGTCATTTAAATAATACGAAGAAACGTACTCTTAGTATACAAAGACTAACTGATAGTTTCTAAATATTAAATTGTATGATGTCTTCGATCAGAAATCAAGCATTCGTATTTGACTGTAGGTAGCATTAATAAGTGTTCTTATCAGAATTCTGAAAAACTCTAGTCCTTTACAATGATTTCCCAACTAGTTGAAGTCCTCCTTTATATCCATAAACTAGAAGCTCAGGAAAACATGAGTCTGTGGAATAGAGGACTCAAAAGACTTTATGTCAAAAGTAACATATATTGAAAAAGAAAATAAATTCACGGAAGTCTGATGTGCATTTATTTTGCTACTGAGTATATTTTATATTTAATATTTTATGAAGACTGCAAAAGGGAATGTAAACTGTGTTGTTGTTGTTGTTGTTGTGTTGGAAGTTGAGCGTTACTGTCACAGTTTTTCAGCTATATAGCGACGTTCAGCTAGTTATACAGATGAAGATTCCGAATGTACATAGGCACCTGGTGAGGGAACCAGCGACTTACCGCAAGCCAACTCACATGAAGAAGCACAGCGGCTCTGTCGGCGACTATGAATGTATTCAAAAAATTCATAATTATGGCAACTTATAATTTTCTAGTAATTAGTTTTTATGGAATTTTAAATCAAAAATAAGTAACGCGGCAAATATTTTCCCTGATAAATCCTAATTACTTGCAGACAATTTCGCCTAATTGGTGTCAGCACGGAAACTTAATTCTAAACAGACGACAAATTGGCGTCTATTTCCGGCGGCAATTTAAACGCTGGACTCACGGAATTCGATGTCTTTTAACTACGCCTTTGGCATCAGCAGACATGGACACCATCGTGTGTCTAATTCTCTTAACAAGAAATAATTTCTTTTGTCTCTCCGTCCTTCTCCTTAAGGTAATCCATCCATCATGGTCCTTCAAATGCATGAAATACTTCATTGCAGTGTATTTCAAAATAATATAACTGAATGCAATTAGAAAATTACGAAATATTATTTTTCAAATATATAAACTGCCAATATGCAAAATGAACCAAACTTACCCATATTTCAAATTTCATCAAGGCCATTAAATACCAGTGCCGGTGACCGAATTGTTAAGGTGTCCGCCCCAGAATCGGGAGGTCGTGGGCTCGATCCTTTCCACGACATACCAAAGTCGTTAGAATTGGCGCTCAGCATCTCCGATATGGGCATATTGGTAGAGTGACTGGGTCTCTATGGCGTATGTGCACGCCGTGATATTTGTCCCATGTAGACAGAGTCTCAACATGACCAAAGTATTGTCAACGGGACGTAAAAACAAACATCACTGCAAACTCCACTCTTTATTTCGAATAACTAAAAAAAAATATTTTCGTTTCTAATTAAAAAACAACAACACATACTTGTTATTCTTGTTTTACAAAGATTCCTGTAGGTCCTACTTAATTCATGTAAAGATAGACATGCGATTATTAAACATGTACTTACTATAACTGCGTTAATGAGGGAAAACATAGTATTGACTATTCCCTTTGAAATAAATAGAAATAATGATGTCATTTTTCTATTCACTAAATATTACGTATTTCTTTAAGGTTAATATTAGTATTAAATAGACTAATCAGTTCATCAACGAATCATTGACGAAGACTGCTCGGATTAATCGTCAACAACGATTTCTTATTTGTCAACGAATTTCGCAACAGTCTTAACATTTTAGACAGAAAAGCAGGTTTTGGTTGGTAACAGCGTAACAGTAAACAAACTTATTTGTGATTCTATATTTCGATACCGTCCGTCACTGCGTTTTGGCCTACATTGCTACAATAGTATGACCAAATAGTACAAATAATAACAAAGGTATTCACGTTTTATTGTTATGTTTGATAATCATCAAAAGTTACACAATTTTTAAATTCTAAGTAAGTCTGCATATAAAATAAGAGTTTACAAGAAATAGTATTGAAGTCACAGATTAATCATATGCGGAAAACAAAATAAAAGATATACAAATGTTGAAGAAAGTTGTATATATTGAACCTATTATGGTTATAATAATTACAACAAACGCATCTATACATGTGGGGACCTCCGTGGCCGAGAGGGTAAAGTCGCTGATTTTAACACTCACTCAGCCCCTCACCGCTGAGTTCGAATCCCGGCGGGTCAATCGGATTTTCATGTGAGGAAGCCTTCCAGCTGGATTGCGGTAGGTCGGTGGTTCTACCCGGCTGTCTCCGTGCATTTGGGGTCTTCCTCCACCTGTAATTAGCTGGACGTCGCTATATGACTGAAATACTGTCGAAACGACGGTAAACTCAAATAGTCAAATCATCTATACATACACTTGTTGTTACATGTATTAATAAAATACAGCTGCTAACTTGGTCCGCATCTGTTCTAAACATCTTCATGACTGGGATATTTACAACTACATTAGAATAATTACACATCAGGTAAAAATGTTTCTAGATATCCGACCGACCCAAGAAGTAATTCCGCACAATTTCCTAAGTTCTTCATGAAAACACGCTAGTATAAATGCTTCAAAGAATGAGGATTCATATATACAGCAAATAATCTTTTTTAAAATGATCTACTAACCAAACTTGTTTTATTTTTGCATTGTCACCAGATACGGTGCTATTCTTTACAGATAAACTCTACCTATTGCAAACAATATCAGTCATACTCTGTATCTATTTCTGCGTAGTGAAAACAAAAACTAAAATATTGTCTGACATAACTAGAAAAATAAAAGAAATCCATGTTGTTTATTCGCAGCCAATGACATCGAACCTCATGCAGATCCAAAACTCCCACGTGACAGGGCGGATACGGACACATCGTGCGGGTATTGGCCTCGGCAGGTACCTGACGACCACTGGGCCCCTTTCAGTGTTCCCGGGAAACACCTAGAACATAAATACCGTAAGACCTGCCATATTAAGCAGCCTGTGAAAGGGTCAAGGTAAAACTGAACACCGATTATTGATAGTTGCTAGATGGAGGTCAATTGTGAGAAATGTAGGGTTAACGTCTGTATTTGTTTTGAGAGAATGTAATATATTGATAGAGGTAGATGGCGGATTCAATGGGGACGGGGGACCCCGTGCCCGCCCCCTCTAAATTTTTTTGACCATACATAAATGTAGACACCCCCCCCCCCCCCCCAAAAAAAAAAATCACAAGAATGCACTTTTTCACAGCATTTTTTCGCGGGGGAGTTCCCCTGGATCCCCAGTCCAGTCGGAACTACATCCTTCTCACGGCTCGGGCAAAGCGGCAAGCCGCATTCTGGTTTCTGAGGTCTACTCCCGAGCAAGCAATCTGGCATGTTTGTTGGGATGTTGTCAAAGTGTCCTGCGTTTATTATTCTCGTCAGTATACTTACGTTTTACCCGTGGAAGGAAATGAACTAGAAAATTGCCGATTGAATACGAAATGGGATGATATCAGAAAGAAAGAAGAAAAAGGTTTAATGATGCATGTACCTGTCTGAAATGATTTTCTAACAACTGATCACGGGAACTGTCTCGTGTCGTTATTTATGCAATGTTAAATAAAACGAAATTATCAGTCAGTCAACCGTAAACTACATATTTCTTGTACCTGAATCAAAACTCTCTAAAATTTATTCTCAGACTCTTAGAGTAAAGTTTAAGTCACATTTGTAACAAGTCACATTTGTAACAAGTCATTTTTGTAACAAATCACATTTGTAACAAGTCATATTTGTAACAAGTCACATTTGTAACAAGTCACATTTGTAACAAGTCACATTTGTAAAAACAAGAACTTTTACAAATGTGTTCGATGCAAAATCACATTTTTTATCACATTCGTAAAGAAAATTTGTACAAATGTGATCCTTTACAAATGTGGTCTAACATGTTGTCTGGTTTGTTTTGTTCGGAACATAACTGTGTTGTGAACTATTTTAGAATATTTCTTCACAAAAAATGAATTGTATATCAAGATGTGAGAGTGTACTGGCGTGTGGCCCCGGATCATAGCTTAAAGGTCAAGGTCACGTTTATAGGGTGAATGTCAACAATCCACGCGGACGCCTGTGCGTGGGGACAAGACCCCACACTCTTATTTGTTTCTTTCACATCTTAAACTCCAAAATGTTAAAGTTAGTCATTTTCATTAAGATGGGCTTATATTTAAGACAACAGTAGTGAACTAATTGTCAGTTGTTTTAGGTGTTCTAGAAAGTACGACGCTATGACGTCATAAGGTTAGGGATTCCAGTACTTTTATAAAGATATATCTTGCTTAATTATGGAGAGGAGTTAATAGCCTTATCATGCAAGAAAATAAGAAAATTTGATTGATTGAAGCTGATCATATTTGTAACACTGGTTAATTGTTCTCTAATAATATATGGTCGATGATTCTACTTTTATATGGGTGGTATTTGTGTTCTCGGAACATTCATCATTATAAACAATAACTGATATATTTTCGCGGCGAAGATACAAGCCCCCCCCAAAAAAAAAACAAAACAACAACAACAACAAACAACAACAACAAAACAACAACAAACAATAACAAAAAAGCAAAATACAAAAACAAAGAAAAAACAAGAAACAATAAAAGACAATAAATCAAGTAAACAACAACAACAAAACAACAACAACAAAAACAACAACAACAACAAAAAACAACAACAACCACAACAACAACAAAAAATCATTTAAACTTACCATTTCCGTTCCATTTATATGGCTGACAGTCAGGAAAGTGACACAGTCTGAACTGTGCAACACTTTGAAGGAAGTTACATAAAAGTCTTCCTCTTCGAGAGATTGGAGTGCCACGCCCGTCACAATCCGTGACAACTCGAAATCAACCTTTAATAAAGTATGTACGATGATTTACCATGTGGTATAATTATTATGGCAGATTTAAACCTTCGATTCACACCCGTTTTTCAGCTAATTTTATATCATTCATACTTACGTATAAGTCCTGCTAACCTATGCGAATTGGAATATTGTAATCGACTATACCTTTTTTTTTATCTTTATACTAACAGTTTGCTCAAACACTAAAAATTTCGAACGGCATTTTTCAATTTTGACAATTATTTTGCGGGTAACTTCAATGCAAAATTTATATTTTGTTATGAAAATGATGATATAAGGTTAAAAAAAAACAAGAAAAAGAGTTATTATACTGTTTCTTTAAGAATATAACCTTTCTGCATGTTGAATTTTGACTGGCCATTTCCTTTTCCATTACAGAAATGTAAAATGGGTTTGATAACGCGTACGAGAGCCGTGGGCGTTATCCAAATCATTTTCCATTTTCATTTCAAAAAGAAAGCAGGCAGTTAAAATCAACAAGCAGAAGAGTTACCATTTCAGATTAAGTAATAAAATGATCCCCTTTTCTATATGATTTAACCCTAATATGACGTGAATGCAGCGATTCTTCGATTTTTTTTTCTACTGCATGACAGCCATTATTAATCTAATACTATATTTCCAATCTACTCACCCTATACACTTTTGTACATGTATTTCGTAAAGATGAGATTGTTTGTTTGTGTGTTGGGTTTAACGTTCCATCGACAATAGTTCAGTCATTTGAAGACTATGTCTACTTGAGACAGATATAGTGCTGCCACACTGCAGTATCACGCCGTAAACATGTGGCATGATACAACACCCAGTCACATTATCCTGACACTGGGCCAAGCAGTCCTGGAACTATCCTCATATGATGAGCGCGAATAAAGGGAGCTATATCAGTACCATTTTTAGCTTGGCTGTTTTTCGAAGAAAAAATACGAGCTAAATTGTCGTAACTCCGGCGTTGTCGTCGTCGTCGTTGTCGTCGTCGTTGGCCAAAACTTCTCTACTATTCTATAGACATTTTTCATTTCTGGTATATAAATTTAATTTTGACAAGGCCTTTCCAGACATATGCAAATATTTCACCTATTGACCTTGACCTTTGTCCTACTTTTGCTGTAACTTTTGAAAACTTTAAAATGTCTGTCATTCAGAATCGTTACCAACAGGGCAATTGAATTCCTTGTGGCAAGACCTTTCCATCAATGTTACACTTTTGGACTTTTGACTTTGACCTTTTTTTTTTAAAATGTTTAACAAAAAACCTTATTGTTAGCCATAACCTATTTACTATTTGACATACAACCTATTTTTTTTTTTTTTTTTTTTTGGTGTGATATTTTCATGTAGATTTGACTTATAATTTATGTATCATCATATGAACATGTGCTGGTGTGATTATGGTCATGATCACTTGACAGATATTTTTAATGGTTTTGTGTTGGGACCCTGATACAAGTTTATGTATTGTTACTGTAGGAAACAGATTGAAAATGCGTAGTATAATAAAAAGGTATATAATAAAAACGGATTATTGTAACCGTGTGTAATTTGATGCAGTTTAAACTTACTGTTTTATCCTTTCCTTCCTTTTCGGTTCTTTCTGTTCTTGTTGGCATTTTAGCTTCTTACGTGCTCACGTGATACAGGCCCTGCATATTTGAAGGTGTCAGAAAGTCTTTTGAATTCTGAAAGGACGGGTGTTTGTCGATTCGTTGGTTGGTTTGTATCTTGAAAATGTGTCTATGCAATTATATGATGTGACATTAACTGTTTTTATTCAAATGATATCATTATGGGTTTTTGTACTTAAATATTTAGATTAACGTAACTAGTTCTCGCGATTTTGAAAATAGTAGTTTTGTATAGTTTATTCTGGTATATCGGTTTTAACAAATTAAATGCATTAAATGAATGTAATGATTATCATCACGTCACCTCATGTGAATTTTCAACCCTTTTATTCTAACATTTGCAGCATAACAGTCATAGTGAGAGATTGAGATCCGTGATAGCAGAAAATATTTGGTTCCACAAACTAGTAAGAGATGTGTTATGTGTTGTGGAGTATTGTTTGTATTTTTATGTAATGAACTTGTATATGATTGTTTATCGTATCATTCTCAGATTTGTATTTGTAATGACCACCAGATTTGTTTGATATTATGGATTAGCAATTATTTGATGAAGATGTTGTAATTTGTCTAAATTTATTCTCATTTGCTTACTATTGTTCTTATTTTATTAGCAGGATGTGATGCCTGTGTATTAATATGTTTTCTCCAGAGAATTACATTGATGAAAATTAGCAGTGTCTTGTTTTGGGTTTGACTCACAACTGCGAAACCCGTGCCCTCGTAATTTAGGACATGTGGCATCTGCTACAAATCTGTACAGACCCACTGAGTTATAATATTACTATCGTAGATTGATCCGAACAGTGTTATACTCTTTTTTATTATATACCTACTTTTCACTTGAAGTAATATAAACATATAAATTCTGAACTTTGCATTTATTTTCAAACAATTATTTTTACCATTAAACATCATAGAACAAAGGGACTATTTTTTAACAAGGTTACAGTACTTAAAGTAATTCGGTCGTGTTCTACACAGCGCGTAATAATATGCAGTGTGTAAACGGCTTTCGTTTTCAAACGGACATCCACATTGTGCAGTGACATTATATATAAAAAAATCTATGCACATAAACATATGTTTACATAAATTAGATACGTGATACTGAATTGGAAAACGTTGGGACCCTGATACAAGTTTCTGTATTTTTGCTGTAGGAAACAGATTGAACATGTGTAGTATCATAAATAGGTATATAAAAAAATTATGTTATTGATATTCGTATACGGAAATGTCGTTTAACAACATTGATTTTACTGTTGATAAAAAAAAAATCCTTGCCACATCTATTTTAATTTAAATTTCTCTCTCTTTTTTTTTCTTAGTTCTAACTATAAATTTTAACATTTTAACAGTGCCTGTACATTTTATACCATCAGTACTAGTACATTTACATCAGGGGCCGTCGTGGCCGAGCGGTTACAGTCGTGGACTACAAATCTCTCGGCCCCTCACCGTTGTGTGTTCGAATCCCGGTAGGGACTTCGGGTTTTTCATGTGAGGAAGCCTTCCAGCTGGCTTGCGCTAGGTCGATGGTTCTACCCGGGTACCTCTGTGTACTCGGGGTCTTCCTCCACCTGTAATTAGCTGGACGACGCTATATGATTGAAATACAGCGACAGTAAACCGCAATACAACAACAACAACATATACAACAGCTTTACCTGGCACCCGGCTTATGGGTAGGCCTCGGACTGGTTGACCCAGTTTCAGGATATTGTGGCTGGATGTGGTATCATGCCACCTGCTCGTTATCTATATTCATTGCATGTAGACATGAGTTCCTAAATGATTGTAAACTGGCAGTAATACTTTGACCCGAAAAATATTAACAAAAATGATAAGGATAAAATATGATAAAAAGAAATAAATGAAATTTGTTTAAAAAAAATGAACATAGCTGACCTGTATGTAATCGTACCCGGTATCAGGTGCCTGTGGATTTTGTACGGTGTCTATGCACCACCCACCCATGTTTGAGCTCGTTTCCACCGTGTGTAACCGAGAGTTCTCGGGACCTCGTGACCTGGATAGGTAAATTCCGTATCCGGTGGAGGCCAACAATTGCGCATCTTGAACGTTCGTACTCAGTATCAGAAATGAGTCGCAAATTGCTTAAGAAAAAAGAGAAGAACATCCATTGTTGTCATACTTGTTTTTCATACAATTATGTAAATGATGAACTAATACATATGAAAATACTTGCTAAATATCAAAGACTTAGAACCAAAAGATGCACTACTCGGCGAGACGTTGTAAATTCTCGGCGCAAAGTCGCGGAGTTGCAAGTTAGAACGAGAGTAATTATTCAATCCTAAAAGATACTGTACCTTTAAATGAGCTTCGGTATGTGTTATTTTACTTTCACTTTATACCGACATCATTCCTGTGTTCAGGTTAGCTTATTGCACCAAAATTGAACTACTACAATTAAAAAAAATATAAAAATCATTAAAGACTTGTTTCTATAGTGGCTACCATAATATTCTACCAAGAAAATGCATTAACGCTTCATACAGTAATACAAGATTATCGCCTTACCGAATGAATGAAAAACTTGTTGTTAAATGCTGTTTAAATGATAAAAATTAAGAGAAAAAAATGACATATCATAATAGACTCTGTCGGCATTTTTGTTGAATTCAAAATCTTCAACGGTCGCAGCGAGAGTATACGAGGTTTCCTTCATATGCCTGTTTAAATAGCACATCTCTTGCTTATAAATCTATGTTTTAGTTTTCTCAATTCCTACTTTTATCTTACGAATATATACTGTATCAATATCCAAAAATTGCTTCTTCTAATTGCTTTCGTAAATGCACCCTTCCCGGATTTATGCGGCTGTGTCCCGTCTTTTCTACTAATGGCTAAATCAGCTACCCACATAGAGTATCCCCCCAAAAAACCCTTATGTTTTTGAATAAACCAAGTCAACCATTGATTACTTATTACACCAGCGTATTTATTTGAGAGCATATTAGACATTTTTAATCCATCATATTTTCAATATATTAAGTAACAATGTAGTTCATGCAGCATAGATCCGGCGGAAGAAACCCCGATACCCCATCATCCTCAACCGAGGATTTCCCTTTGTATCCCTTAAAAGAGAAGGAATGGAGAATGGATTTAGGTTTTGCCGCCAGGATTTAACACCCAAAGGTATTGAGTGTCCCAAGGTTTCCCCGCATTCGCGACATTACAAGGGTTGAGAACAAAACTTATGTTTCATATGATCCTTAATAACCTTAAGATACCATCTCCCCTTCATTTCACGATCCTCATAAAATCAAAAACATCATAAAACATCAGTACGTCTTAATTTCATCATTGTCGTCAACTAGTTCGTTATTCTAATTACAAATGCGCATTTATTTCATCAAATTCCTCATAATCGAAAGCCCCGAAACGCCTTTATTTTAATAATTTCATCATAATCAAAAACCCCGATGGGCCTTAATTTAAATAATTATAAACAAATGCGCATTTATTTAATAATTTCATCGTAATCAAAAACCCCGATGCGCCTTAATTTAAATAATTTCATCGTAATCAAAAACCCCGATGCGCCTTAATTTAAATAATTTCATCGTAATCAAAAACTCCGATGCGCCTTAATTTTAATAATTTTCCCATAATCAAAAGCTCCGATGCGCCTTAATTTTTATAATTTCCCCATAGTCATAAACACCGATGCGCCTTTATTTTGTTGTAATGAATGCCGGTTTTCTGTTTTCTCAGACTACACACTTGACGTCTATTTCTCAGTTATCATTATAATAAACAAATCTATTGAGTTCCCTCCAATAATAATGAGTTACAGTTACTGCATATTTTACGATTAACAAGGCACACTATCCGTTTATGGAACGGAAATATAAAAGAAACCCATCCAGACTTTCAACCTGAAATATATTTTAGTTCATTTCAGCCAAGTTTGCTACTTACAATAATAGATGGTATTTGGTGTAATGGTGGACACAAACCCCTCGAGACAACCGTTGCATAATCCGGTCTGCGTATCATAAAAGAACCCGATGCATAGAGAATCAACGGCGCACAACCGAGAACATTTAATCTTGGTTAGCTCCTTGTTCGATAGTGAGACTTGATAATCCGTTCGGCAGTTAAAACCATCCAAACTTTCATCCCTCCTGAAGAAATTTTCAGGTAATCCTATAGCAAAAACTGCCACGAAAAGACCAGAACAGACAAGAAATTGTCTAAGGTTAGTATTTGTAAGCCAAAAATACATTTTGAAATTTTCCGCGAGTAACTTTGTAATTAGCTTGTCACTGGTATACAGTTATAAAAAAACCGACGGTTGGCTTTATATAAGCAAAGCAGACTCAATCAATAGTAATGGTTATAGTATTACAATAAACAATAGATTTTTACGGTGAAGCTTAAGCCTCATTTTCAACCTGTTCTATTGGTCTAAAGCTATATACAACAACCGAGTAGATAACATAATGGCGACCGCGTCATTACGAAGTCCAATATATGACATTGCATACCTCTTTCCATTTATTATTTCTTGTGCAACGCATTTATTTCAGTTTATATCGTATATACGAAATTATATTAAAAAAAAAAAAAAAAAAAAAAAAAAAAAAAAAAACTTTTCGTGAAAGTGAAACATTATTTTCAAATTAATGAATTATAATGAATATTTTTATATTTAACCCTATAAGGGACCTCAATATACATGCAAAATTTTATTTGCTTGTGCGTTGCATTTATTTTTATTTCGTAACTACAGTATGTGCATACTGTCTTGGCCATATAGGGAATGATATTCATGGTAAATGATTTTACTTTATGCAAACTGATGAAATACTATGTTTTATTAGTGATAAAAAATCCATATCCCACAGTGTGGGTGATATAGATCTGCCTGAACTACGTTTTTACTTATAAACATGTGTATAGGTACGTAGCAGCAGTTAGCATAAAATAAAAAAAAAAGAGCTAATTTGTGATATCTCTCATCTTGAAGTTACTGTAATGCAATTTTTAAATTTTTAATCGCGCAACGTGCTCGAGATAATATTAGAATTGTATCACTTCTCGATGGAATATATTCCATATCCTTCAAAACAATCAAATATCCTCTTTTTATGGTAATTCTGCTGATACACCAATTAAAATGTTTAACTATTGATATTAAACATTTCAAAATGGCTGAACGTGGAAACAAAATACCTCGAGCTGGCTGAATGTGGAAACATGAACTATTTCAAAATGGAAATCTTTCAAAATGACTGAACACGGAAACGTGAAATACTCAAAATGGTTAAACGTGGAAACGAGAAATATTTCAAAATGGCTAAATGTACAATATTTCGAGAAGCGAAATTTAATGAAAATCCAGCAGCGAACCACACACACACACACACACACACACACTTTGCTAAATTGGTGGCAAATAGCTTTATTTTTTATGTTTATGCGTGTGATAGTATGGCTGTTATATGAAACGGATAGTTGCTTATGACGTCTAATAATTGTTCTGATTGTATGAAGAAAGAAGAAGAAAAAGAAGAGGAAAAAAAAGGAGATTTTTTTTTATCTATTTGATCAATCAGCCATTGAACGTAAAACAAAATTGAAGTACAAACGTACTTGATATACTATGTATGCACTCATGCGTTTTTAACTGATAAATCATGCGACCGTATTGAACAACGACAACAAAAACAAAAACCAACAAATAAAAAACAGAAAAAAAACACTAATTAAAAACATGTATAGCACGAAAACTCGTGTTATTTTTTATACACAAAGCCCACGTTCCAATAAATAATATAACAAAACAACTGTGGTTGACATTAAGCTTGATATTGGCATTGGCTCTTCTCATAGGGAATAATTGAGTATTTCAACTATAAAACACAGGTCGATAAAAAGAATACATTACTAGCAAGATCACTGACTACCCTTCTATTTGTTTACGTATTCCCGTTTTTTTCGAAATGTCCGAGGTGTCGGTATTTCGGAGCGGTACCCACAATAGTCTGTTATGACTCATACAATACAAAATACTGCTAACGAAAACAAAAAATGCCGTTTTTATGGCTCAAGATTGCGGGAGTCAAATCGGAAATAGTTGCAGTTTACCTATCGAAGTAATATAATTTGACATAAGGACATAAATTATTTCTAGTTATCTGTGACTAAAATACGCTAAATTAGGCAAATCTTAAAGTAGAAAAAATCAGCTGTTAAGTCAGAAAACACCCTTTTCATTTCATACTGAAGAATCCTGTCGATTCCTTACAATGGGAAATGTCTGTAAATGTACGAAAGTAAATAGTTGAGTCCTTACATCTTAAATATACAAATATAGTTATAAAATAGGTAAAAGATATCTTTCCGTAATGGAAATATTTTATTCATGCATCTGATTGTCTCCACCATGCTTAAATTCAGCTTCCACCTCTCGAAATATGGCAGAGCGGAAAGGTCAATACATATTGCTCATTCAAGGTAACTAGGTACTATTAGTCTACTCATATCTAATTATATCCAAATAAAATTTCTATGTATAGATTATTGAACTAAAGTAAACATGTAATTTACGTTCTGTAAATATATCGTCCCTATGAATGTTTGCAACTTAAATGGTTGTGGTGGAAGCTATGAATTATCCCTAGTTTAAAAGTGGACAGCCTAACACGCCCAGAGACCTTTGAAACGATTTTAATTATATCTCACACTTAACCCCCCCCCCCAAAAAAAAACAACAACAACAAAAAACACCATTGTATTGTTACAAAATGTCCTGAAACTTTTGAGGTAATTCATCCACCATTAGATTGTGATCATGGTCTATAAGTGAGTATGGGAATTTGGTGGTAAATTCAAGCCTTTATAGACATAGAGCAAAAAAGTCTATAGCTCTCAAGTCAGTAGATGCTTGCATCTGCACTGGAGTAAAGCACTAGAAGGAAAATAATAATAATTTAAAGATAGATGGATTATCTTAACTGACCGAAGTTTGCAATGCAGTTTGATGTAATGGTCTTTTAACACCATACCGGATCATAACTGTCTCTCATGCAGGGAACTAAATGTGATTATTAGAAATATAGGTTTAGGGATCCCATCTGTAGGGGGTATACCTTCTGGTATGAAAAGGTATGAAACAGGATTGGATGCAGTACTTATCGTTCAAAATCTGATGCCGAAAGAGAACTATGAGAATGCCATATGCGTAAATAAAGTTGATATTGGATTTTTGACTTATTTTGTTTTACATCACAAAAGACAGTGTTGAATTTAAGTTATTAGGTTCAATGGACCAGGTTTAGTATCAGTGTGGCCATGCCGCGTGGTATATGACGTCAAATTTAAGCAATCACGAGCAGCATATTTTTTACCGTAGATGGAGGTCTTGTACCCAAATACAGTTATTACGGAACAATTTTAACTTCACAGAGACACCCCTATTCTGTTTTGTTAGGTGTATAATTAAATATTAGTACAATTTTTTTTTCATTTTCCGCAATCAACTGAATTTGATTTTATCTACATTGCAGCAGAGGGCTTGTACATGTTTTAACTCGATTTCATTGCCTTTCCATTAAAGGATATTCGCCTATTCATAGACTGATATCCGAGAAAGGAATAGGTGCGTGGGCACTCTGATAATGCAGATGGTGAAATAGAATCTAAGTTAGAACTGGGATGTCGGATAAAATACTAGGGAGAACAATGTATTAAAGTATCCGCCTACACAGGTTCCACGCTTGTAGGAAACGTAATTCGATTTCCCTAGCAAGGTCAAAATGCGAGGCCTTCGAATGCTGATAGCAAAACTAAATAGTCGGTATTAACGTGGTTGTATCCGGACTCTACTCTATTCCATTTAAAAATGCACAAAAACAACTATAATTGTAATTCATTGAAAAAGAGATGAGAAAATTGTGGAGTTGGATCGAAAAGAAGAGAACTTCTGATGTGAATCTGTGCACTTTTATTTTCCTGTGCAACACAGTGTATTAAAAAAAAAAGTTTGTATGAAATAATTAAAATTTGTTTCGAAATTACTAAGCCGTACACGTGTTCATTTTTTCGAACTACTAATTTTTTTTTTTTTTTGCGAAATGCACCATTTTGTAATTACGAAAAATGAGGCAATCGTAAATACGAATGAACATTTCGTTAAAATAGTATTGAATACGAAATATTTTTATGAAATAGAAGTAAATGTGCCCCCCCCCCACACACACAACAACAACAACAACAAGTATACAAACAAACAAACCAAAAAAGATGATAATAATACATATGGAATGTCACATTTTAGAATCTGTAAATATATAATATCTGGTTATATAGTTTCATGAGCAAAATTCAAAATCGATAAAGACAATTTGAAAAATATTTGCGTCGATTGCTAAATTATTAACCTTCTCACTGGTTCCTAGGTTAGTCATAAATCAAATGCCATGGATAAAAGTACATTGTCACTAATGGTATTTATAAATTGACAATGTCTATAAACTATCTCCTTCTCTATAAAACATGTCTATGAACCATTTATATTGTCGTTTATGTCGCTAGAGTCAGCTTTGTTAGAAGGACAAAGGCAGGCCATCATAGTTGAAATACAAAGTTAATCATGCTGATCACCCTATCTTAAACGCACTTCTCATTCTATTTATTTGATGTGGTTTTTCAAACAAACATAAAGGCATTAAGTACACAAATGATCAAATTGACGGAATAAAAATGCCAACAAAATGTCATAGATAAAACAGTAATATACAATTTGTTATATTTTGGTAACAAAGAATATTCGAGAATCAATTTGTATTCATTTTATTTATGGTATTATGCACATTAATGTGCCTTTTTCTAAACAGAAAAAAAATCCATAGATTGCAATTTACTGAAAAGGTATACTGTTTATGCTTAAAACAAACACTCTACGTTTATATTGATTTATTAGGTCATTGTAAAATACTTAATGCCCATTAACCCACACTGTCGATCGTTTTATTCTCTTTTATCAAATTAATGCATGAGTTATTTAAAAAACCCCCCAAAAAACAAAAAAAAAAACAAAAAAAAAGAACATATAATAACACGTTGAGCATGTTCTTCTAGTTGTACAGTTATGCTACATTTTGAATGAGGATTTGACCCCTAATGAGGTTTACAAGCCATCGGCTTTCACCCCCCCCCACCACACACACACTTAAGGCGATATTTTTTAAAAATTTATTGCCTCCACCATAGGTGACATCGGGTCAGAGAACCATCCTGTAGTCACTTTGCTATCTTTAGAAACATTTGCACGAACATAAGTATAACTCATACAAGACTAATTTTGATGCAAAGACGCCGCGCATGTTTTTGAAGCACGACTTAAATAAACAAAAGCCATACAAAAACACTTATATTATCAATTTATTCTGAAATAAAGAACAAAAAAAACCCAAAAAATCCTTTAATTATAGTAGACACATTATGTGATGATAATTTGAGATGTCATAAATTAGCTACTTATATAATTAATTGAATAGTTACGGTATGCAAGATGCATGATATTTTCAGACAGTAAGCTACTAATGTCAATTTAAAAAAATATCATCACCAGCAGCATCAACAACAAGGATAATGATGACGAAACATTCAGCCTAGATAAGTTTTTATTTGGTACGGGATTCAGGTACAAGTCCCGGCATTAACAATCTTCCCGATAGTTATTACATCCCTTGATAACGTAGCGTGACGTAGGAGCATGGCGTTCTTTTTGTATTGATGATATGTATTAAAATATATATTTACAAGGCCTTACTACATAAGCTATGTAATGTTCAGTTAGATTTACCCATTTCAAACACTATACATACTGGGACCGCAGGTTGGGTCTGGAGCCGTAAATTAGACATGTCCGCTACGGCCATATGTATAGTATTTGTGTGTTTTTACACTTTCTTCAATATGCTGTAATAATTATATTTTAATTGATTTTTCATTGTTTGTTTTTTTTCAAGTTGACGGTATGTATCTAAATTTTGAATATTTTAAGATCTCAAAACATCTCTAAAAACTTTTTCCGAGCTTTAATAAATCAGGTTACTTGCAAGGTCCGTTAACCAAGTTTTAAAACCCGTTGCCTACAAGTTTAAGGAGAAGTCGTCAGATACACAATATATGTGTCCAGTTTCTTTTTAATAATGACAGAAGACTTGCATATTTTGAATCTTGTAATTTTATTTTCGCTAGTTAATGCAAGTAATTGATTCATAAAGTTTTTTTTATTAACATATTGCATGTTTTTATTTTACAATAATAATAGTGGTTGCTCCCTGATTAAGTTTGATTATGCGGCTCCATTGGCAAAAATAAAACCTATTCCATACTGACGCTGCGTTTCCATTCGGCGTCAGTGATATGCAAAGTGTAAGCATCTTTTGATTTAATGGAAGTTTGTTTTATATAGAAATGTATAGCAGTTACATTATTAGCATAATTTACTATACTGTTATATTAAGCAGTATAAGTAAAAGATATCGACATTAATAAATAACATATACAAAATAATTTTAGGTTTGTTTGTTTTATTGGTTTAACGTCCGACTGACAGTATTTCATTTATTTGGAGACTATGTATTCCTGAGACAGATATAGTGCTGTCACAATGCAGTATTATACCATGGGCATATGGCATGATACCACACCCAGGCACCGAACCAACCAGTCCTGGAACTATCCTTATAAACTGAACGCCAAGCAAGGGAACTATAACAGTACCATATTTTACGACCTTGGTATGTCGCGGCAGGGGATCGAACCAACAACCCACCGCTCCCGAATAATTTTAAGTACGTATTTAAAAGAACCGTATGATTGACCAGTTTCTGGATTCTTAATCAATGGGTTTTATTTCTGATAAATGTTATATGCATATCTAAGACATGATGTCTATTATGTAATCTCGGCGACCACTTTCTTTCTTTTACATAGATAGATATATTTTTATACTCTAAAAAATATTCATTTGTATTTTTGCTGAACCTGAAACAACCAGCCTACACACAATTCGGTGATCTCGTATAATTTCGCCACAAATTTCGACAACGATTTGGCATGTTCGGATTGGTAATTCTCGTTATCTTTCAAGTTTCAAATATAATCTTGGGATTATTTTGAATTTCGCAAAGAAATATTTTGTCTATTTTATTAAATATGACACCAAATCAAGCTGAAGTAACCGTTTATTTTCATATTTGAATGAGCAGGAATCAGTTACGAAATGAAATGTTCGGATAAACTTAGATTATGTATATGAAAGAAATATTTAAATATTGGACATATTATTGCCTAGACACATGTCATTGGTTTCCCGTTATATATAATGGAAATAACTTACATCGAGTGCGAACTGAGGCATTGAACGCTCCCAAGAAAGAAAAACAACAACAACAACAACAATAACAACAACAACGTGTAACCAGATTGACTGATGCCTCAAATACATTGGAATGTATAGTGCAAATCTACATTGGTACTTCTAAATGTCTATCACTAGGTATTATAGTAATGTAAAGACTATTTAGTAAAATTATGAGATTTTCCAGAATAGCTTAGGTTTTTTTTAATTCATATAATTTTATAAACCTTTATTGAGATATGAACTTGTTTACATAAGTATGTATATATTTAAGTACATAAATAGAAAACTAGTGCCAAGACTTGAAGGGAATCTTAACATGAAAAAAGACACACAATACGTTAAAATATTGAAACAAAGGCCTAATATACATATTTGGAGGACACAAAAAAGATTCAAAGTAAGAAGGCGAGAAATATGTGCAGCCAGGATTGAAACCAGGGACCACTTACAGAAGTTTCCCACTGATAACAGTTACATATTCCTTGCCAATTTGGAATTTGTTGCAGGATTTATAGAGATCAAATTAACAATGTTCCTGACAAACAACAACAGCAACAACAAAAAAACATTGGAGATACTATAATGATCCCTTGTTCTGTATTATCAAAATATACACAAGAACAATAAACATGTGATCCAAGTTTTTAAACAAAATCTCAAAGAATTCAGTGAAAAAATGAGTAAGTACAAAAAGATTAATGAAGTCAGAAAGGGGCATTATTACATGTATGTCAAAATCCAAGACAGAGTAATGTACTCTTGCCATGTACAAATAGAGATGATGGTCATAAACAGATATTTTTAAGTTTCAAAGCAATACCTCAAATGGTTAAGTGAAAAAATAAGATGCGAAAACTTTAACAAAGATTCTTTAAAAAAGTGTTTGTAGGGGGTAGGGGGGTTGATAAACACACGTGTGAAGCTTAAGAATCAAAACTTTAAACAAGAGGGCCATGATGGCCCTGGGTGGCTACCTGGTAACAAGGTATTAGTGGGAGGAAAAGAAACAGCAAATATCTTATGATTTTGTGGAAAATGGGTTCTGCCTTCTGTCAGCCATAAATCGAGTGAGTACATTAGGACAAGAAGAATTTTCAAATATGTAATATATACTTATATTGCGGCCTTGTTTTTCAACGGATCAAAATAATTTGAACAATCTTGGAAGAGAGTGACCTAAGGAACATCTGTGTCAAATAACTTTGAAATCCAGCCAGTACTTTAGGAGGAGAAGATTTTTAGAGTTTGTACTATATACATCAGCGACAGAGACCCACGGCTGCCTATATTACATCTGTCAGTATGAAGGAACGGAATAATCGCTCGTGGGTCTTCGACGCCGTATATACATATAAGGAAAACGGACTCCGCCCCCTGGAGGCCATGTATTGAAACGGATCAAAATAATTTGAACAATCTTGGTAGAGAGTGACCCAAGGAACATCTGTGCCAAATAACTTTGAAATCTTGCGAGTTGTTTTGGAGGAGAAGAAATTTAAGGGACAACTTAATTTTAGCAATGACAGTAGACAGCCATGAGGTGGCAATTTGTAACAGATGAAATTGAAGTATTCTGGTCCTTAATGTTTCAGGGAACAGGATTTTTAAATTTTTCAAATTCAAATTGTGTTGGTTGCCAATGCATTTCAGAAGATATTAATTTCTTTTAAAGCAAATTGTTGCCATCAGAAGATGGGACACAAGGTGAACAGAATAGCTCACATTGAGCTTAATGTGCCAAGTTGAACTAAGAAGGGTCATGTTCAGGACACATCGTTTTAAGTCATTCATTCATATTCCAAAGAGGGAATGTAGAATAGAGTTATTCGAGTTATTCTAATTTAAAGAGAATCAGTTTTGGTCCAAACAAAAGAGAAAGAAAAATTGGAAACATTAACTGATGTACTTACACTTTAGAAGGATGACCCATATTTTCTCCTCATTAAACAAATCTAGAAGTTCAAAACTTTTTTTTCAGAGTTTGTTCTTACATTTCAGAGCATGAGATTAAATCTATTTGCTATAAGAACATTCATGAAAAATATTTTAATCACTAGGTCAATAAATACAGGAGTTCTTGACCTTCTGAACTTTTAGGTAAGAGAATTCTGAGTTGAAGTGTTGTGAAACGCAATAAAGGAGACGTTCACCTATGTAAGTCAAGAAATCCTCTCAAAATACCAAGTCTTTATAAATCTTGGTATAACATTCCACACAGTGTTCAGTTGGGTAGTAAACATATGCATCAAAGTTTCCACCAGTCACAGTTTTTGTCATGGTTTAGTAAAAATTATACTGCATATTGCCAAACCCCTGATGAAATGGTCCATTGTTTGCATGAGATGTTGATAACTGCTGCTGAGGTGAACAGAATGTTGGATTTTGGCATGAAAACTGGATATAGCTGCCCCTGGCCTTTCTTTAGAGCTTATGTATTGTCAGTGTCCAATTTACCAGGTTTTCCGGAGCCATTCCTATTTTCTAGTTATTGGCAAGCTGAATAAAAATCGAAAAATGAAGACAATAAATTAAAGATACAGTGTGTGAACATTAGTATTAGATTTGTTTTGGTATTTAAACACATAAAAAAATAGAGTGTCCAGAAAAGCTGGATTCGCATACTGCATATTACTCACAATAGGGGATAAAGATGTGTATGCCATAGATGCCGCGTACTTGACCAGCCGGTGGAGTATTCGCCCTGTAAACATAAAAAGACCCTGGGTTCAAGTCTCGGTCATGCTGCACATTTTTCTCACCCTGTGACATTAGGCACCCAACGACTGTGACATAGGTGCCAGGTCTGTCTAATTATACCTGCACATGGTTATATTTACCGGTACCCAATAACTCCTAGAATGCAGGGACAAATTCTTAAATGAAGGGGGATAATGTACTAATTACTCACAGAAGGGTAGAAAGATGAGTATACAGCCAGGAAGCTCAGTTGGTAGAGCATTTGCCTTGTAAAAAAACCGGGTTCGAGTCACGGTCAGGCTGCACATCTTTCTCACACTGTGACGTTATATAGATGTACATAAAAACAAAATGTTTAGGAATACAGCCTTAAAATGTATTTTATTACAGAAATTGTTTCCCATCTTTTTTCACTCATTATATACCTTGTTCCATAAATTAATCATACTCTGAACCACGAAGCTACATTAGGTATTCACATCTCTGAATAAGCTGCAGATATTTAAAATGAATTTAAACCAAAGAATGAAGAATTTATTTGAACTCCCCTACCTCACCTTTTTAGGTAGATTTTTTTAATTTATATTTTATGTAAATACTTGCACTATTAAGCAGATATTTTAAACTCTATGCATATTTTCACAATTTTCCAATTTTTTCCTCTGCCTATATACTGTGACTCAAGCATCGCTATTAAACCATTACAGCAATGTAAAAGTCCGAACCTTTCCGAAATGACCTTTCATTTCTGGGATCTAAACAATAACCTGAAAAAATAGGATATTTATATAAATATTCATAGAGAGAAAGAGATGGAGAAGGGGGGATACATGATAAGGAGGGAGGGGGGATATGACAAACCTGTTAACTGATCAGGAGATATTCTATAAATAAATAATATAAGGACCTGAACTTAAAACGTAAAAAAATAATGCATACATGAGTCATTATTACCAAATGGGTAACATCATTCAAGATAAAGAATTTTATTTCAATTCAAGTTTGAAACGTCGACATGCATTATTTTTCTTCATATGCAACAAACAATTAAATGACATTATTATCATTAATAACATAATAATAGCATTAACGCCAGTAAAGTACAGGATATACACTAATATACTTAAAATTGTAATTGCAACAAAAACAACTTTCGTTACACTTGTCTATGTCTGAAAGAAGCTCGAAATTTGAAAAGAAAACACTCGTGCGTT
>CM037780.1:36653560-36703560 GCA_021229015.1 Solen grandis | reverse complement strand
TGTTGTTGAGATCTGTTTATAGATAGGCATTTTCCAAATCGAAGCGCCACCTTGCGTGTACATTTTACATCGGACAATTTATAATTTGTAGATTTGTAACTTGCAGATTCGTAACTTGTTGATTTGTAGATGTGTAACTTGTATATTTGTAAATTTGTAACTTGCAGATTTGTAACTTGTAGTTTTGTAACTTAAATTTAATTAAGGGTTTATAGGTTTTTATAAGTTTGAAAATAGGAAATTCAAGTATTGAAAATTAGAAATAGTACTTAGAATATTGGCGGATATTCCCTTCAATACACTGCTATGTCCATTTCCGGACCCAAAGGTTAATCAGTTGCTATGCATTTGCTCCGTTCCGTCTGAACTTATTTTAATGGTTGTATTAACTGATGGCGATGAATGAAAAAAGCTGAATATTCGAAGTGGGTCGCCGACCCCGCAAGTTGCCGCATTCGTTCTCTTAGTTGGTATAAATGAGACACGTCATGATATTTGATTAATGAGTCAAAAACACTGAATATTCAAAGTGGGTCGCAGCCTCCGCAAGTTGCCACACTCGTTCTCTTAGTTGGTATAAATGAGACACGTCATGATATCTGATTAATGAGTCAAAAACACTGAATATTCAAAGTGGGTCGCAGCCTCCGCAAGTTGCCACACTCGTTCTCTTAGTTGGTATAAATGAGACACGTCATGATATCTGATTGATGTGTAGTCACAGGTACTGGAATACGAAAGACAAAACAAAAATGAAACTTTGATGTTTTAGCGACTAGAATGCAATAAGACAGGGGCACGTTTCACTCAAACTTCATGAAAATAAAATCTTCTTATACGTAAATCTCAGATGTCCGACCGACTTATCCTTGAGATTTGTTTTTCATGCAATGAAATGGATCATTCTTCGTTTAGCTCAATTATTCAAAAAGATACCACATTCATTCTCACCATCCTGGCACCAGGTCATCCCATCCCCTATTTGCTAAATGTCAGTCAAGATATATATACCGATACCAGGTTAACAACTTGTGTGTATAGGCTGGGGTTCGAACTCATGACCTGCAAGATGGACAAGTCTACCGCTGGTCATTTGAGAGAGCTGTGTTAGACTACATTTGTAACAAATCACAGACATGTTACAAATGTGATCAAATTAATAACAGGTAAAATATATGTTACAAATCCGGAATGGGGGTTGACATTCGAGAAGCACATATGTAACAGGTAACAAATCACAACTGTAACACCTGAAAGGGGTTAAAGTGTATCAAATGAGATCAGATGAGATATTACACAGACTACTCTGTATGAAAGCCACATGCAGTATAAAGTGTAGATTAACGTACACAGCTTATGTAAGCTGTATTCGTTTTGGATGTAAATCTCGGTAAGCTATACACTGACGGAAAGTTCTAACCGATCACTTTTTAAATTATCTGTTTTAACTTTGACTTTTGAGGGTAGCTTTACACCATAGTTTACTGCCATTGTAATTCGAAACCACTTTCAATGAAATTATACTCATATTGTTCACCTTACACATACCGAAAATGATATAAAATCATTATAGAATCTCTTACAATTCCCAAGGTTTTGAGATATTTCATAAATTTAAAATGATCAGTTAGAACTTTCCGTCACTGTATACATTTCAAATAAATTTTACAGCTCTTGAGTAAACTGTATTCGCACCTATGCTATATCAGCCGTAACCGTGCATATTTTGAGTGACATATGATCACCTTGCTTTCATGAATTTCATTTCCATTTCATAATCAAGAAATTGACCCGACTTGTTATAACGCTAATAAAAAAACCTAATACAAATATATAAACTCCCTTTTCTGTCTGAAAACTGACCTGTGACAAATGTGTTTGTAAGTCACATCATAAATCGGCTTCGGACCCGGGTACCTCTGTGTACTCGGGGTCTTCCTCCACCTGTAAGTAGCTGGACGTCGCTATATGATTGAAATACTATCGCAGCGACGGTAAACACCAATACAACAACAATACAACTTCGGACACATTTGTCACAAAATGTGTTGCATTTGTACCTGTTACGCAAGTGATCACAAATGTGATTTACAAATGTGGTTAACCAGAGCTCAAACCCGCTCCAATACTGGGGTTTAGGCTGCGTACATGGTGATCCGCGTATATTGTATCATGATTGATTGTTTTTTTGTTTTTTTTAGTTTACCATCGCTGCCACAGTATTTCAGTCATAGAGCAGCATCCAGCTAATTACAGGTGGAGGAAGACCCCGAATGCACTGAAGCATCCAGGTAGAACCACCGACATATCGTAAGCCAGCTGGAAGGCATGAAAATCCAATTGACCCTGCCGGAAGTCCCGTGTCATGATACGTAGTGTTGGACCGATTAATCAGGACGTATACGTCTAGTTGAGGAAAATCGCGCTGATTATTCGTCGACGATGATTTCTTATTTGTCAACTATTTTTGTATTTAATCATTAATCCTTAATCTGTCAGACAGATAGATTATTAGACATTTGCACAACACTACTGAAGCTATAATTGCCATACGCATTAGGTCTTTTGAACTTAGATTAGGTGTAAATTTACATTTATTTCAACGGTTAATTGGGTCGGAAAGTGTCATCTGTAATGTTCATACATCATCCACATGATATCAATAGAAAGCGAATGAGCTGACATACTATTCCTGTATGATTAGTATTGGCTAACAATTATACCCTTATCGTTAAAGCTGGTTCCCAGGTTAATGAGAAAAGTCTCATATGTCACAAAACCTATTAGGTCAGTAACAAGAGGCCTAGGAATATTGGTGTGACATCATCATCATCACCACCACCAACAACACCGTCATCATCGTCGTCGTCGTCATCTGCCTCATCATCCCTAAACGTAACTTGGTATTGCATCAACGAAATCAAATCAGTATCATCATTTTTACTAAATAAGACGTATCTTGATATTGAATCAAAGCGCTGATAGTGGTAAGAGAACAGTATTGTCTCATTTCTTTTGTTTATCACAGTAAATTTAAAAAACGGCGGTCAAATTTTCGCACAATGCCAATAACCCCGCTTTAACGCTGCGTTAACATAGATACTAGGTGAACGCACCATTTGTTTCAACAGACTGATAACAATTCAGTTAGCACATTGCCACTCTTATTCCCCCTTTATTTGTATAGCCTTCAATGAACAATCGTTTATTATTTTAATAGAAGTTTATATATTTGGGAAAACTAAGTTACCCTGCATATTTGCAGCTTGTCAAACCCTCTTCCACTTGAGACACACACAACTTCAGTGCCTTCAGCGCTTTGATTATGATTAGCTGCTATCCTTAATATATCGGAAAAGAGATGTTGGAACCATGTTTAAACATGTATGTGGCGATTTTAATAGTAGATGTGGTGATAATGGTGACTTTATTGTGGTGTCGATGTTGTTATTGACAGAGAGGTTATCGATTTTGCTTTTAAAAAGTATGGTGAATTTCTTTCAGAATCCGTTGACTTAAACACTCACTCAGCCCCTCATCGCGTGGGTTCGAACCCCGGCAGGGTCATTCGGATTTTCATGTGAGGAAGCCTTCCAGCTGGCTTGCGGTAGGTCGGTGGTTCTACCCGGATGTCTCCGTGCATTCGGGGTCTTCCTACACGTGTAATTAGCTGGACGTCGCTAAATGACTGAAATACTGTCGAAGTGACGGTGACGGTAAACTCAAATAGTCAAGTCAAGTCTTTCAGAATTTTTAGTTACTGTAAGTATGTGTATGCCAAATAGTCGAACTAGTATATGTCTACTATTATATGTACCGTTATATCTCTGTTTTGACTTAATGAAAACTGTTTTGTACGTCATGAAAAGTTAGACAATTTGATCAGTTTAATGTAATTAGGGTGACAGATCTAATAGATAAGAACGGCATTGTTTCAGCTGTCGTACCCGGTGCAATGCGTGGCCATTCGTTATTGAAAGGGATATTGTATTAAATTGTGATGGTGATGGTAAATCGTTAAATGTTCTAATTTTCAGTCTTATACCAAATTTGATGTTAGAAGTATACCTTAAGATTTTATGCTGTAAACGAAACAATTTCTCAATTTGAAACCATATTGGTAAAGTGACGGCCACTATTCACATAAACGAATCATATTTAACATTGTTATTAAATGTCATTCACATGAATTATAATAATTGTTGCTATATTACATTTATGAGTCGTATTTTAAGATTGCAGGTCACGACTCATACCCCCCTTTAATAAATACCTTCGGGACATGTGAATTCCACGACTCCGTGAATTGTTGTTCTTTTTTTCCCCAACTGTGTGGAAAAAGTATGCAAGTTACAATATATTGACTCCTTAATTTTTCTTTTATGAAATCTGTTGGCGTTAATGTCAAAACCAGTGATTCCATCCCTATGAAATTGTTATGCCAGACGGTCTGTATCAAATGATGTTAATACCGTTCTTAACAAGTGGAAATATGATTTTAGCCCCGCTCCTTGTTTTACACTGAAAATTCTAATAATAACCCAAATCCAGGTAATATCAGTGACGATAGAATTTTAATCGTGACGAGTGTATGGAACCTTGTTTTAACCACCATATTTAATTGCTAGAAAAACGTAATGCCTTAAAACCTGCTAATAAAGGCAACGCATGTGGTATAGATAACATTCTTGTTGATAGTGTTAAACACTGATGCTTTTATTTCATTTCTCCAATGTGTTATTTATTTTTTTGTTTTGAAAAAGGTATCGTTCCTTTCCTTATGGAGCAAATGTATAATAAATCTCATATCGAAATCGTCTACAACTGACAAAAGAGACCCTCTATCTTATAGTGGTATTTCTCTTGCCTCATCTATGTATAAACTATATTGTCATGTTTTAAATTGTAGACTCATCAAACGGTCGGAGGATAATGGTATCATTGCGGAAGAGCAAAACGGGTTTAGAAAGGGAAGAAGCACGACGGATCATATCATGTCATTGCATACTGTTCCTGACTCTAGGAAGAAGTCTCGTAAATCTACTTATTGTGCTTTTATCGATTTTAGAAAATACTATAAATAAAAATAAATTATGGAACAGGCTATCTTAATTAGGTATTGGAGGTAAATAAGTCCCTTTATAAATCTGTATCTTATGTTTTTATAATACATTTGTATAGGGGCCGCCGTGGCCGAGCGGTTACAGTCGTGGACTATAAATCTCTCGGTCCCTTCACCGCTGTGGGTTCGAATCCCGGTAGGGACTTCGGAATTTTTTATGTGAGGAAGCCTTCCAGCTGGTTTGCGGTAGGTCGGTGGTTCTACCCGGGTACCTCTGTGTACTCAGGGTCTTCCTCCACCTGTAATTAGCTGGACGTCGCTATATGATTGAAATACTATCGCAGCGACGGTAAATCCCAATACAACAACAACAACAACAACAACAACAACATTTGTATAGAACAGAATGGTTTGACGTAGACCGAGGCTTAAGGCAAGGCTGTTTATTATCACCTTTTTTCATTAACGATTTATCAGTTTACCTCCAAGCAATTGGAAAAGGAGTGCCTATTGATGATAAAAAATATGTAAAATCTATAATGTATACTGATGACATCGTTTTATTGGCTGAATCCAAAGAGTAACTTCAATTTTTATTTACCGCCTTAAGTAATTCGTGTTCTGTAAATGATATGCCTGTTAATTCCACCAAAAGTAATATAGTCATTTCCGCGGCACGTACAAATTATCAGTTTACGTGTGGTTCCAGCCAGTAAACATTTGTGGATAGGTATACTTACCTTGGTGTAGTTTTTCATGGACATCTGGACCTCAGTGTTACTGTTAAGGCTGGGGCTCAGAGTGTTAGGTTTAGGTTTACTCATTGCAAAATGTAAAAGTATCAGTGGTCTCCCCTTATAAAATTATATGATGCAGCAGTGTGGCCTGTTGCTAGTTACAGTTCTCCGCCTCTCATACTCTTGTATTGAGGCAGTTCATAACAGGGCATAAATAGTTTTCCTTGGTGTTGGCAAATACACACCAAATGTGGGCTTGCGGTTGAAATGGACTGGAAGCCCCTGATTGTCTGTCAGTTGGAAATTCATTGCTTTATACTGGTTAAAATTGTGGAAAATGCAGGAATCCAGGTTAACCAAACGTATTGCACTCTGGGTATACAGTAAGGAAAATCGGTCACGTGAAAACTGTTGTTATTATGTCAAGTCTTTTTTTAATTATGAATGATTTGAACATTTCCTTATGTTTAAAAAATCGCATTGCTGCCATTGGCTGGTATATTTGTGGAAGTTGTTGAGATTATTACAATGAAGAACTTTGTTAATGAATGGCAAACCTGTTTAAATAATATTACTGGGTCATCTGGACGAGGTGGCAATAAATTAAGACTAAATAAGTCTGTGAAATCTGATTTTAAAACTGAACAATATTGTAATATGATTTACCACCTGCTCATCCTCCAGGGGTTGCCCCAATTCGTATTGAGACTGGCCATTATGAGGGCTTGAGTGAAAAGTTAGATTTTGTCCTTTTTGTAATGATAGCTCAATAGAAAGTGAACTTCGAGATTTATTTCGTTGTCATGTTTATGATGATTTAAGAGATGAACTTTACTCTAAGGCAACTTTGTATAATAATCTGTTTGCTGAAATGCTGGAATTTGATAAATTTATATTTCTGTTTTCCAGTACAAACTCAACGAAATTAAGATCATGTGCCAAAACCTGCAAAGAATATTTTAGATATGCTCCGTCCTTTACTTTGTAGATAAATTGTTTTACGTTTGTAATTTCCTTCTTATTATGTTATATTATTGTTCGATGCATGTTTTAACAGCGTCTGTGCTGCTGTTTTTCTTTTTTTTCATATCTTTTTAAACAGCCTTTCAGTTTGTGCAATGATGAGATGTAAATAAAGATGTTACTACACACACACACACACACATTTTCACACAGTTTCACTCTCATCGACAGCATCTAGATGAAACATCTATTATTATTGCACCAACTGTCACATAAAATGAAATGTAATTGTCGACCGATCGGAACTCTTGTATTGCACATATATTTATGTATGTAAATACTCCGTATCGTACAATAATCTTGCACTTTGAAGAATAAAGTTATATTCTGTGCTGTTCTGCCTATGTGGCGTCCCTAAATAGGCGAGTTCATTGGCGACATAACAAAGTCGTTAAAATCGTACTGTTATAATTATTGTCCTTGCTCGCCATAAAAGAAGTCCCAAGAAAATACATTGGCCACAGGAACCCGCCGGACTGTCGCTTTTTGGATGTAGACCCCACGTTCAACCACTCCCAAGGAATAGACTTTGATCAAGATGCAGATTGGAGGAATTTAGACTTGACATTATACCTGTGTGATGTCCAAATAGTATGTCCGCATTTTAAACACATGACAAAATAGTTCCGATCGGAAAAGCTGACTTTAAGTGACTATCAAAGTTCTTCAACTGTGATTAAATTTATACATATATATCTACTTGCCGTATATTTTTATCTGTACATATAAAACTTTATATTTTGTTTCAAGCTATGCCTTATAAATACAATTCACACAGTGCTTCTTTTTATTACCATTTTGACAGCGATGAAATGCGGTTTGTCGACAGCAAAACATAAATCAGGCTTTTTCATGTGCGTGAGAAATGAAAAAAATCTTCTAATAATTATTCTTAAATAGAAGCAAGAAGCTCTTAAAATGTCTTCGCTGAAAGCAATACTTCTAGTCACGACATGTGAAGAACATTAGTTGTTGCAAATATGAATATTTTTGCCTGTTTATGCCTTTGGTAGCCCTTACAATTTTATGCAAGCTAATGTGCAGAGTATAAAATCGAAACGTTGTATTAAGACGCATTTAGGTTTCTTTTTCAGTAATGCATTCTTTTTCAATCTATATCCTCCGCCCTCCATCTTCCATTTTAATGATCCATTCGGCAAGACATGCAACTAAAGTCGTTCAGAGAAACCGATATTGTATCATTTAATACTGAAATATCAAGCAAGGGGCCATTAACACATGCTTCCCATTTTAGATCTTTACTAATCTGTAAGTATATCTCCCTGGTTTATATCAAAGTTCCTGTTTTGACCTCGTCAATAATTACTTTACCGACATTATTTGTTGTCATCCCTTACACACTAAGATTATTTAATGATCTTTTTGTATAAAGCCGGCTTAAATATAAAGGTATATAATCTAACCAATAAATCAAATCTATATGACTCTTTATGCGGAGATTTGTAAATATAATTATTGTCTCCTAGCAACAATGATTTACATCAATTTCAGGCTTTCCAAGCGGAGAGGATTTCTGTCGTAAATCAGGTAACTTCAGCACAAGCGGCCATCATGAATTGATAATTGGTTGTTGCTATTGTTGCCGTTTTCATTTTATTAAGGATTATATTATTTTATTTGGTATTTTAATTGGTTTTCTACCTTTTTTTCCTCAACTGTAAACCTAAAATGTAAGCATTCGTGATCCCGCTCACACAACGAATGACTCCCGCCTTTGCTTTAAGCAACGTCGCAGAGTGATTTCCCCTTCAATATCGATTTTCAATGCGCAAAGTACTAATCCAACTCACTTAATACCGAGAGGAGGGAAAGGAAAGTTTAATGTGTAAGCACGTGTTTAGTTGTCGACGTCAATAGACATAGGTTTATATTAACCAAAAAAGGATGTTTAAAATTAGAAATTAAATCACCACTACATTGGGCACAAACTTAAGGCCCAGTAGTTATTTTGAGGTATAGGCATGTTGGGTGAGTGTAACGGCCTATAAGTAACCCATTATCGGCGAGATATTTGTGTAAGCGGTCCGTTAGCTCAGCCGGTAGTGCACTCGCCCTGTAAGCGATGGGTCCCGGGTTCGAGTCCCGGTTTGGCTTTACATTTTTCTCACGTTGGTCCATTACAGTATAATTCTCCCGTATTTTGCCTTTGGGTTTGTCGGGAACAAAGCAATTTGTTCTCTGACCTGAGAATTCCGGGACGAATTCCAAATTGGCAGGGGAGTTGGGTGCTATTGTCAAATGGATCTAGTTACCCCATAAAAGGAATGTTGGATAGTGGGTTTCGATGACAAGGAAGATATTTGTTTATGTTTCCTCTAGTTTGATTCCGTGCATCAAGCCATTAATCTGAAAAAAAATTTATTTAAATTAATCAAGAATGGTGTTGACCAATCACAGCAAAATGGCTGCTTTAATTAATTTTGAACATATAACCTTTGACTGACCTATGTCGCGTGACCAAGAAAGAGAATAAAGATATTAGCATGCATGTTAGTTTTTCACCTTTGACTAATGGTAATTTCAGAACCACTCAAAACTGAATTTATGTTTAGAGACTTTGAAATAAATCAATGAAATGGAAATATAACGTAAATTTTATTGATATATATATATATATATATATATATATATATATATAGTATTTTTCACTCTATGACATAAGGGTTCTGGTTACCCGATCTTCTGCATGTTTAAAGTAAAGTCTGCTTGGATCTTAAAGAAAAGTCCCTGTAATAGTTCCGCTTTGTCTTGGACCATTTAACCTCTACCAAGATAACCAAAGGTACCCTAATGAAATATAGGAAGCCTTGGTTACCTCCGTGAAAGGCCATGAGGTCCGAAATGTTGAGGCACCATTACAGGAACTTTACCCTAAAGCAAGTCGGCCAATGTTTGTTTAGCCCTCGCCTTTATCGAAAAGCTTGTTTCACTGGCACTAGAACCACGTGATTCGGTTTCGTTTGAATGTTCAGTAAAGATATGTATAACATATTATTATTTTTATATTCAATATACAGTACAGAAGAGCAAAAAAAATCAAAAATAAAAAAAAATCAAGATTTTCATCTTATTGTCAACACGCAATCGAATTATTTGGTTCTTGTGCCAGTGGTTTTATTACTTGGATATAACGTCCCACCGACAGTATTTAAATCATTTGGGGACTTCTGCCTACACCAGACAGGCAGTTCTACCGCACTGTGTCATCACGCAGTAGATAACAGGCATGATACCAATGACATTATCTGGACATCGGTTGAAGTTGAAGAACTAGCGCCAACCAAAGGAACTATGCCAGGCTTTGGTATGTCGCGGTCCTAGGGGAGGGGCTTAAAGATAATACGTCAGCGAGCGACTATAATCACTTTCGACCCGAGCAGTATATTGCGTCATATATATTCTCGATTCCTCATTAATTCCCATATACACTGAACGGCATCACTAAGAGTCAAGATGTCAGTATTACAGAATGATTATTATCTCTGATCTATCGTTTCTCATTAATGAGCTACATTAACTTGGCAATCCGTTGTACGAAACATCGATCGTGGGTAAGGGAAGAAAAGAACTTTTCTCTCGCTTAAATGTTCAATGTACACATGTTCGTGTATGTTGATAGCTTGGGTTTGGAATCAAGGAGTCAGTAACGTCAGCCTATACAAGTTTCTAGTTGAATCCCCCCATATAATGAACCTTACCTTTAAACAGGTTTCTCGAAAGGTTTGTATATCGAAATAAGGCAACACTATATGTATCTCGAGTCGTCAACAAAATGACTTAAAAAGATGTCAGTGAGACATTATACCTATGCATCTACCTTCCAGATGGACAATTGATGTACAGCAAGAAATGTTTCTCAATGAAAATAAATAAACACATGAATTGCCTAACTTTACATTCATACATGAATCAGCATCCGTCACGATAAATTAGTCCCGGATATTGGGAGGTTGTGGGTGCGATCCCTGGCCGTAGCATACCATAGTCGTTAAGATGGTACTGGTATAGCTGCCTTGCTTGATTTTCAGCATATAAGGGTAGATGCAGGACTGACTGACAAGGGCAAGATAATGTATGGTATAGATGTGTGGCAGCACCATATTCCTCCCCATATGACTGATAAATACATGTACTGTCGCTAGAACGTTACACCCTCCCACCCCACTCCCCACAAGAAAAGAAATATATAAATATAAAAAATGAAAAAACAAAACAAAAAAAAACAACAACAAAAACATTGACCTAAATTCTTCCTAATGCGTCTTATTTGCTTCTGATTTTAGATTGTTTAGACACTGCATTACCATTATACGATCATAAAACTACTCTTGGTCTGCATTAAAACTGTTCAACCACTTTTAATTCCCGTGTAATTTGGACATTATGATTCAATTTACGTTTGTGGTCACAAATATTCGCGTTTTGGCAAATGCTGACCTTTTCATGGCTATTAAATTTCCCTCATTTCCGTCTGGTGGATAAAAGAATACATATGATCCCTGAACGTGGTGCAATGTCGTGAGAATTTGAATTCAGGGATTCATAACGGCCGTGAAATATTAAAACGCCAATTTACAATCAGATAGAAATCTTTAAAAAAAAAGTTTTACTTTACATTGGTTTGATAAATTATGACAGACAGATTTTCGATCTAGAATAATTGAAAACATTCACACTCTTGTTATCAAAAATGATTATTATCATTAGGAAATCTATTTTAATGTGTTTAAATTGGTTTTAATGGGCTTCGGTGTGTTTAAATGTGCATTAATGCTTTTAAATATGATTTAGTGTGATTTTGTTGAGATTCAATTACATTTTAAATATAAAGAAAAAGGAAACACAACATGCAAATCATTAATCACTAAAATGTATCACTTTCAATACTTTTACAGAGAATAAATCAAACTGAAAAAAAAAAACAGCCCAAAATAAAAAAAGTCTTATTATGTATTTTTGTTAGCTTATCGCGAAAGGATTGTTAAGAAAAGCTTAGAATTTATGTCAAAATTTCAAATTTCATGTAGCAGGGAACAGATGCGTGATTATTTTCTCAATGTTTGCGTCTATCAGTATATAATTTAATTTCATTTGTAATGGTAACATGGATACTAGTATCTTCAATATGAATGCTGTAGTTTAGTTGGTTTTCTTGTGTTTATCGTCTCATTGCAGTGTCTCATTTAATGGGAAATTAGTGTATGCATTTGACAGATATAATGTTACTTCACTGCATATCCTGCCATACTGCAATATCATTCAATATCCGCCATACAGCCACACTGCAATATCCTGCCATACTTCCATACTGCAATATCCTGCCATACTTCCATACTGCAATATCCTGCCATACTGCAATATCCCACCAAAGACAAAATTCGATGGATTCGTGTTTAACTATGGTAACTAAAGAAACAATTACAATGTTTTTTTCATAAATGACTTGATATTTCGTAACCCACCCGATCACATTTTCCCCAGCTCGGGATTCAGTTTTCTTTTCGATTAAAAAAGATAATTTGTTTACATAATGCATAGAGGATATTTGGTTGTTTTGAGTGAATAGGGAATATATTTCACCGAGAAGTGATTCAAATTCATGAGCGCGTAACGCGAGTGAAAATGTGCAAATTATATCACTTCGAGTTACTAAATAATCTATATTTACTCAAAACAAACAAATTTTAATTTTGTTTTATGCTAACTGCTGCTATATACCCATATACATATCCTTTATATATAAAAAGTAGTCCCGGCAGAACTATTTCACTCACACTGTGATATATGGATTTTATCTCACTGATAGAACAAAATATTTCACCAGTCGGCATAAAATACATTATAAATCATTATATTTACTTTACTCATGGTATTCTCTCAACATCATATACAATCATCTTCATTTCTTTAGAACATGTAATTAATTTAACATGGTTAAGCCTTTTACCAAATGAATATTCGTGTGGTAATGCATAACTCGCTGAATATTAGTTACTGAACTTTAATTAGTATATGAAACAATGTATTTTTGTTTGCTGTGGAGTTTGTGTAAAAACAAAGCTACATGATGAGGCTGGGCAGACAATTCCTGTCTGATCATGACAAGGCGTCTACGCACGTCTATATAAGGTACAGGGTTACAGTCAAACCTGTCTTAAGCAGACAGTCAAGGGAACAAGACTAAGTGGCCGCTTAACAGAGGTACGTACACCCATCAAACGTGAAACAGGCAATATTGCTTACAGTGACAGTTGTGGTGAAGAAAAAAATAGGAAAAAATGTCAATGAACAATAATGTTTAAAAAAGAATAAATGAGAATATCACACTATTTTGATGGTATTTCACATCATGTAGTGTTGAAATTTGGAATTAATGTTTGGGTTTAAGTTTATATTTCTGTTAAATTTTTGCACTGAAGATGTGAGCATGTTATAACTTATTCATACTAAGAATCATTATTACTTCTTTTCAGATTGCAGAAAGCAGACAAAGGTGTCTGCTGTCATTTCAAATCAGACGTTGCTGAATGTTGAAATTATTTGTGATATCTTAAATGTAATCTTACAATATCAATAAACAACTAAAAATATATTGTGTCTTCATTCCATGTGTGTGTGAGTGTGTATGTGTGTGTGAGAGAGAGAGAGAGAGAGAGAGAGAGAGAGAGAAGCCTTATATACTCTTATATACTCAAGATCAATACATTAAAATTCCCAAAGAGAAATTAAATTCAAACAATTAAATACTCCAAAAAGAAAAGAAATCAAATGCAAACAATTAAATTCTCTTGAAAGTTGTCTGGCAATAACTCATCTAAGCTTAAAATTGCTGTATATGAAATTTACACAATATACAGAAAACTAGATTAACAGATTCACAGGTTTATACTTCAATATTGTTAGTTCTACTCTACTTGGAAACAAGTTCTTACAACTTACATGTTCATTGGCTGGACCAGTACTTTGTGGATGTACTTGGGAATGTGTATAGGTTTAAAGCTATACTGTATATGAAACTGATATAATTAAGGGCATCATTAAAAATAGGTTTACTAATGGGGGGACTGAACCACAAACAGGTCCCTACTTTTAATCAAGAAGGGAAAGAGACTTTTTTTTCTGATGATGAATAAGTTTCATAATAACATAGTAATGGGGTTGTGTGTGTAAATGAAGATTATAGCATAAATAAGTACTGAAAATGGCACTCAAAGTCAATGTGAATTTACATTTAACACCAACTTAAATTTCACAAATGATTTCTCTTTAATTATAAATATTTAATTCTTATGCATTTGGATTTTTTCTTGCTGATTCTCACTGCTTTTAAAACCTTCAATGACCATAGTTTAAGTAGTCAATGTATTTTCTCAATTGTTTATCGTCTATTATGACGTCAAATCAGGAAAAAATCTTATATAAATAAACAAAATGGCCGCCGATTGAAAAAAGGTTGAAGTTGACGGACTATATTGACGTCGTTAAGGTGCAGGTGCTTTGTTCGGCTGTTATAATCAATTTCAAAATATTTGCCTTTTATGTGTTTCAGACAATTGATCGGTAGAAAAAGAAGCAATTTACTTGTAACGGCTAAAGTGGGTCTTTCTTAATCAATAAACTAGACATTCATCTTTTTACTGTCAAAGGGCGAGAAAAATGTGCAGCCTGGCCGGGACTCGAACCTAGGCCAATTTGCTTGCAGGGCGTATTAGCCGACAGATTAAACACATTGCTCTCCTATTGTGAGTTATCGATACCAGTAATATTAATACCGACATTTAGAGACACGATACAACTAATAAGAAAGAGGCCTCCGAGGATGGGTAGCCATAGACCCTGGTTTACTATCACCTAGCACCTAACTTCTGAGGGCTCGAATCCCGGTCCGGTCACACGGACAGCCTTCCAGCTGGTTTGTGGTATGTCTATAATTCTACCAGGATGCACTAAGAGCTTCCTGTGCACTTGTAACTAGTTTGACGTCGCTTCGTGATCGAAAGCAATAACAACGTGCACCTTTACGATGACAAATATGGCTTTGCGGTGTCAGGACCAGAAATCAATATAATTGTGATGCCTGTTTCCTTCCTAATTAAGTCAATGGACAAACGGTGGCCATCAGAAACAACGGGTTTTTGCCATCAAGATAACAATGTCTCCATGTTGAATCAGGATTACTGGATTTTAGAGAGTTACACCGGATTACACAATATCTTATTTGAACAAGAAATTCTGTAAACTCATTAATCTGACCCTTATTTATTACATATATTATAATACGTGTATACAGACTAACTACGGCATCACGGCATCATTACATTCAAAACCTCGTTATATCAACGCGGTTGATTTATGTAAACCGATGTCATGGTATCTTAAAGCTTTCGTGTGTGTAATTTTGTACCAAATTCAATGTTTCTTTTCTTTGCGGTAGTAATAAGCTAGAATTGGGATTGATTTTCAACTTGTCATCAACATCGCTTCGGCAGATGGATAAGTAGATTTCATATTGTAAACACCTATAAAGAAATTATTTATTATATTTTTATTAGATAAAAATACATAAATGCTTAATTTAAATTCTAAAGTGTTTCCCGAATGCGGTTCTGGGTCGTTTATTTCACCGAACATTTTACTTGCACATGTTTTATTACTTTTTGCATGCGAGGCGAGAATCATCATGCGTGTGGCTTCAGACGTCTTAAGTTAATCAGAATGGAATATTATATAGCTTACAAGAAATGTTGGTCTGCAAGTTGACAAGAGCATTTACGTTCGTCTTCCATGCAGAAAACACATTTGTCTGTCATTGTTGGAAAGTATAAAAGCTATACAGGGGTCAAGAGGGAACAAAGAAAATGTATTCCATTCATATTGATCAAGCTGCATATAAAAAGTGACTTTCGGCGATATTGTTTCCTGAATTCGGTGACTGTTTTTTGTCTAAAAGTGAAATAATCTCACCAGAAAAAGAAACGCAGGGTAAACTTTTTGTGTCAGTTCTAAATAGGAAGTATTTGACGGTTTTACAGTTTAAATTATTTTGATAAAGATTTTTTTTCAAACAAAATAAATGCTTTAGAATGAGATGGGGTCTGTCATATGAGGTTTTTTGCAAGGTAAAGAGGTAAAAACTTGAGTTTGGCTATTACAGATTCTAGTTACCCTGCGTTTATTTTTCCTTTGTTAATATATATTATCCCCAAGACAAATGTTGTTACATTGTATCTCTCTCTTACATAGTTTAGACGTAATTAATTCTTTATGATTGACATCTCTGCTGTATAAAACCATGTACAACATATACGAGTATTTAGACTGTTTACGGCGTGCTATCACATTTCTTTTGATGCCCAAAGTAACGTTAATTCAGTTACTTGCTGATAGGAACTTGTATATTACCGAATTACCGCTAACTTACGGCCAAATGGTGTTACATTTATATCTTTCGCACTGTCACCTTCTTTCTTATAATTACACATTCGGCGTTCATATTTCATTCTTATATAATAAACGCCATGTCAAAAGAATTGGAACTTGCCAAAAACAGAAATTAAATGGATGTCTGGAACGTGCATATAAAACCATATACATATATGTACAGTTAAGGCATTGATAGCCAAAGTAGTGCAAAGAAGAAATTTGATATGTATTGGCCACGTTTTGAATTTAAATATCCTAGAATTCATAAGTTAATATATACAGCTTTGCCCTGGACCTCGCATTATGGAGCCAGATACCGTTTCAATGATAGTTTATGTACTGTTTAGAGTCAGTGACGCTTTTTTTTTTCTCTTTGGAACCAACTAATGCTGGTCCGTTTATTAAAGTATAAAATCGTATGCACAATAACAATACATAAATGCACGCATGTTTAGGAAATGTATATATGTTTCATTTCATTACAGTTTTACAGTGTTATACCATTTTTCAAAAAACAAACAAAAAAAAAAAAAATTCAAAATAAATTAAACACATGCATACATATATACATACACATACGTACGCCATGCATATATACATGTGCACATACATTGCACACACATACATTAGCGTACATACACATATACTATAACACCATGTAACAGACCTATTCTCGAAAGCGAAAAAAGATTAGATCTGTCGATGTTAATTTTTATGCATTAGATAATTTTAAGTAATTTAAAACAGGTTAAATATCGAAAGATAAAGTTGAGTATGTCTTCAAACAATGGTTTTAATATGTTTAATGAATTTAAATAAAAAGTAATGTCTGTTCTTTTTACTCAGGTAATATAGATCTAAGATAAGAAAATCATTATAGAGTAATTTTTCCAATGAATTTTAATATCTTCATACTCTCTGTAAGTAGTTTTATATCCAATAATAAGGTATTTTAGGCATTTTAGCGAATGTTTGATGTGTAGTTTCCTAAACAGGGTTTGAATATTTTCCCATAAAGGTCTAATGTATTGGCATTGAATTAACAGATGTTATATAGTTTCGATGTTACCACAATAATTGCAATAAGGGTTGTTGAGGATTTTCCAAGTAAAGAGGTTATCCTTTGTTGCGACTATTTTATTAATAAGTTTTATTCTAAATTGTTTGACAGTATTATCTATGATAACATTATTTATTATGTGGTAAACTGAAGGCCAGTGTATTTGAGTTTTGAATAGAGTTTCCCAATGTTTATGTAAGTATGGTTTTTCTATCTTTTCTTCCAAAGATTTTAAGCATATTTGTTTATTTGTCATAGTTCAGTGACGTAATTGACTTTGTTTTTCAAGTTGTTAAAAATTTTATTATCGTCGATTTTTCCATTTTTTACAATGTCATCAACGAAAATTATGTTTGATTCTATCCAATTATTAAAGAACAATGGTTTTCCAGCATATTGAATATATTTGTTCCCCCATATAATTTCTTTTCTTATATCATAAAATTTCTTAGGTACTCTCGGGTTCATAATTTTATTTAATTCTATATGATATTCTAAAACATCATAATAGAATGGGAATAGAGATATTTTAGTATTTGGAAGATGTTTGATTGAATCTATATTCATTTTAAAAACCAAAAGATTATGACCAAATTGATTCAGGATAATATAAGGGATAATCTCCCAATTAGCATTGTCTTGATACTTAAGGGAATGTATCCATTTAATTTTTAAGGACTTGCAAAAGGATTCCATATCAGGTTTTTCTAGACCCCCATTACTTCTAGGCCCTATTAAAATAGATATTTTTATTTTTTCTCTTTTATTTGACCATATGAACTGAAATATCATAGTGTTTATCTTTTTTAAAACATACTTTGGAATGGGTATCGACTGGATAAGATAAGCTAATTTTGGTAGTAACAATGACTTGATAACTGTGTTTTTACCGTAAAAGGTTAAATATCTACAGTTCCATTTATTTATAATATGTTGACATTCTTCTAGTTTACTTTCCCAATTTAATTTCTCACATAATATCCTGTTAGTACCAAAATATACACCTAATGCCTTCACATTTTCTTTAAACTGTATACCATAATTTTCTGTCTTAACATAATGTTTGCATTTGCCGAGTAACATCCCTTCTGTTTTAGAATTTATACTTTTAGGCCCGATTCAATGTCAAAGTCGTCTAAAAATTTTAATATTATAGGTATTTCTTCAATATTTCTCAAAAATAATGTTGTATCATCAGCTAACTGACTAATGATAAGTTTTCTAGTTGTAGTTTGTGTTTTAATTTTTATGCCAGACAGTTCATTAGATTTTCGAATTTTGGTAGCTAAAATTTCAGCATTAATAATAAATAAAAAAGCAGATAGCGGACACCCTTGTCTAATGTCACGTGACACCGAGAAGAAGTGCGACTTCCATCCATTGTTCATAACTGAAGAACATATGTCATTGTATAATATTTCAATCCATGTAATGAACTCGTTTTTGAAGCCAAATTTAACTAAGGCCTCAAACATAAATTTCCATTCGACTGTATTAAAAGCTTTTTTTAAATCAAGGAATAAAACAACTTCCTCTGTATCTAGGAACTCCACATAATCTATAACATCTTGGATTTGACGGATATTGTGATCAATGAAACGGTTTTTGATAAAACCTTGTTGATCTGAATTAATAATTTTCAGTAAAACTTTTTGTAAACGTTGTGCTAAGACTTTAGCAAGTATTTTGTAATCGATGTTCAACAAAGATATGGGACGCCAATTTTCAAGGTTTTTGGGATCACCTTTCTTAAATAAAAGTGAAAAAATACATTGTTTTTGACTTTCTGATAACATTTTTTACTCGTGCTTTGTGAATATGAATCTAATAAAAATGTATTTATTTCGTCCCAGAACCTCTGGTAGAATTCAACAGTTAGTCCATCAAGTCCAGGACTTTTATTGACCTTCATACTGCTTATTGCTTCTGTACATTCATTTAAGGTTATAGGCCCTTCGCATAGATTTGCTTCATCTTGTGTTAATGTGTTTTCTAATGTAATTTCGTTTAAAACAATGGATTCATCGTATTTAGCCTGAGATGTATATAGTTTTTCATAAAAGGTAACTTGTTCTGCGAAAATTAACTTTATATCTGTAATGTGCTTTCCATTAATGTTTAAGGAAGATATAATTTTCCTATTTTGACGGGATCTCTCAAGATTACAAAAATATTTTGATTTTTTTTCACCTTCCTCTAAAAATTGTACTCTTGATCTTATTTGTGTTCCATGTATTTGAAAATTATATATTTGTGCAATTTCATTTTCTATTTCTGTAATTTTGCTATTTACTGTTTCAGTGACGCTTTTTAGTTAACTAGACATGACGTAATTAGTCAAGTTCCGCTCATATTGCTCTCAAGTAGGCACCGTACAGTCACTTACTAATCTTTCGCTTAATTTTCATATAAAAAATATGTTTTTCAAATTTTGAACGAAATGCATGAATTTCAAAAGACGATTACTCAGGAAAAACTGAAAGGTCCTGTACATTAGCATTAAGATTGCGATATTCTGCGGATCAAATATCCGAACATCGTGTTTTTGTCGACCCTTATGTGGTTAGAGGGAAGATATTCTCGTTTTATTTCTTGTAACTTGTAATAATCCGAGCATATAATGTCCACATCAGTCTTCGGACGAAGGTAGTAGTACTGTGCGAATATATGGTGTTTATTAGTTATGAAAAAGGTTTAAAATTATGAAAATGTTTCTGTTATTCATCACACTTAATAACTGATTGATTTACTCAGAAATTTCGTTGAGATGTTTTTTTTTTTTTTTAAATAAGTTCCGTCAATATCATATGAACTTTATTTAATAAAAATTCTTTTTAAATAATAAATTTAATACAATCGTTTATAAATCGAGCCATTTGTTTTCGAAATTTCAAAATTTCGCCCACACACTAAAAAGCAAAATGTATATTGTTTGATTCTTTTCAAGGTTGTGCATGGATTCGAAACTTTAAATACCATATATGACGTGTGATAGAAAAAAAAGCTGTTGAAAATATTTTGTTAACAATTATTTTGAGGAGAATGACATAACGCCTCATTTTGTGTTGTATTATATTCATCCAGCTCGCATGTTTTTCTGATACATGACGCTCGGCGATGCCGATGCTTTTCTTTGCATCGAAACTTTCTCTTCTTTTTTTAAATCTATATTAACGAAATATAGAATCTTTATTAGTTTCACCAGGCTGTAGTCAGATAATGGCGTCATTTTATCCCAATTGTTTCGACTATCAATTATTTTTTTCTAAAATGCAACACACAATTCATATGAAAAAAGGCTATGCAAGTTTATAAAATAATTACAGACATTATTTTAGTCATGGTCTTAATTAAAACTAATATGATATTGATCCACTCTGTCAAAAATGCATGTATTTTATAAAAATGCACACCATTGCAATTTTGAATGTCATCATTTAATCTGTCATTAGGAAGTAAAACACTACTCTTCGTATCTATTTCATCCAGCTCTTTCTAATACTATCGTTATTTGCTGATCCCAACCATTCATTAGCAGAAAAAATGCTAATGAAGTTATCTTAAAGATTTCAAAAAGGCTTCAGTCTGAACTCTTTCTATTGTGATTTTTAATTCCACGTTTCATTGAAATGGATGCGGAAAGTCCATGAATATCAACTGTGGCTCTTATTCATAAAGACTGGCATTCACAATACAATTTCCTTAAAACTAAATAAAATTATGTAAGCATGTTCTTTCGGGTGTCTGTTCACGTTTATTAAAAAATACAGTCCCATTTGGTTCTCGAAATAAAAATAGAATTTAGTTATTTGTCATCATTGTCAGTTGTAATTTAACTAAATTTATGTTCGTTTCCGTCCAATGTGAATTTATATCCCCTATTTAGTTTGCACGTCGTTGCAGTTGCATTTTGAATAAGTTGTTTTTGTGTTGGATTTAACCTTACCATGGCAGTATTTCAGTCACAGACAATTTTCAGGTAATTAGAGGTGGAAGAAGACACTTAATGAAAGCAGTACAAAACTGTACAAACTATGAAATGATATATGGCGGCGAATTTGGCTTGATTCATCGGTTTAACGATTATTTGAACATATAAAATGTTACATTAAATCTAGAATTCACACAGTGGTTATACACCTCAATAGAATCAAAGTTTTGGTAAATTGATTCTCGGAAAGATGTTATATATCTCCGTCAGTTGTCGCCAGCAGTTTTGAAGGGAGTGTATAATGCATTTTTTAGCTTTGAGCATATGGCAAACATGAACGTATTATGCACATGTTGATGTTTATTGCATTTCATAATTTGAAGAAATGAATCTTGAATACCATCGCATAACGTTCATATTTGTTTTACAGTATTTTCAATGTATTAACGAAAACATAAAGTACTGTCTTGTCTTTTCCACGAAACGTTATTTATTTGTATTTGTCTCACATTTATATTGGTTAACCAAATGCAAAATACAAATTACAATCAATTAGTGTAAGGTCGTGGGTTCAATTCCCGGCCCCGACATACCAAAGGTGAAATGGTACTGGTATAACTCCCTTGTATGATACTCAACATATAAGGGTAGTTCCAGGACTGGTTTGCTCGGTGTCAAGGGTAATGTGAATTGGTGTGGTATCATGCAACATGTCTACGACGTGGTACTGTAGTGTAGCAGCACTATACCTGTCTCAAGTACACATATTCTCCAAATGACTGAAATACTATCGGAATGTCGTTAAACCCAATCGACAAGCAAAAAAGTCAGTAATTGAGATCATTTGTTTGTCTTTATTTTTGAAACAATTAGATTGAAGAGAAAAGCAATTTGGTGTACGATTAAATTATTATTTATGGTGGGTGAGGGCGCCGGGGTTCGCAGGTTAATGGTTTGATACCTTTTTCGGACATGGAATTTTCATGATTTTTCAGAAGCCAAGTACAGGTCAAACACAGGAACTCTCGAGAAGGATAAGAATAAAACTTTACCTTTTCCTCAAATCGAAATTAAAAAAGAAAATATAAACTAAATAACTATGATTGATTCTTATCTTATATAAAAAGTGTGTAAATATGTTTCCGAAGGATTTTACTTTGTATTATAAGTTAGCAGTGCTATTAAAGAAGTAAGATAATCTTACTCTTTCAGTGCATATTACATATTTGTTATAAATGCTTTTATTTGCTTGCGGGGAAGCCCTTGGCGCTTCAATAACATAAATGATAGCTGGTTCCTTAATGTAGCTCCTCACTTACTGACATATCTGAATCTGTGAAATACGCTCAAATAGGTTTGCAATTAGTGTTTAGATCCGCTTCATAAAATATATGACATCCTTTTGACTTCCATTACATGTGTTAGCTGAACATTTTAGTGCTGATTATCACAAGAGGAGAAATCGTTATCAAATTTGGTAGTCCTAGTAATTGATTGTAGACTTTATCTAATGTTATCGTAGAAAAACAAATAGATACCCCTTGACATTCATTTGTCCGCATTTTGAAATGCATTTGTGGGACCATTCATCTAAATTTATTATTTATTTTCTATAATGACCCATTATGAACGATAACACAACTACCACCACCAACGACGACCACCACAAACAACAACAAAAACACCAATACACATACACACTTACATCACAAATGAGAGGTTGAAATAAAAGAGTTCAACTTAAATTTAAACAACTGTGCACATCGACACAAAACTTAGCACATACTCATTGCACGCAATGCGCGGTTCGATCAGATAGAATCTTCGACTGTTTTAATAGAATTTCTGACTTTTTTGTTTCTTCAATGTTGAAAATTTGAAAAAAAATTTTAATTTATGTCGAAAATGTTGGAATTCAAGAAATAAAAAAAAATAAAAATAGAATTGATGCATTGTAATACTGAAAAAAAAAATAAACATACGGAAGCAAGAATTTATTTGTAAGTGCTGCAATTTTCAGATGTTAGAATTAATATCACTTTTTTGTTTTATTTGTGTATTCTATATTATGTTCTATAACATTTTCTTATTCTGTATTATTTCACTAGTTCAAACAGAGATGGTCCTAATCACATTTCCCAATAATTTAACTCCACACAGTGTGACTCGTTATGAGCCTCACCGGACTGTGACTTGGTCTTTTGTGACGTCAAAGTTAAAAACGAAAACTGAATCATATCCCCTGAAAAAATTATGATTGTATTCGTAAAGTTGAGACGAGGAGAAAGTTCGGCACTAAATTTGAAGGGCACAAAACGTCACATATATGTTTACACCTTGTCAGATCGAAAAAAAAGAGAAGCGTGCATAAACAACACTACAATAACTACTAAACCATATGATTGATTAGGAGGGGACTAACGTTCTAGAAAGAGAAGACAACCAGGGATTAAAGTAAGGGAGGCAATCGCTCATGAATTCATTTAAAGTAATTGGTTCTCAACAAAAAGTATATATTGTTTTAATGACTGCAATAGAACAAATGATACATGCAACTAGCTGTTAACTTATAAAACATATTAAGACTAATTTTGAGATAGAAAATGATTTAATTAAGACGTACGACTGTTGGCCAGAGGCAAACTGTATTTATTGAATCATTCCAACAAACATGAAAGTTAAAGTATCGGTTGAAACAAAAGAATCTCGAATAATAAGTTATTAACGTCTACAAAATCTGAGTTACAATCCAATCAATATATCTAGTGTTATATTTTTATTCTTAATAACTGTATCAAATAAATTTTACCATAGCCAGAGTGTTTTCAATTAATAATAATTATAAAAGATATCTTAGATAGATAGCGCACCAATGATTTCAGTAGGTAATATATTAAGTCCTATTTTAAGAACTAAGAACAAACAATAATACAAATATTACAAAGGAAGGCAAAAATCAAAACCTTCCACGTCTCCCCACTCTGGTTTGAACAATATTATGGACGCGGTGCCTGACGCGTAACTTGCAATTCAGCAGTTTTGTTATGATAACCTAACAGAGAACAGCAATATGCTTCTTTTATCTGAGAACCTAAAAACATTTGAGCGTATAAATTTTTGAAAAAATTATGCAGTTGAATTCTGCTGGGAGCGCTTTCATGGGCTAAAAAATAGGTTAACCACTAACTATATTGATGATGTGAATGTGCGGCTTACGGTTATTAATGTAATAACCAGATATTCGGATTAGCTCTTGTTTCTCAAAATTAATAATATGCCTCAATTATCATACTTAAATCTTCCGACGTTCTCCTGCTGAAAGAAATATCGGTCACCATTAACGATTTCATTATCAAATTCATCATCAATCAGTCAGAGAGAGGGGCCATTTAATGGACAATTTCTTTCGGACCGATTCCTAACACTAGTAAAATATAACCTTGCATATTTGAATACAAAATAAACAAATAAGGAACACAAACATGGATTAAAATAAATGTTTTTTTTCTTTTCAATATTTTGTTAAACAGGTTACAAAAGTAATCATGACTTTATATGTGTTTAAAAATATATGTTTAAAACAAATTTCAAATCACGTCATTTAATATTATCGTAAAACAGCATGAAGTATAGATAAGTTCTTAAAATTTTCGCACGACATGATTTGCTGTAGCTAAAGATATGGAACGACGGCACTGTCTTAAGTAGTTATCTATATTAATATTACGCTTATTTTTGACATATATATGTATTTTATTGTATCATGTAGTTACATCTTTAAATCATGTAGGCAACCTATCATATCATGCGTATTCTTTAATAAATGATGTACATCTTATATTATATTATGTGCATTTTTTATTATATTATGTTATATATTATTCAGATCATGCGCTTTTGCATTTATATCCTGTGCATGATTCATTATATAATGTCGCTGATTATGTTTATTACTATCTGTACGTTCTTCGATATATTTTGTGGTGACGTTTTCATATAATGTCCACACTTTGTTATAAAGTGGTAACTGTATTATATTTTGTAGATACTTTTAGCGAGGCGATAGTCTGACACGATACCGGAAAAATTCAAGCACGTTATGTTGATGAATGGTGGTGGTCGAAATTGGAGCCGATCCTTCACAAATAAGGGTAGTTCATAAAAGAAAAAATCCAGATAACCGCACATGGTTTATAACCATAACGACGGTCTCTCTGCAAAAATTGTTTTATTTATTGGCAGGCTCTCTGTATTCGTACCGGTTATTCTCTGCCATAAACAAATTGTGCGACGAACGGAGGGCTAAGAAAAGACAAGTTGTCACTGTAAACAGGTGACTGCTAAAAATTAGTATTGCACGGAACATTAGAGTATATTTGCTGTGTATATGAGTGTCCACTTTTCATTTATCAACGACTGCGCTCAGAAACTCGGACAAACAATTTAGTGACGTACAAACATGTGGAACACAAGCTCACTGTGATGAGTTTATCTAACACTTTGATCGATTTCAAAATATTTCTCTTTTGTGTGGTCCAGACAATTAATCGGTAAAAGACATTTCTAACGGTTAAAGTGTTTTTTTCTTTCGGCCGTTAGTCCGTTTATTTTCACCCTGACTTCCTGTGAAACACACAGAAATAAAGTGGAATAAAATTAGGCTTTTCGTTGGTTATTATATACTTTGCTAAATTCCCATTGGTCATTGTAAAATTAATCAAAAGAAAAGAAAGTAGTTGCGGAAACGAGTTTTTTAGATCTCTGTTTGTTTTAAAAGTTGAAGATTTCTTCCTCTGCGAACGATTTGTCTCGAATAGTAAGACACTGCACCTTTTTAAGGTAAACTTAAAGAGTAGAACGCTAAAAAATAGGAAACACATAGATTTCGGAATTGATTGTTCGACCCTGACAAACATTACATCCGGTTTCGTTTTGTAGTCCGCGAAACGAAGTCTAATGCGCAGATGTTTTAAGGTTGTAAGTATCTACCACGATTGTACAAATTATTTGAATCCGTCGTATTTCAAAGAGCTACACTGACACAGGAATTACACAACTATTTAACCAACAACAAAATCTATTACACATTAAACCATTCAGATACTAATCATCAAGCTGGTTACCACGGCCAAATATTTTTTTAAAGATATTCATTGTTTATCAATAAATTAGACATTAATATTTTTTACTGTTACAGGTTGAGGGGAAAATGTTCAGCCTGACTGGGACTTGAACCTCGGCCATTTTGTTTACAGGGCGAAGTAACCGACAAATTACTATAACTTAAATTATACACTAATTGAGTTATTGATATCAACGATATTAACACCAAAATTTGGAGACACGATACAATTAACAAGAAAGAGGCCTCTAAGGTTGGGTGGCTATGGTCCCTGGTTTACTATCAATTAGCTTCTCACTTCTGATGGTTCGAATCCTGATCTGGTCACCCGGGCAGCCTTCCAGCTGGCCTGTGGTATGTCGATAATTCTACCCGGATGCACTAAATGTTTCCTGTTCACATGTAACTAGTTTGACGTCGCTTCGTGATCGAAAGCAATAACAACGTGCACCTTTACAATGACAAATATGGCAATATTTAATATATAATAGATATACAGCCTTGCCTTGGACCTCGCATTATGGAACCACTAGCCGTTTGACTGAGAGTTTCATATGATGATTTATGTACGGTTCAGAGTTATGCTGGGTATATTTTTATTTTTAGTTAAACTATGACGTAATTAGTCGACGCCGCAACAATTTCCGCCCATATTGTAATTAGGTTAAATAGGCACCGTACAGTCATTTATTTTACCTTACGGTTAATTTTTAATATATCTTTCATATTTTGAACGAAACGCATGCATTTTATTAGGGGATTAAGTAGGACAAGCTGAACGTCCTGTACACGAGCATTGAGATTGCGATAATCTGCAGATCAAATATCCGAACATCGTCTTTTTGTAGACCCTTGTGTGATGAAACAGACGTTTGTTGAGGGAAGATAAAAGCAGCAGTTCTGTGCGTATATATGATGTTTATTAGTTATGAAAAAGGTTTTTAACCATGAAAACGTTCGTGTTGTTCATCACATTTGATAACAGACTGATTTACTCAGAAATTCATTTAATGTATTTTTTTTCTTCAATAAAATCCATTTATATCATTTAAACTTTATTTCATAAATATACGGTCGTTTATATATCGTGTCATTTGTTTTGTAAATTTCAAAACCTCCCCCACACGGTAAAAAGCAAAATGTTTCTTGCTTGATCCCTGTCGAGATGGACTCGAAACTTGTCGAGATAGATTCGAAAATTTTAATACCAAATATAACATTTATGCACAGAAAAAATGTAAATGTTTTATTAACAGTTATTTTGAGGAGAATTATAGAGTGCCTCATTTTGTGTTGTATTCATCCAGTTCGCATACTTCCTTGATACATGATTCTCGGAGATGTCGATGCTTTGCTTTGCATCATCTCTTTCCATTTTCTTGTCTTTTTTCTTTAATTCATATAAACGAAAATTTAGAATCTTCACCAGGCTGTAGTAGGAAAAACCTTTCCTGACATAAATTTGGGAGTTTCCCTTGCAAAAACGGAGAATCATTGTATCCATTACTGTTTTTTTCTAGAATGAGGATAGATTCATTAATTGTGCTAAATAAAAAAATAAATAAATGAATAAATGAAAGCAAGAAATTAAAAAAAAATAATAAAAAAAGATATTAACAAAAGATATGTCTATAACAATCATAGAAAGACATGTTTAATGTAAAAGTGTGATTGATATGTTTTCACCTACTGTTCCTGATTTACCTACATTTTCTGTCAAGAGAATTCATTGTAATACTATTCATATCCATTTTGTAAGAAAGTGCATTTCATCCGCTATCTCACTGTTAATCAGTAAAACCGAAAACACCAGACATACAAAAAAAGACACACAATGGAATGTAAAAGTGCATGCAAGTAATTGCAGTCGTTTTAGTCCTGATCCTAATTAAAACCAATTTTATATGGATCCACCCAGGCAATGGTACTGAAAATGCACACTGTATTTTCGAATGACATCATTTAATTTGTCATTAGGAAATGAAACGCTACTTTATGAGTCCATTAAATCCAGTTCTTTTAAAACTCTTTTTATTTGCTGATCCAAATCGTTCATAAACAAACAAAAAATGTTAGTGAAATTATCTTAAAGATTACATAAAGACTTCATTCTGAACTCCTTCTATTCTGATAGTTTATTCCACGTTTTGTTAAAATGGCTGCAAAAAATCAACGAATGATCAACTGTTGGTCCTTAATTCATAAAGACTGATATTCGCAATACAATTTCTACGATCACTTAATGGACCATAATCAAAACTTTAAGTTTAATTAATTATCTTAAAATTAAATAAGCAATCATGATCTCTCGGGTGTCCGTCTCATGTTTTTTCCCCAAGATTTTACGGGGGACAGTCCCATTTGGACCTCGGAATGATGTAGAATTTAGTTATTTGTCGTGATTTGTTATCATTGTCAGTTGTATTTTTGCTAAATTCATGGTCGTTTCCCTTCAATGTCAATTTATATCACCTCTTGAGTTTGCCAATTTTTGCCGTTGCTTTTTGAATAGGTTGTTGTTGTGTAGGAATTAACCCTCACTACGACAGTATTTCAGTCATAAAGCGATGTTCAGCTAATTGCAGGTGGAAGAAGACACCCGATGAAAGCAGCATGAACTTTTCAGAATATGAAATGTTTTACGGTGGCGAACATAACTCGATTTATCTGTTTAACGATTATGAACACCTCGACAAAATCAAAGTCTTGGTAAATTGATTCTCGGAAAGATGTTATTATCTATCTTTGAATGTAATATAAAGTTATATATATATATATATATATATATATATATATATATATCCCTTAGATGTCGCCAGTAGTTTTGAAGGAGGTGTACAATTCATTTTTAGCTTTAAGCATTCGACAAACACAAACGTATTGTGCACATTTCGATGTTTGTTGCATTTCGTGATTTAAAGTAATTAGTCGTGAATGCACTCGCATAACTTTCTTTTTTGTTCTCCTGAAAAGATAAAATATTGCCATGTTTTTTTATGAAACATTAATTATTTGCATTTGTCCCACATTAATTTATATTAACCAAATGCAAAATATAAATTACAAGTAAATAAGTTGAAGGTCGTGGGTTCGAATCTGGCTCCGACATACCATAGTAGTGAAAACGGTACTAGTATAGCTCCATTGCATGGTGCTAATCATATAAGGGTATTTGCACAACTGTTTTGCCTGGTGTAAGAATAATGTGACTTGGTGTGGTATCATGCCAAATGTCTACGGTGGTATACGGATACTGCAGTGTGGCAGCACTATACCTGTCTCAAGTATACATAACCTCCAAAATGACTGAATTAATATCGGTAGGTCGTTAAACCCAATAAACAAGCAAACATTTTTTTTCAGTTTTTGATATAAGGTATTTTTGAAACAATTAGGTTTAAGAGACAAGCAATTTGGTGTACGTTTAAATTATTATACATGGTGTTCAAGTTCGCCAGGGTCCGAAGATTAAAAGTTTGACCCCCTGTCGGAACATGGACTTTTCATAGTCTTTTCTGATGACAAGTACTGGTCCAACACAGCAACTCTCGAGAAGGATAAATATATTTTTTAACTTTTTTTTCCCAAATTAAAAAAAAAAGAAAATAAAAACTCAATAATTGTAATTGATTCTTATATACAAAAGTGTGATTAAATATTTTTCAGGGGTTTAACTTTCTATTATTAGCTGGCAATGCTATTTTATCAAGTACGAAAAAGAAGTAAGAAAATATTTCTCTTTCAGTGCATACTATTTGTTTGTCATACATGTTATTATTATTTGCCAGCGAAGAAAAGCTTGACGCTTCAAATACATAAATAAAAAAAAAAATGTCTTTCCTCTCTTGATGACATATCTGAATTTGTGAAGTACGGGCAATTAGGTTCCTTACTATAATTTCGGCAAATATATGACATCCTTTTGACTTCCATTACATGCGTCAGCTGAATGTTTTAGTCTTGATTAGGAGGAGGAGAATCCGAGATCGAATTTGGATTTCACCGGGCCCTTTCAAAACACAATTTGCTTAATTTGCTATACGGCATTTGTATTATTTTGCGTGCATGGAATTGATTTTGTATTAGTTACACGACAAATTATTTCGTGTCAGTATGAATTTATTTAGTATTCAATTTTTTTCTTTATATCGTAAAAACGAAAAAATCGTATACATACATACCTACATACATACATACATACATACATTATATATCATATAAATGCATCAACTTGAAAATGAATGATTATTAAGGAGAAATTTCGCCTAACTCTAATTTATAGCTCGGTTGTATGGAATATAATATCTCATATTTACGAAATGATATTTCGTTCCAAGAAATTCCTTTCAAGAATACGCTTTTGATTTCAAAAAGAAATGTATAACAAGAAAATAAATAATATTTGCGTTGTCATATGTATGCTTCTGTTGAATTACAATCATTTAACATATTTATAAAATGACAATAATAGAATTAATCTATTTTTTCACAAAGGCACTCAATAATTATATGAATTTTATTACGTATATACTAAAAATATTGTTAGTTATCAAAGTATTCTTATCCATTCATTTTAATGTCCAATAAAGTGTAGTTTTAATATCACCCTCATAAACATCTAGCACTCTAATCCAATCATTATACACACATTTATGAGGCATTTGAAACCTTTTCAAATAATGACCACCTCTTAAAAGCAAGACTTTCATGAAATGATAATTTAATGAAACTCGAAAAAGTTGCCCTGGATCGAATTACTTTTTAAATGGACATAATAAAAAAATATTTAGTGGCATTGTAACACGACACGATTCATTAATCGATTCATTTATTCACGATGATAGAGGTCCACCTCAATGATGTTTTCATGAGGTTCCAGCATTCTTTTTGATACATGAAGTCATGATTTAGAAACTTAAGGATATATATGTTCTTTACCCTGTGTGTTGTTTTAAGTTTCTTTTTCTGCCTCAGCCAAAGAGAACAGTATTATTATTATATGTGTGATTTAACAAAATTGTGTTTTATTTTTCGTTCATTCTTTAACCAACTGATGTAATACATGAGATAATATCTTAGCGAACTCGGATTTGTCAATTCTGTATAAAATATACGCATTAAAAGTGTTTGTTGAACGGTAATGAATAGCATGAATCTACCTTCGAGATAAGATACTAAAAATGTTCTTAAAGCATCTTAATCTAAATTGAAAATTGAATTGTGCTCAACTGATTTCTTAAATCTGTAATTAAAATTGGATAAAGGAAACAATAGCACAAAGGATACATTTCATGAAATAGCTTAACGGTCAACCACAAAGATGTCATTTACATCATTATCTGTTAAAATATATTTGTTTAAGAAAATCTGTACAAAAATATGTTAAACTTATTTGTAGTTTGTATAACATAGGCTATTGAAAGTTGCAAAGATGACCAAAGTGAGAAAATATTGACTTACTTCTCTCCCTTTTCTATGCTGTCATCTATAGACAAAACTTTGCCACACTATATATCGTATTGAACAATTCACAGTTACTGTAACTAATTTCAAGCTAAATCCAAGATGACAATGAACGATTAAGAGTATAAATGTGTATATCATTTGATTAATTTACATTCATATACAAAATATTAACATATATTCTTCAGACTTAAGAAATTGGTCGCTAAACGTACTGAATACTGTGTGCGTGTGGGGAGGGGGGCATAATGAAAAAAGTCATATCAGAATGTAATCTATAAACAATATTTGATAATATTGACAATAGAAGGCCGTGTGGTCATATTAAAAGATAAACAGTATGAATAACGTTAATAAACGTTTTACATACCTTCATATCAAAATGTTTTCACTTTCATTTGCTGTAAAAATCCTGCACGTATCTCCGTTGGGTTTCTATAAAGACCATATGATTCTAAATGAGTAAAATCCCTAACATATCTACTAATAAGAATTAAGTTCTTTGTTTGGTCTGATTATGTAATGTCGTGTTTGGGGTCCATCAGGGGGTAATAAAAGAGTACCCGGATTAATTGATCAGGTTGTGTGTGTCGGAGAAGTGCGTAATTGATGGGCACGATTTATGGCTCTTGGTGTGACATATTGTCAACTCTCAAGTGAGGGCAATACCCAATCACCCCAGAATGTGAACAGACACTTACAGACGGTTGGGTTCTTATCCAAGTTGGCACTTACAGTGATTTACTTACAGTGCAGTTTACTTACAGTGCAGTGCAGTGAAACATTGTCAATTAGTCAATAATGACAATTAAGGCCTTTTAAGATAAGCAAGCTTCATTCAAGATAATGGACAGGGAATTATAAGTGCAAATTTATAAGATATAGGTAGGTTTTGTTGTTCCATTATTAATTTATTCAAATCAAATCGATTTTATAAGTTTTTTTCTTTGACATGAGAAAATATTTTACATAAAACTAGGTCATTGACGAATGAATAGTTATGGACTGACGATAAAAACTTGAATTTTGGAATAGATTTATGATATTGGAAGAGAAGACAGGTATAAATGCTTGAAGGAAAGGTAATTACTACTTATTTCCATATTTTTTCATATTTTCCTGTGTTTCAATGGGTACAATTAATGATTTATTGTCTGCACCCACTTCATCAGTTAAGAGTGCTCAAATTTCGTAATTTTCATTACAAACAAGATCATAAATGGTCGGGAAGCAGAATTAAAAAAAAAAGCATGCATTTGTACTACTTTCTCCTAAGTAAAGGAATATGTCAAGTTATAGTGGTGAAATCATATTCAAATTATGAACATTTTGACTTCCATTCACTTGAAAACTTCTGTTTATCTCTGAATTTAACTTTTTATTTCAAAGTCAATCTGATTTACGTAATCACAAATAAATTATTTATTTTTTATCAAATTTGTCGATTAATTCCACAGAAACAACTCCTCTTTTCCCAAAGCCAATGTGGAATTCAGACCTAGTAAATTAATGACGAAGAGGACGACAAGTTGACGAGGAAAATATTAGGGAATTAATAAGCAATGGGTAAGGCTTATAAATTAAATTACAAGCTACATTACTCTGGGAGATGGAAGTGAATCCATAAAAGTAGATAGAAGAAAAAGATAATAAACAAGATTGACACGCATTGCTAGTAATAAAAAAGACATTGATTCAGCATCTAATGTTTCTATCTCTTTTATGTTTCAGTACTTCGCCACGAATTATGCGTTTGGAAAAAATACGGGGATAGTGTTGTTATCGTGTTGTCGCCGCAATTGATAGATACATATTATACATGTACAATATATACCTTTGTGATATCAAAAAAGTGTATACATGTATAATATATACATGTATCATTATAAAAAAGTGCATCTTCGTCACATTGCTATTATTGACACTATTGATGTAGAAATGAAGTATTTGGATGTATTCTTTTCTAGAGAAACAAGAAAGAATGAATTCGCCTTGACGTATTTCTAAGCGCTAAGTATTTTTGGTTTCTGTTTTTTAATCTTGATACCAAATGCAATGAACATACTCGCAAAAGAAAACTATTAACGAATAGGATCAAATAGAAAGGCGAATCCAGGAATTTATGATTGGGGCGGATTTGGGGCACTATGGCATTGAGTCACTGTTTTATTGAAGTGAAACATTTTAATTACTTTATTCATGTTAATCCTAATCTCAAACATCATACACATTGGACATATTTTTAAGGAAAAAGAAATTAAAAGTGGATAAAACTGTCAATGGGTGAATAACTGTTTTGGTTGTTGGGAAATTATGGTTCGAAATCAAAAATGAATTAGGAAATAGTAAGTTATACTTGTTATATTTTAAACAAACAAGGAGAACGACTAGAGGTTCAAGTAACTAGCACCGGTAAACCGGTGTTGATACACTCAACCATAAAATATAGGTTACAAAACACCAACACTTGACACCGTTTACTAAAACTTGATAGTAGCTGAAATATGTTTATCATTTAATCTACAGAACAACGAATAATTTTTTTGTAGATTATATATAATATTTTATCTATCAAACAAGTTTCTATGCATTTGAATACGCGGAGAAACAAATAGATACCCGTTGACATTCATTTCCCTGCATTTTGAATTTGAATCTTTGGGACCATTCATCTAATTTATTGTTTACTTTCTATAATGAACCATTATGTACGATCACCACCACTAACAACAGCAACAAACAACAAGAACAACAACAAAACACCAAACACACATACACACTTACATCACAAATAAGAGATTGAAATAAAAGTGATCAGCTTCAATTCGAACAACTGTGCCAAAAGCACATCGACACAAAACTTTACACATACTCATTGCACGCAATGCGTAGTTTGATACAATCTTCGACTGTTACATTAGAATTTCTGGCTCTTTTTGTTTCTTCAAATTTGTTGCGAAAATCTGAATCGAAAAAATAGCACAATGTATTAATGTATGCCTTGTTTGAAATTTGAGAAAGCAAAACAAAAATATGCATTGTAAATTATGAAAAATATGCAGGACATTTTTTGGAAATGATAAAAATATCTTACTTCCCTAAAATGATACAAATATAAAGTTATAAGCATATTAACCACCATGCGCCTCTTGACAGTTGCATCACAACAAATGATAACATCCTGGTAAAACAAAATTGAATTTAAGTCGCCATCACAACCAGCCGTCAAAAGTTTAGGCTTCAAGAAAATGAAAAGAAAATCCTGGAATTTAGAATACAAAATAATCAAATAAGTTACATCTCAAGTTGTGATCTTTCCGATCGTAAATCTTGACAACCAGTCGTACATTGTTCAGGCTTTATGGAAATTAAAATACAAAAAATGTAATGTTTTCCCGTAATTATAAATACAATTTGACAAACGAATTGCACCACAAATTATGGCCCAACCGATCGTAAATTATGACATCAAGCCTTATATTGTTTAAGTTTTTAAAACATTTTTTATTCAAATGATGGAGAAAGGGTATCGGTATCTTAGTAGAGGATGGCGTGTTATTACAATATTGTGGGTCAATATAAAATTTATGAAAACTGCATACATCAAAATAAATTTCAGAAAGATAACGGCTAAAGAATGGAAACAATATCTTTATGACAAGAGCTAGTTGTAGCTCTGAGTATATATGCTTTTGAAATAATGTACTATCGCCGACAGCTTTAGAGTAGAACGGATGTAATTATTTACAAATTACGGCTTCAGGAATATCAACAAGTGATGTTTAAATCTTTTCGTTCTTTGTCATATTCAGCAGGATCGACCCGGCCTTTCTGAAAGTAAAGCCTAAATAAATGTATGTCGGCATTATGTCACTTCGGAGTTAAGGGTTATTTTTGTTCAAAAGATTAGATCCATTTTGACGGAAACCACAAATATGTACACCTTGTTATTTATGCACCATTCAATTTGATTTTGACCTTGTATGTGCATATTGGGGTTGGGTGAAGACTAGGAGTTCAAACACGATTTATTATAGACAGAGAGAAAAAAGATCGGAAACATTATGACGTTGACGTCAAGGTAACGTGCCCCGCCTCTCATGTCCATGTATAACCGCAGTTATCTGCGATTCACGAACGTTTGAAAACCTAACATTTTAAACATTTTACATTTAAGCTATTACTAAGATGCTTGGCACGTAAGGGAAGTTCCAGGACAGGTAAACTCAGATTCTGGATAATGTAACAGGGTGCGGTATAATTTCACTAGTCTATGGTGGGATATATCGCAGTGTGGCAGCACTAAACGAGTATTTGTTGGCCTTTATTTACAATAAAACATCTTGTATCATAGTAGAAATGTTAATCATAAAATGACGGGATATTATCCGTAAGGAACAAATTATGAGTACAAACACATTTATAATCCTTGAATAGTTCTATCAACATTGAAAAAAAAGTAGAGATAGTTCTTATCACACATCCCAATAATTAAACTCCACTTACTGTATACCCGCCATGAACCTCATCGGACTGTAATTTGATATTTTGTGATGCCACAGGTAAAAACGAAAACTGAATCATATCCCCTGCAAAAACTATGATTTTTCTCGTACTGTATTTTTTAATCATTCCAACAAACCTGAAAGTTGAAGTATCATTTTAAACAAATGAACGTCTATTAATAAGTTATCAACGTCTGTAAAATCTGAGAAACAATCCGGTAAATATATTTAGTTTTATTTCTTTATCCTTAACAGCTGTCTTCAATCAGTAGTAATAAAAATACCATTCTTCTAATATAGTTCTAAGTAGGACCATCATTAAAACATGGGTTGAAATAGCGCTACCCACAATTTCAGTAGGTAATATGTGAACAAATGTACATTTACAAATATTACAAATAAAGGCAAAAATCAAAACCTGCCACCTCTCCCAGTCTGTGTTAAAAAAGAGTATTGCTTCGGAGCCTGACGTGTAACTTATGTATATGTGTTGCGAATTGGTGGTGCTCTTTTCGTTATGATCTGTTCATCTAGTTGTTCAAACATTATTCTCATACGTCTTTTAGATTTTAACTGAAGATTCTAATATGGTGACAACGACACTGTAAGCTTAGTTCGAAGGCACCTGTCATACAGTAATATGTTACACAAATATTAAATATTTAGACCGAATGTTGTATGATTATGATATGGCAGATTTTTAGGTTTTAGAACGAGTAGAAAAATCACTTGTTAATTATCAATCAGTCAGAGAGTTGGACCAATTAATGGACGATTTCTGTCGGACCGATCCCAATACTAGTAACCTTGCACATTTAAAAAAAAATTAGGCAATAAGCAACACAAAAATGAATTAAAAACAATGTTTTTCTTTTCAATATTTTGTTCAAATAGGTTACCAGAGTTATCATGACTATATATGTGTTTAAATATATATGTTTAAATCAAATATCATATCACGTCATTTAATATTACCGTCAGAAGGCAAGAAGTATTGAAAAGATCTCAAAATTTCCGCACGACATGATTCTTAGTAATCATCTTAATTTATTACGTATATTTGTTATTACTTTATTTGCCAAGATCTTTACATCTTGTGGAAACGTATTTATATTCTGTGCGAGTATCGTTACATGTTGTGTTTTTGATCTTTTTTTGACATACAGGTATTTTTTTCATTTTTTTTTTTTTTTATATTATATTATGTTATATATCATTCAGATCATGTGCTTTTACATTTAAAGCCTGTGCATAATTTATCATTTCTTATATTTTGTGGATACTTTTAGCGAGGCGATATTTTGACTCGATACCTGAAAAGTTCAAGCAAGTGATGCTGATGAAGTGTGGTTGTTAAAATTGAGCCGATCCTTCACAAATTAGGGTAGCTTCATAAAAGAAAAATTCAGATAACCGCACATGATTTAAAACGATATCGGTGGTCTCTCTGCAGAAATCGCTTTATTTGCAGGCTCTCTGTATTTGTACCGGTAATTCTCTGCCATAAACAAAATGTGCGACGGATGGAGGGCTCAGAAGACAAGTTGTCACTGTTTACAGGTGAGTTGCACAAAATTAATTATTGCACGGAACATTAAAGTATCTTGTTGTGTATATGAGTGTCCACTTTTCAATTATCAACGACTGTGCTCCGAAACTCGGACAAACAATTTAGTGATGTACAAACATGCGGATCATAACGTCACTACGTTGAGTTTGTCTAACACTTTGATCGGCAATTTTACACAATTTTATCTTTTGTGGTTTCAGACAATTAATTGGTAGAAAAAGAAACAATATATTTCAAACGGTAAAAGTGGGTCTTTTTTATCAATAAATTAGACATTTATATTTGTTTTACTGTCACGGGGTGAGAAAAATGTGCAGCCTGACTGGGACTCGAACCTGGGCTTACAGGGTGAATTAGCCGCCATATTACACACAATGCTCTCCTATTGTAAGTTATTATATCAGCGATATTAACACCGGCATTTAGAAACACGATACAATTAATAAGAAAGAGACATCCGAGGTTGGGTAGCCTCTATAGCCCTGGTTTACTTTCACTTAGCATGTCACTTCTGAGAGCTCGAATCCCAGTCCGATTACCAGGGCAGCATTCCAGGTGGCTTGTGGTGTGTCGATAATTCTACCCGGATGCACTCAATGTTTCCTGTGCACTTGTAACTAGTTTGTCGTCGCTTCGTGGTGGAAAACAATACCAATGGTCACCTTTACGAAGACAAATTTGGCCTTGCCATATCAGGACCAGAAATCAATATAATTATGATGCCTGTTTCCTTCCTAATTAAGCTAATGGACATGGTCTTCAGAAACAACGGATATTTGTCATCACGATAAGGATGTCTCCATGTTGAATGAGGCTCACTGGACTTTAGAGAACTACACCGGATTACACAATATCGTATTTCAACTAGAACTTCTGTTAACTCATTAATCTGATTCTCGTTTATTACACGTACATGTATTATAACATACAGAGTAAATACGGCATCATTACATTCAAAACCTCGTTATCTCAACGCGGTTGATTTATATAAACTGATGTTATGGTATCTAAAAGCTTGCGTGTTTGTTTCTTTTCTTTTCTGTAGTAAGCAACTAGAATTTAAATTGGCTTTGGAAAATCTGTGAGCACCTTGTCACCAAACAAGGCTTCGGCAGATGGATAAGTAGATTTTATACCATAACTTATATATATACCTATAAATAAAGTATTTATTATAATTATGTTTATGAGATTAAGAATAGTTAAAGAATTTATTTATTATAATTATGTTTATTAGATTAAAATATATAAATGTTTCATTTAACCTCTAAAGAGTTTTACGCATTCATGCGCTTCTAGGTCGTTTCACAAAACACTTTCCTTGCACGTGTTTTATTATATCTTGCATGCGAGGCGAGAATCATCATGCGTGTGGCTTCAGACGTCTTAAGTTAATCAGAATGGAATATTATAAAGCTTACAAGAAATGTTGGTCTGCAAGTTGACATGAGCATTTACGTTCGTCTTCCATGCAGAAGACACATTTGTCTGTCATTGTTGGGAAGAATAAAAGCTATGCAAGAGGAAACAAAATATATTTCATTCGTATTGATCAAACTGCATTAAGACAGTGAAAAAACGTAGGGTAGACTTTTGTGTTAGTTTTAAATAGGAAGTATTCGACAGTTTAAATTATTTTGATAAAGATTTTTTTTTAAAACAAAATAAATGCTTTCGAATGAGATGGGGTAACGTAAGTTCAGAAATGCATATGTTTGTTTCAGGATATCTGCTCACCAATTACAAATAGAAAAAGGTCGTTATTTAAATATTGATAGGGAATATAGATTTTGTCCTTTTTGTAAAGATGTTGTAGAAACAGAGTTTCACTTTTTATTTGTTTGTCCAATTTATAATGAGCTGAGACAGAAATATCTTCCTTATATGTATCACCATCATCCAACTGTTGATAAATTCTACAACATTTTATCTGATAGTAGAGAATTAGTGATTAAAAATGTTGCCATGTATCTGTTTTACAGTTTTCAAAAACGCAAAGAATTATTACAATAGTATTGGTCAGTCAATGATATGATATATTTAGTGGATGTATTAACACATGTACCTGGTTATATATTTGTTGTTCAATGACATTCTTAGATCTATATGAATAATTGCATATATTTTGTCATTTTCTTATGTACACATTGTATGTATGTTGTTTTTTTGCAAGGGCCGGTGGCCAATTAGCAAATAAACTATTGAATTGAATTGAATTGAATTGAATTGGGGTCTATCATATGAGGTTTATTGCAAAGTAAGGAGGTAAATACTTGAGTCTGGCTACTACATATGCTATTTACCCTGCGTTTCTTTTTCCCTTTGAGTACATATATTAACCCAAAGAGAGGAAAATGTTCTTACATTATATTCATCACATAATTTCTCTCTCTTACATAGCTTCGACGTTAGATGATTTATTTTTGATGATTGGCATCCCTTCTGTATAAAACCATATACAACATATACGAGTATTTAGACTGTTTATGGTGTGCTATGATGCCATTAGTAACATAATTCAATACTTGCTGATAGGACATGTATATTACTGAATACGCCCGGTCGGGCTAAATGGTGTTACATTTATATCTTTCGCACTGTCATCTTCTTTATTATAAGTACACACTCGGCGTTCATATTTCATTCTTTATATAATAAACGCCATGTCAAAAGGATTGTAGCTTGCCAAAAACAGAAATTAAATGGAAGTCTGGAACTTGCATATGAAACCATATACATATATGTACAGTCAAGGCATTGATAGCCAAAGTAGTGCAAAAGAAGAAATTAGATATTTATTGGTCACGTTTTAAATATAAATATCATGGAAGTTAATATATACATCTTTGCCTTGGACCTCGCATTATGGAGCCATATACCGTTTCCATGATAGTTTATGTACTGTTTAGAGTCAGTGACGCTGTTTACATTTATATTTTAATTAACAAAACATGACGTAATTAGTCGACGTCGCAAAAAGCTCGCCCATATTGCTCTTAGTTATAGTAAGCACCGTACAGTCACTTATTTTACCTTACGGTTATTTTTTATAAAAATATGTTTTTCAAATTTTGCACGAAATGCATGAATTTCAATAGGCGATTACTCAAGACAAACTGAAAGGTCCCGTACATGAGTATTAAGATTGCGATATCTGCAGATCAAATATTCCAACATCGTGTTTTTGTTGACCCTTATGGGGTAAGAGGTTAGATATTCTCGTTTTATTTCGTAACTTGTAATTATCCGAGCATATAATGTCCACATCAGTCTTCGGACGAAAGCAGTAGTGTTGTGCGTATATATGGTATTTATTAGTTATGAAAAAGGTTTTAAACCATGAAAATTGGAAACATATTGATTCCGTCAATATCATATGAACTTTATTTAATAATATTTAAATTAAAAATTTTTTTTTTAACACAATCGTTCATATATCGTGCCATTTGTTTTGGACATTTCAAAATTTCGCCCACGCCCTAAAAAGCAAAATGTATATTGTTTGATCCTTTTCAAGGTTGTTCATAGATTCGAAACTTTAAATACCATATATGACGTGTGATAGAAAAATGTTTTTGAATGAGGAAGAGAATGATATTACGCCATGTGTATGTGTTGTATTTTATTCATCCAGCTCGCATTTTTTTTCTGATACATGACTCTCGGCGATGCCGATGCTTTTCTTTGCATCGATTCTTTCTCTCTCTTTTTTTTAAATCTATATTAACGAAATATAGAATCTTTATTAGTTTCACCAGGCTGTAGTCAGATAATGGCGTCAGTTTATCCCGATTGCTTCGACTATCCATTTCCTTTTTTCTAAAATGCGGATAGATTCATTAAATGTGATGAATAAATTAATAAATTAATAAATGACAATGTCAATAATGACAACAATTGTTAATAGTTTTAACGAAATGATGATAGATATCTAGAGCATCCTAAAGATAACGCTTAACCAATATGATATTGATCCTCTCTGTCAAACATGCATGCAATTTTATGAAAATGCACACCATTGCATTTTCGAATGTCATCATTTAATCTGTCATTAAGAAATAAAACGCTACTCTTCGAATCTATTTCATCCACTCTTTCTACAACTAATTGCAGATCCCAATAATTCATTAGCAGAAAATAAAACAATTGCTAATCAAGTTATCTTAAAGATGTCAAAAAAGCTTCAGTGTGAACTCCTTCTATTACGATATTTATTTCCACGTTTCGTTTAAATAGCTGCGAAAAATCCATGAATGATCAACTGTGGCTCTTTTATTCACAAAGGCTGGCAGTCACAATACAATTTCCACGATTACTTGATGGACCAAGATCAAAATTTTAAAATGAATTAATTACCTTAAAACTAAATAAAATTATGTAAGCATGTTCTCTCGGATGACTGCTCACGTTTATTAAAAAACAATAAAGTACCATTTGGTTCTCGAAATAAAATAGAATTTAGTTATTTGTCATGAATTGTTATCATTGTCAGTTGTAATTTAACTAAATTTACGTTCGTTTCCGTCCATTGTGAATTTATATCTCCTATTGAGTTTGCACGTCGTTGTAGTTGCATTTTCAATAAGTTGTTTTTGTGCTAAAATTAACCCTTACTATGGCAATATTTCAGTCTTACGGCAATGTCCAGGTAATTAGAGGTAGAAGAAGACAGTTAATGAAAGCAGTACAAAATGTACAAACTATGAAATGATATATGCCGGCGAATTTGGCTCGATTCATCGGTTTAACGATTATTTGAACATAACAAAGTAAAATGTTACATTAAATCTAGAATTCACACAGTGGTAATACACCTCAACAGAATCAAAGTTTTGGTAAATTGATTCTCGGAAAGATGTTTAATATCTCCGTCAGTTGTCGCCAGCAATTTTGAAGGGAGTGTATAATGCATTTCTTAGCAGTGAGCATATGGCAAACACTAACGTATTATGCACATTTTGATGTTTGTTGCATTTCTTGCTTTTAAAATATTTAATCATAAAAACCATTGCATAACGTTTATATTTGTTATAAAGTATTTTCAATTTATTAACGAAAATATAAAATATTGTTTTGTTTTTCATGGAATATTATTTATTTGTATTTGACCCACATTTACAGTGGTTAACGAAATACAAAATACAAATTACACATTAATAAGAGTAAGGTCGTTGGTTCAATTCCCGACCCCGACAAGGTTTGATACCCCTTCCAGACATGTACTTTTCATGTTCTTTTTAGAAACCAAATACTGGTCCAATACAGGAACTCTCGAGAAGAATAAGTATAAAACTTTCCCCTTTTCTCGTATCGAAATTAAAAAAAGAAAATATTGTCGTGCCGGGCGTGTTTTTCTTATGAGTAAAAACTACCGCCGTGCGACTGGGTTCGACTGGTACCTGGCTTGAGATTGTCAGAAATACTTAATAGGGGCTTTGTTAGTTCAGCAGATGGATATTTATTTAAAAAATTGGATTTGAAAATATATCTCAACACTAAAATAACAGTTCACCGTTTTATTTGTTTTTATATACAGAGATGGTTAGCGATTTTGGGTTTAATATCCAACAACTGAAAAATGTGTGAAAATAAATATATTTTTGATACAATACAATAGAATCTAACTTCAAATTTTGATTACACAAATAAATCTACATGAATTATGATTAAATCTGATTAAAATATGAGGTAAAATCAAGGTTTCAGCCTAATGACAAATATTGACAAATATTGACAATACCAATTTTTACCAATAACAACAATTACCAATATTCTCCCTACACTGTATTTATATAAATTTAAAAATAAAGTACTGCTTTTTTCCTAACGATTACCAAAAATATCCAACAAGCTACCACGTGGGTAAACTATGTCGATCTAGGTTTTACTAGATCGAGTTTACATGTGGATTTATAAAGTTGGAGAATAAGATTTTGAATAGTGCCAAGATTAGCCAACTAGTTTTATTATAATGTTTAAGAAAATACAAGTTCTACTAAAAGATGTAATTTATTGGATTATATTTGAAAATAGGGACTCATTGTTGTACTTTTACCATGCATAAGAGGTACACACCTCTTCCATATTGCTGGTCCTTCCTAAAAAGGAAGATCACTGCTGGTACATACAGTCTGAGAGTCTAATTTACTCTGATTCAAAATACGCGGCTTCGAACTTTTATAGTAAGGTATGACATCATAATTGCGCGTGAGCTTGACGTCATCCTTATTACAAATAGTAAAATATAGGGAAAAACACCGAGTATTCCAAACAAACTAAAGGCATTTTCAATGAAGAAAACAGAGTAATACAAATGAAATATCATAAAAAATGGCTGACTGTGGAAAGAAAGTGAAAGGTCAAACATACAAATAAGGCAAATATTCAGTGTCAAAAGTGTACAATAGTGAAATGATGAAAGCAATAGAGATGGTACATTCTGTTTAACATAAAACATCAAGATTTTAATCACATCATGCCATATTCTCTTTAGGAAAAGGTAAGTAATGTTCGTTTAAGTAATTGTTGAAATACGTTTACTGATTTATGAATACAATTAAATGAGAGGTTTAACACGGTATGATACAAAAATATCATTTACTAGCTTTGTTAATGTATGAAAGTAATGCTTGTCGGCATTACAATATAAACTAAACAAAGCTATGATTGATTCTTATCTTAAATAAAAAGTGTGTAAATATTTTTCAGAGGAATTTTACTTAAGAAATAATAAATATTTGCCTATATTTTATTCGCCGAGAAATTATAGGTAGATATTTATTATTTCGATTCTAACCACGCAAATATTTCGTACTTTACAGCTCTGCATTTGTTGGATTTTGTGTCATTCGTGTGTCATTTGGTTACTTGGCTCGTGTCGGCTAGGCTGTTACATGTACTTCTATTGTATTTATTTATGAAAATTGTAGCGTCAAAAATGTAGACAATTCTCGAAAAAAAAAAGGAAAGAAAATAAACGGGTTAGACACAGAAAGATTACACGCTGATAGTGATTTTGTTAAATTCACATCTACGTCATAACATTATGTTTTCAAATTATAAACGTTATGATCAAGCTGAGAACGAAATTATTTAAATCCACTCTCTTGACATTTTTTTTTCTTTTATTTTATCACTTCAAGCGACATGAGACCACTGAATTTTACATGAAGTGATAAAATAAAAGAAAAAATCATGTTAAGAGGGTGGATTTAAAAGGAGGTAGGCTTAACGATGATTTTATTCAAGGTACGTAACAACAAACTGAACAAGTAACGAGTATTCGTAATCTAAAGTTAGATTGTATAAGTCTTCGACAAAAATAAGGGATTAATTCTAAGGAAATGCAAGTGGAAGAAATTGAATAAATTAGCCTAAATGGAAGGAAAGGAGCCAAGTGATATATTCCCTGGTATGAGGTGCTTATGAATATTAATTGTGTGCATCTTTTACTGGGGAATTGTAACTTGTCTGTAAAATCATCACCAAGGGTAAGCAAGAGCAGATTGCCACAAAAAATGATTTTAAAAAGATAAATTTCAGTATCTTATCGAAAATCATACTTGAAAAGTTTGTAAATATAAACAGTGCGTCACGGAAAGGATGGTAGACGCTCGGTACGATCCAGGGTAGGAAATGTAAAATCTGGTATATTTCATCGCATAATAACGTATGTGTGAGTTTCCTCTTTGTTCCTATGGGAAATGTTGCTGGTCGTGTTAGAATGTGTATTATTAGTTAGCAGTGCCATTTTCTTAAGTGCAATAAAAGAAGTAAGACAATCTTACTCTTTCAGTGCATATTATATATTTGTTATACATGCTTTTATTTGCTTGCGGGGAAGCGCTTGGTGCTTCAATTGCACAAGTGATAGCTGGCTCCTTTATATATTTCCTCACTTACTGACATATCTGAATCTGTAAAATACGCTCCATTAGGTTGTAATTAGTGTTTAGATCCGCTTCATCAAATATATGACATCCTTTTGACTTCCATTACATGTGTTAGCTGAACGTTTTAGTGCTGATTATCACAAGCGGAGAATTCGTTATCAAATTTGGACTTCACCGAGACGTTTCAATGACAGTTTGTTTCTATACGACATTTGCATTTTGAGAGTATTGAATTAATTTTGTAATAAGTTGAACGATAACTTATTTAATGTCATTATTAATTGATTTATGTTTCTTTATATCGATAAAACGAACTATATTACCTAGTTAACACACGAACACACACACATATATCGTGCTTTCTCCTGGTTTCGGCCCTTGCTCTAGTTTCGTGACCATATAAAGGATTCGTTTTACCGCACGTGCCTTTTCTCGGAAATATACGGAAATTCGAGATAGTTGTGTCGTCTGATTAGGAAACAAATTTAATACAAATATTAATAAATAATGCAGGTTAAAAAAGAAGAACTGTATAGATATCAAAATCAATCCAATTTTTTAAGCATTAAATTGTTCATTTGCTTTATTTTTCAATGATTTGACATTATTTTTTTTGTTTTAAATCAAGTATTATCTGCACTTCCGGTTTTAATCCATATTGTAAACAATGGCGGCCATTTTTGTTTTGCGTGCAAAGTAGAAAAACCCAAGTAATGTCGAGGGTGACGAATTGAGGAGAAACTGCAGAACATGAAAAAAAAAATCACATAGCCTTTAAAGATCTGTCATGAAAAACACTGAATGATTTTATTATCGAAATTTTCAATGTTGTTCACGGATTTTGAGTTTGTTTTTGGTTTCTTTCACGATTTGTTAAAAAGCGTTAAAATCCAAATGCGCATGCGCGAAAATTTAACTTTAGGGTCACGAAACTAGGACAAACCATGCTATATATATTTAAACGATTGCATCAACTTAAAAATAAATGATTATTAAAGAGAATTTTTCCCTTACTTTATAATATAGTTTTACGGAATGATAGATTTCGTATAATCATGAAAGGTTAATAATATTTCGTTCTCAAAAATGCCTTTCAAGAATAAACCTGTGCTTTCGAAAAATGTATTACAAGAAAATAAAAAAAAATATCTTCATCGTTATATTTATGCTTCAGTTGATTTATACAAATTGATCTTTAAGTATATCTAAAAAAGGATAATGATAAAGTTAATTTACTTTCTATGAGTTGTATTATTTATTTACCGAATATATTGTTAGTAAGTAATCAAAGTATTCTTATCCATTCATAAAAACTGCATTTAAGTGTGCATTTTTATGTTACACTCATAATCGCACTCTAATCCAAGCGCTGTACACAAATTAACGAGGCATTTGTCATGCTGTTGTAAATGAACATCTGATGTTGTATTGCATTAAGCGACATGATTCAGCAATCGATACGTTGGCATAAGAGATGATTCAAATGTAGTGATGAATAGTTTGAGAAGGTTTAATTCAGTTATATCACTGACGTCATTCTGCTGGCTCGACGATGTCAACAGAACACTTGTTTGAAAAATATATTGACCTTAACAAAAATTGAAGTCGCTATGTACCAATAGTTCGAGGGAAAATGCTTTCATCAAGGAAGAAACGTGTTTTTTTTTATTTTATGTAATTATGAACGAAGTCTACGGCATTCAAAGACGACGTCAAGCGAAGACAGTAGTGCTGGCGCCTTTTCTAGGACGTCATTTGACTAGAGAATGAAATGGAATAAAAGTAGCATATGTCCTGCATACAGTCAATATTTAATATTAATATTTAGCCGAATAGGTAATTAAACTGACAAATTATTCTAAGTTGTATAAAAATGTATGAGTTTGAAAAATTGATAAATTAATTTATAATTAGCACACACAAAAATATGTGACAAAGCGTCAAATATACATAATGACGGAGGCCTACCTCATTAATGTTTACATGTGGTTTGGTATGTACTAGCATTTTGATACACGAGATCTTGATTTAGAAATTTAAGGTGGAAACTGTTCATTACCCTGTGTTTTAAATTTCTACTTTTGACTCGGCAAAAAAGAACAGTATTTTAACTATTTGTGTGATTATACATTTTTTAATCAACTGATGTTAATACATAAAATATCATCTTAGCGAATTTAGATTTAACAATTCTATAAAGATTATACCCTTCAGCGCCTTAAAACGGTTAAGACTAGCATGGATCTAAAAGGTCTTAGTTACTAATAAATTTGTTACTGCCTATTCAGTTTAATTGAAAATTGAATTGTGCTTAACGGATTTATTAATTCTATAATTAAAATTGGATAACGGAAACAATAACTAAATGAATACATTTCAGTATTTAGCTTAAGGGACGAAAATAAAGGCATTAGTCAAAGAAGACCCGTAATTAATGAAGATCCTCTTTTCTAATTGTTCCCAAAGTCACTGTGGATTTCGAACCTGGCAAATTAATAACGTGAGGGCGACAAGCTGACGAGGATACTATTAGGGAATTTATGAGAAATAAGTTAGGCTTATACATTTATTTATAAGCAATATTTTAGTGGGCGGAAGAACTAAATCCATACAAATTAGATAGATAAAAAATATAATAAAAGAGGTTGACACGCATTGCTAGTAATAAAAAGACACTAATTAAGCATATGATGTTTCTATCTCTTTTATGTTTCAGTTTTTCGCCACGAAACATGTGCTTGAGAAAAGTAGTGTTTTATTTGTGTTGTCACCGTCATAACGTTCAGTCTTACATCAATGTCTTGTAACCGATATATACATGTAATACATGTACAATATATACATGTGTCAATATAAAAAGGTGTCAAAAACTGTAAGGGCAATAGTAAGTTTCTATTTCTTGATTTTACACACAAAAAAGGAGAACGGCTAATGGTTCAACAAATAAACCTGAGCGTCATGAACTTTACTTGCACGCAAAATTGGTGATAATCTTACCCATCTGCCAGAAAGGTTGCGTTATGAATAATTTATTGTAGACCTTATCTAATGTTATATCTATCAGCTAAGATCCTATGCATTTATATTCGTAGAGAACAAATAGATACCCGTTGAAATTCATTTTTCCGTATTTTGAAATGCAATTTGTGGTACCAAACCAAAATTATTGTTTACTTTCTATAATGACACATTATGCACGAAAACACAACTACCACCACTACCCACCACCACCACTAACAACAACGAAAAACCAATACACATAAACGATTACATCACAAAGGAGAGGTTGAAATAAAAAGTTCAACTTGAACTCAAACAACTGTGCACATCGACACAAAACTTAGCACAGACTCGTTGCACGCAATGCGCAGTTTGATCAGATAGAATCTTTGAGTGTTTTATTAAAATTTCTGGCTCTTTTTGTTTCTTCAATTATGTTGCGAATCTGAATCTAAAAGATAAAAACACAATGCATGCACTGTACTTGCTTTAGAAATATTAAATGTCGAAAATGTCGAAAATTAAAAAGTAAAGCAAAAAGTAGAGTTGATGCATTGTAATACTGAGAAAAAATGCATACCGAAGTAAAAATTTATTTGCATGCGCTGCAATTTTCAGATGTTAGAATCGATGTCATTTTTTTCTTTATTTGTGTATTCTAAACTGAGGGGCAAAAGAAACGCCCCATTCCTATTTGATGTCCGAATTTTCAATATTCGTGATTTAGAATTACAAAAACTTATTATCATCTGCAAATTTGAATATTTTTAATTAAAAAATGATCGTAAAGACATTATCAAATTGTTACTGTTTAAAAAAAAACGTTATTTTAAATAGACCGGTCGGAGAATTTTCATTGTGTGTGTCCACCTCTACTTGCGACAACAGCAGCAAGGCGACGTCTCATGGAACCGCACAAATTGCGAAGCAGATAACGAGGGATTCTTCCCCACTCCTGGTGCAGCGCTGCCATCAGTTGCGACGTAACCGACGTCCAAAGTAATCCCACACGTGTTCAATCGGGTTGCAATCCGGTGAACACGCCGGCCAAGGCAAAACGCCAATGTTGTTCGCCTGTAGAAAGTCCCGGGTGGCACGTGCAACGTGCGGTCGCGCGTTGTCGTGCTGGTAGACCAGGTTTTGACATTGGCGGAACATCGGTACAACCACAGGACGTAAAACCTGGTCTAT